>JARHVA010000371.1:4790000-5390000 GCA_037957365.1 Torreya grandis | reverse complement strand
ACTTAGATTGGGTGCATCATGGATGACTTGATTATCCCCACATTTAGTTCAGATATATAGATATAGTTATTATAACTCAGTCTAGAATCAATATACTCAGATATCAGATTGGGAGCATATGCACGACACATAGTTTCCATATGCATAGATACACATAGGTTGATTAGATGGAATGGAAAAATCCATGTCATTCTATATGATGTACACACTTTATATCATATTCTAGGTTACGAATTTCATGCCTTACTCCATCTTTAATGGTTGTCATTCTCGAGTGGCTCAAAGCTGCTTAATGTACTTGAGTGCCCACAAAGCTGATAAACATAATTAGATACACCTAATTAGATATTTATATCACTTTTTGAAGTTTAGTTTTAGATGAATCTCCTACACAAGGGTGGGAAATGATGGAGTCATAGCCTACTTAAGTTCTTGATCCACCCACATGAGAGAGTTAGATGCACTTATAGTCTAATCCAAGCTATTCACATATCATGATCCACCAAGCAAGGGTGGGCAATGATGGAGTCAAAATTAGATTGAGTTCTTGAGCCACCCATACATGAGGATTGGGAAAGCTATTATCTTAGTCTAAGCTATTCAATAGTTTGATCACTATGTACATGCACACACATAGGTTGTCACTAGGTTTATGCATTAGTTCATGTACCTAATGAGGTATATTAATTGTTTTCCTCTTTCCCATATATTTACTTAGATTTACTTAATTAATTTATTTAGCATAGTATTTTTATATTTATATCTCTTAAGTAAATACTGATTCATGCACATTTCAATATAGGTCATGCTTTGGATCATGCTTCATATACGCAGACCTAGTTTCACATACTCAGACTCAGCTACTCGGGCTTCTCTTCCTAGGTAAGTCTAGGTATGCTTCTTTTTCCTTTATACTAATAATTTTGATTTACCACATTTATAACATAAAGGGGGACAAATATAATCACCTAAAAGTGGTATTTGGATGCTAAGAGTGTTGCTTGAGACAACCTATTCCTCGCTTAGCCTTAGACCTATCCTATATCCTTTATCACACATTTCTAGCCATTATGCAGACCATAGACATCTCCAATCAGCCAAAACACAATCTTAGACATGCATTCCCAAAGCCTAGCCCTTCATACCTAGCATCCTGCCAACTAGACACTAGTGCCACATTAATGACACTAGAGTGACATGGCGCTAGTGTCCCCAACATGGCACTACTGTCCCTTTCCCTAATTCTCCCTATGGATATATTTTCAAATATATGACCCTACTAAGGTTGTCCTAATCATTAGGCCTCTAATTAATCTCATTATAGATCGACACTAATTGAATAGACACCTCAAATTGAGGCAATCACTTAGTATGATTGCTATTTTGGCATATTTTGCACCAACTAGAGGAATCATTGCAGACTTAACACCAACTAGCAGGCATTTATCTAGTGCCTAGTTTTTTAGGGCATTTTCTTGATTAAGCTGCACATGGAAACCATAGTATAAAGGGCATAAGGTGATGGAGCTAACATAATGATCAACCAAGGCTCCAGCTCAGCACCCAACATAAACCTTTTACCCTGGCATTAAGATATTCCTAAGTGATATAAATTTAAGCTCAATCTATTTTGTAGGATGATGCGAATGGAGGTAGCAAAGCTCTACAAAAATTAACTCTAGATATATATTTATGGATGCCATCCATATAAGTTTTAGCATGGATATCTTTGAGGATCTATATTGTAGTGCCTAATCTCATTTGTGAGCCTTTGGGTCATTAGTAGTTTTAGATAAGCATGGGCTCTATCCTATTGAAATGTACTCTATTTCTCTAAATCTTGTTTAATGAAGAATGACATTGCATTAAATGAGTATTGATCTAGGTTATGTAGTTATAGTTATGTTCTTGGATTATGAATTGATTGTGTAAGGTTTACAATAGTTATAATGGTTAGTTTTAATAAATGAACACTAAGTTCCAACAAGTTTTCAGGTTAACCCATTAATGGTGTCTCTGTGTAAGTGATGGTGTCCATAGAATCTTTGAATTAGACTAAGTATAGGAGAATTCATGCACCCAAGCTTTGATGCCCTTTTTGAGAGTGCTAGCCTAAACACGAACCCTTGTTATAAATCAATCCCTTTGCCCAATCAAAAAGTGCCTAAATGATGCTTAAATTAGTAACATAAAGGCTTACACCCTTGAGATCTTAGAACTAGCCCTATATAATATTGCATCCCTTTGACTATAATGAGTTCCCTAAATAGGCTTTGTGCCTACAAATAGTCAGATTCTACCTAGAATGGCTTGCACCAATGACCTACCAATGCCATTGTTGTAATAACCAAGTCCTATGAATAATGAGTTGTGCCATGGTAAAACTATCCCAACATGGGCCTTTATTCTTTCTTTGATATGCTTCAGGTGAGCACATAAGGTTTGAGCCTTATGTGGATTGATTTTGACACAATCGAGTGATAAATGTTAAGTGATGTGGGATTATTTTATATTTGTGCCTAGTTGTAACAAGTTAGGAATTAACTTGGAACAACTAGACAAATGCTTGACAGAGTAATTGAATCAAAACCCCAACTTCACTAAAACATTTTGGTTCTATTGCCAGGACCCATGTTGAATTTTGTTTTTGAAATGGTGTAATAGAACAATAATCCAGCTCTCCCTTGAGAATATCAAACACTAGTTACAATAGGTAGAAGACAACTTTATGTTGAAAAATCCATCTTATAAAGGATAGAATTTGAGGTAGTAAGTATAGAACAATCTATATGATGCTCTATATGAGGTTTTATTTTATAAACTCCCTGAGCATGTGTATCAATGGTTGGCTATTTATGTGATCCATTGAAGTCAAAGCTATGGACAATGCCTTAAGTGTATAAAAGAGTGCCTAGATAGGCTTGAGAATATATATGTCACTTGGACTAGAGCAGTAGATAAATAGTGGCAATTAGCATTGAAAAATTATATGCTTGAGTTCATCGTATCAACATATACCTACCATGAGGAAGTAGAGTATCAATTTTTGCAAAAACCTAGAGGCACATTTGTGAAAGATTTTAGTGCAGACCTTAAGAAACTAATGGTAGATTATGAATTTGAAATTATGAGAATGGAATGCTAAAGTCCTTTTGTATATGAACAATAAAGGAGGGGAGGAGGGGATGTGTAGGTGAAGTGAAATGGAGTGGGATGAGAAAATTAACACCTAAGAGCTTAGGAAATAGACTTAAAACAAAAGGAGGTACAGGCTGATAGAAGATCTAGAACCTAAAAGTGTTGAGAGAACCTATAGTGAGTGAGAAGGGCATCGAGAAGGATCTCTTGAATAATGGTAGTATCAGGAGAGGAATAATTAAGTCATAGATCAAGATCAACTATTGATGGGTGAAGAATGCACTAGGTCCCTATAGAATATGACCACTAAAGATACAACTAGAAACACCTACCCCCTTTGAACCTATGGTGCCAACTCATGTGCCATATCTCCCATGTGATAAAGAAGATAGATAAATAACCCTATTTTCCACATAAACTTTGATCATTTTATAGACTTGGACAATAACTTTTTGATTGAACAAGTTGTTCATTATAAACAGTTAAGTGAGGATACCTCTAAACGTTTGGGTGATAGCTCAACAATATAGAACATGAGTGTAAACATTCCAGTTTAGCAATGTCAGCTACATAGACTGGGAAACAACCTATAAGAAGTGGCCTGATGCCACATGTTAGTAGTATAGTTCCTTTATCATCTTTGATGTTGGTAGTAATAATAGGTCCAACACCTAATCCAGTAGATGGAGGCATTGGAAGACCACCTCTAGGATAATCACCAGGGGGAAACCACCTCAGATGTTAGTGCCCCCCATAACAAATATATTATGAGATGGCCATGCACTTGATAGAATACCACGTTGTATAAAATTTTATAGAGCATGTGATAAAATGTGAATTATAATAACATGCTTGGGGTATAACCCAAACTGAGTGCAAATAAACCTAGTTCATGATAACTCTGCTTAATCGCACCCATACTTGGTATAGGAAATTTGATCCTAACTAGGTTGTGTTCTATTATGACACATTAAAGGAAGCATTTTTGAAGAAATTCAATATTCTTAAGTTTGAACAATAGAGTATCACCGTGCTCAAGGAAATTAACCAAGGGCTCTCAAAAAGCATGTGCCTATATGATGCCAGGTTCAAAACTCTTATTTCTAAAATTCCTTATGATATTCACCCATCGCATCATATGCAATGGTTTTTTGGGGGATTTATAGTACCATTAAAAAAATAACTTTCCATGAAGACATTCATAGACCCTTGTGAAGTGCTTGAAGCTGTGCTCAAAGCTGAGGTAGTCAAAAGTGCCAACATTAGGATTGACCCATTAATAGAGGTGTAGATTGCATCCATGGCTAGCCAACTACAAAAACTTATCATTAGTTCATAGCAAGATGCTTGAATTAGGTTATGATACACTTATTGTGAAATAAAAGGCCATAATAGGAATAAATGCCCTCAAAGGAATGTGTGCACATTGCTTCTAAGCTATGAGGTTTATCATGAGTCACATGATGTTTATAATGACCTTTTATTATAATAGGCCAGTCGACTTAACACAACCATCTATTGTCAATTGTGTAATGCTTACACTCTTACCACATTTGACTATAGAATGATTAATGAGATGCATGAGAACATGGAGATAGGTGCACAATAGGTTACTACAACAATCAGGTGGTAAGGTAATCATGGTAATAAAGGCTATGGACAATAGAATATAGGATATGGGATACAAAGAGGTGTTAGAGGATGAGGTGGAAGGCATGGTGGAGGAATATTCCCACCATGATCATATTACAAGTATAGATTGACCAAGAACTATCAACATAACTACCCCACACATCCAACATGCAGATATTGTTGAGGAACACACAAGGTCAAAGAATGCCCTGACTTGTACACAAAATTAACCTAAAGTTGGCCTAACACATATAAGGGCATAGGAAATATTACGTATGAGCCTTAAGTGGAGAAGTGGACTTCAAAGGTGGAATTGACATGTATAAATCCAATCAAAGTGTAAGCACTACTAGTAATGGATTCACCACTCAATCACTAGTTACACCAATACCATTGTTATGCCTAGAATATGGGGAATAGAGCCACACTAAGTGCATAATGTGGCCTAAAACCAAAGTTATGCTTTACCTAGAGACTACATGCTAGAAAGATGTATTGTAATAGGGTATAAGTGTGATTCAAAACTTATAAAGAGAGCTCTAATTGGTACGAGACTAAGAGGTGCAAGTTGTTGCCTCTTGCAAAAAGCAAGATGGTCAAGAGTTTGAAGTAAAAGAGCTAAAGTTGATCTTGTGCCTCCTAAAAATAGAAGGGATGATTCCCTTATTGAAAAACTTACTTTTAGAGCATGTAGGGAAGAATCTAGTTGAAGTTATTCCACCATACATGGAATGGGTACAAGAATTTAGTCATACCTTGAATTTAAAGTACAATCAATAAATCCTAGTGAATGCCACCATTGATGGATGGTCTATATGTGAGGTTCTTGTGGACACAAGTGTTGAGGTCAATATCTTGATAAAGAATGCATGGGAAAAGATGGGTAGGCCAGCTTTGAGGCCTTCCCCTCATGTACTTTTCATGGCCAACAAATCCAAAATGCAACCTATCGAGATTATAATAAGTTTCATTATAAATATCATGGGCATCGAGTTCTGTGTTGACTTCAAGGTAATCAAGTTGGTTGAACAAGATGATTATCCATCACTCTTAGGAAGGCCATGGTACTATGTGAATAATGCCAATATACGATTCAAGAAGCACTATATGACCTTTGAAAATGGTAATGAGAGGGTAGTGATCCCCCTCTCAAGTGACCAAGGCCCCCCTATGTAGAAAGTGTTGATCTAGATGATGAGATCAACCATGTCTACAACATCATGGTGCAAAGTGCTAAGACTCTCAACCTTAATGGCCAAGGAGTGCTTTCTTGGGAAGATGGACAATTAGCCTTAGACACCACTGACATTGCTTGTGATCAATGGGTTAAATAATGTTATGAGATGACTGGTTAGAGGTACCACTTAGTGAACATGAAGGCACCAAAACCTATAAGGATTAGATGGGTCCAAATGGATCGCACTACGAAGAGGTGGGTCTCTTGTAATAGAAAGAAGGGGAAGAGAGCATTTTGATTGAGTAAAGGTAAACTTGTTGTACTCCCAAGATATGAGGGGAGTAATCCTATGGAAAAATATGTCTACAACCTTGAGTCATACATCCCAAGGGAGGTAGACAAAATGGGTGCAATCGTACATACTTTGAGAAGCACTGTTGCTTATTGGTTGGTAGTACATAAGCTTATTTTACCAACTTGGTAAGATGTAAAAGTGGCCATCTACACTAGATTCAAAAAAAGTAATGAGGACTTGGATATTTCTACATAATCTGGTGATTCATAACCAATAATGCACATACACTTATGCGAAGAAACATGGATTAACTATAGTGAAAATTCCCCAAGGAACCTATTGGTGCATGGCTTCTACAAAACCTTTAAGATGTGGGTGTGAGCTTGGTATGTGGTCAATAAAATTTACTGTGAGATATCTAGTTGGGATGTCATAAAGGAGAATTTTATGCACACCTTCTCCTTTTCCTCACAAAACCTAGAATTGATTAAGCCATCACAAGTAATTTAAAGGGAAGTGTTTGAGGGCACTACAATCTTAAAGGAGTGCCTAAAAGATATGTTCAGGGAGAAAGGATTAGAATTATTGAATTTTTTGAGGAACATGTACTCAATAGTGACTCAAGTGATGAAGATACAAACATTTGGAAAACATGCAATTGGATGTCCTTGATAGGAAAGAGGAATCTCATGTACCAAGTGGATGTTATCACCCCTATCAAGGAAGACCCTACTCATATCCATATTAAAACAACTGAGGGGAGTAGGCAAGTTGAGGACACACATCAAGAGAGGACTGAGCTCTACCACATACTTCTCAAGACTAACTAAGTAGAAATTAACACAAATGGGTAACCAAATGTGGCTACTCTGGGTGCATATTGGTTTGATGCAGAGCTGGTGTGAATTATGGATCTTTTGAAGGAGTTTCAATATTTATTTTTGAAAAATTATTGAGACATAAAGGGCACCCGCCCAACCCTCAAAAAGATAATCATAAAGTTGGTGTATGACATGTGAACTATCAAGAAACACCCCTATAAGATGAACCCCAATCTTTTTGCCAAGGTTAAAATGGAAATTGATGATATGCTAGCCAGATGAGTGATCTACCTGATGCAAGAGTCAGAATAGGTGAGCCCCTTGTTATTATAATTAAGACGGATAGGCACATCCATATTTATATTGATTATTAATTGTTAAATGATGCTTATATCATTGAACCCTTCTTGACTCCATTCACTGATGAAGTCTTGGATGGCATCATAGGCTAAAAAATCTATACTTTCACTGATGGTTTCTCAGGATACCAACAAGTCCAAATTAAAGAGGAGGACATGCCTAAAATAACCTTTGTAATGTAATGGGGTTATTTCACCTATAACATGATGCCCTTTGGACTCAATAATGCACCAACCATATTCTCTAGAGTGGTCATTACCATATTTAATGATTTTATTCATAAGTTCCTTCAGGTATACCTTGATGATTAGACTATGTATGGGCTCATGAAAGACCATTATGAAAACTTGTACCTCATGTTTGAGAGGTGATGGTAGTTAAAAATATCTTTGGACCTCAAGAAATGCATCTTTATGATGCTTTTTGGCACCTTTTTTGGGCACATCATCTGTAAAGATGGTCTGCTCATCGATCCTGTGAAGATTGTAATAATCATTCAAATCCAAACTCCTTCCACATAAAGAGATGTTCTCACCTTTCTTATCCATTATGGATATTATATAAAGTTCATAAGATCTATACAAAGATTACAGTGCTACTAAAGGAGCTCTTACGCAAGGATGACCCATTTTATTAGGGTGCAATACAAGAGGATATCTTTAAAACTATAAAACTCAAGTTTATTAGCACACCTATTATACAATTTATCGACTAGATGACCCTCTTCCACATTCATGTCAACACATTTGACTCTATGATTTTTGTCATTCTAGTGTAATACAATGAAGGTAGAATGGATCATCCCATCTCCTTTGCAAGCAAAAAATTGACCAAAGTAGAGCAAAACTATACAATAATTGAACACAAAACATTGGCTATGGTCTATGCCCTATAAAAATTTAGGTAATACTTGTTTGAAATACCATTTATCTTCTTCACAGACCATGAGGTGCTTAAGTTTCTCATAAATAATCCCATTCTCTATGAGTGCATTTGTATATGGATAGTTTTATTTCAAGAATTCTAGTTCTGAATTATTGTTAAGCTTGGAAAATAAAACTTGGGCCTAGACCATTTGTCCCACATTGAATCCAGAGATGCAACAACACCTATTGAAGATGACATGCTGGATGTCCAAATCTATAGAGTCTAGTGCATCCCTAAAGACTTGGTAGAGATAGCTGATTTTCTAATGTCTAGATCTGTACTCTAGATAATGGAAACCAAAGATAAGAAATAGATCATAGTTCATGCCACCCCTTTTAGCTCATCATTAGGGAACTGTACAAACTAGGACAAGAGGAAGTCTTACACTAATGTATCTTAGAACATGAAAGGGACTCCATTTTAAATGAGGTACATGAGGAAATAAAAGGAGACTATTATTTTGGAGATGTAATGACACACAAGGTATTATAATCAGGCTTATGGTGGCCAAGCCTATTCTAAGATGCAAAGGATTATTCTAAGGCATGTGACATATGCTAGTGCACAAGGAAACCCAACCATCGAGATGAGATGCTTCTTTCCCCCATTCTTGCCTAAGCACCATTCGAAGAATGGGCCATTGATTTCATTAGGCCGATCACTCCCACAACAAGTCACACAGGTTTAAGTTATATTTTGGCTACCAATGACTATTTCACCAAGTGGGCTAAGGCAACACCAACCAAAAACTACATAGTTTCCATGACCCAAGGTTCTTAGAAGATAACATTATAATTCACTATGGGTGTCTACTTAGTTTGACTAGCAACATATGCACACACTTCATCAATGAAATTGTGTAGATACTATTGATAAAATATATGGTGGTGCACCATAAGACCACCCCTTATCATCTACAATAAAATGGCACCACTGAGGCATTCAATAATATATTGGGAATGTGCCTCATGAAGATATGAGACATTGGTTTCAAAGACTAGGATGATTGAGTATCAACAATATTATGGGCATATCACATAACCTACAAGTGCTTAAATAAGGCTACACCATTTTAAATGGTGTTTGGCATTGAGGTAGTTCTATTGATGGAATTCATGGTCCCATCATTATGTATTACATGTATTGGTCTTTTAGATGACTAAAAATCATTGAGTGCGAGGCTGGAGGACTTGAAGTGCTTGGATGAGGTACGTGTCCAATTAAGGTGGAGCTAGTAAATAGAGAAGACATGCCAAAAATTATGGCATGACAAACATATTAAGCACAAGGTGCTGACTGAAGGGGCATTGGTCTTGATCTATGACTCCACATACCTCAAAAACCCATGAAAGCTATAAATTAGGTGGATGGGTCCATATGTCATCCATAACATATTGGAAACTAGTGCATGCAAGTTGTGCACATTATCGAGTGAAATGTTCCCTAGGCATTTCAATGATAATTTATTGAATCCTTATCAATAATAAGATGGCACTAGAACCATCAAACACCAATTTCTTGGTCACATGTTAGTTATGTTGTGTTGACTTGAATGACATTTGACACAAGCCAAACATTTCCTTGTATTTTGTGTTGTTAGTTTAGAGGGAATAAGTGGTGCTTTTAGGCCTATAAGAGAACTATTTTAACACCATATTTCACAATTAGGTGAGTCAAGCACAAATTATTACTATATACCTAAGTCCAGACACCTAAGTTTCTAGATGGATAGAACTTGCCAGACTTTGGAAATATGATTACTAAGTGATGAAGAGAGGTGCACATGATGCTAGTACACATAAGATGCAAGAGAGGCACACAATATACTATGTACATAAGACACCTGAAGAATGAAGAATTGGAGGACCAGTGTAAGGGATTTGTATGGGGTAGGACAAACCAAGGCAAGAGATGAAAGCACAAAGAAATTGACTAAAATAGGAAAGTGCACTTGAAATAAAAGTACAATAGGAAGAGAAAATGGAACCTTGGAGGATGAACTGCACACATGTGAAGTGTCATGCCTAGGTTACCATAAGAAAGGTGAATGTTGTGCCAAGTGAACAAAGCACAAGAGGAAGATCATTAGGATAAGCTATCATCCACCCAAAGTGAGGTGTGAAGTGACCATTTCAACTACATGACACTTCACCAAAAATACCATTAGGAGAATTTATTGAGGTGATGATGAAGGAATAAAGATCCACACTAAATGCATGTGGTAGTGGATTTTCTTGAATTTCATGTGTTTTAATGAATTTCAAGAAATTTGAGCATCATCATGCCATTACTCACCTACAATTAAGAAGGTAGCTGAATTAGGGGTATAAAGTAGTGAAAGGCCGACTGGTTTAGGTTATAAACCTCAAGCTAATTTGCACCCAAAAATATAGAGCACAAAACTAGAGACAAAACATATCCAAAGCAAACAAATGCTACTAGAGTGAAACCTTGAGCACCCACAAATGCAAAAAGTGAATGATTAAACAAAAAGAGGAATTGCATTCCCTTTGAGATTGACATAGAGAAGTGTGGGGCATGAATTTTGAGAGAACCAAGTAGTAGAAAAGTTGAGAGATGCTAAGGTTTCCATTAACAAGGAAATATCAAGATTCGAAGTTGTAGTCATAGATCTCATGACTGTGAGGAGTGAAAATAAATATTACAAGCTTTAGCAAGTTAAACAAACAATGCTTCAACACTAGTTGGTTTAGGATGTGGAAGAAATATATGAGGTATAGTTCATCATAAGCATAGAAAGATGACAAATGGCCATATATAATGGAAGGGATGGATTCTACAAAGAAGAAAGTGCAACTAGTGGAAGGATTTAACATTGCCAAGGTTGATCTAGAGCTGCTTGCAAAGATGTCATACTTAGACATGTAGTTTCCCATAGAGTTTTTGGTAGGAGAGATTTGGGCATATTTCATGTACACCTACCAACTAAAATAATAAAACCACCACACTAAAATAAATGTGCAAGATCTAGTATAAGAATTGGTGGTTGATACAGGGGCCAAACCAAAAGCAAGCATGACCTTATTCAATGTCTCCATTTAGGTTAGACTAGAGACTATCAACACAACTTAGCTCTATAAGTTACTATGTTTTAGGAAGTCAAAGGAACTCATGTAGTTCATCCTCCTATGCATCCACAAATACTGCTTCTACTTTATGAGAAGGTGCATGCAGTTGTCAACAAGCCTTATTGGTTGAATCAATAGGCTCCTAGACTCCAACATAAATAGCCATTGGATGATGGTGGATAATGCTGAAGTCAAAAGTGTCATGAAACTCCTCAGGTACTTCAAGGACTTTTTCATGTTCCCTTTAAAAGATATTAAGGACTCTAGTATGAGGGTGGTGGTGCACTTCATAAGTTCAAAACCTTGCCTCGATTATTAGTGGATAGACATCACCAAGGCCTACCTGTGCATATCCCATCACATGGCATATGGGGTCAAGTTTAATATATCCAAGTTCATTGTAGAAGAAATGATAAAGAATGCACTTGAGTGTCATACAACATGAGAGACCTTTAGGTGGGGGTTGATGCTGATTTTAATTATGATGGAGGAGATCAGTGTGTTTGATGGTGATGAAGATAATCTTTGGGTCTTCCCAATACACAAGGACTCATTGACATTAAAGTACTAGAACTTCACCTATGCCTTCACATTCTCCTAGAAGTACAAGACCCAAGTGATAGGGTGGTGCACCTAGTACATAGAGGCATTTACGATGAAATGACATATCCCTAAGGAACTCCCTTAGAACATGTTTAGAATGATAAACTTTGCTATTATACAACCCTTTTATGTAGTGTACTTGGTGCTCATAGACGATAAAAAATGAGGCTAGCTGAATCTCCCTTACATATTTTCTACCAAGTACTTTAGGGATGCATTAAAGAGAATTCTTAATACACAACAACTAGACATCCTAGTGAAAGTTGTGGATTTATAAAGAAGTATGTTGTGGTGCCAATACATGTGACTAGGAGGGAAAGATACCAAAGTTGAGGAGGATGACTTGGATCACATTGACATCCATCCCCTTTAGAAAGAAGTGATTCTAGGTTACATCCACATGCTATATTATGAGATGAAGCTAAAAAATAAGGGTGCATGTCCTGATAAGGGTGATGACCTCACCCTCTAGATTGGTGAAGAAGGAAAATTGACACTAGTAGTGCAAAGAAAATCTCCCCAAAAAAATTAGGAGAAATGCTAGAGGAAATTCAAGAGTGCCTTAAGTTAAAGATCACCTTTAGTGATGAAGCAATCCCTTTGCACCAAAGAAAAATCATGTGACTTTCATGATAGGGATTGCTTCACCCAATAAAAGGGAGAAGAAAAAGAAGTCCAAGGAGCCTATTGTAATGCCCATAATAACCTTAGTAGAGATGGAGGTGCAAGAGGCATGTGAGGAAATGGAATCATAACAGATGCACAAAGAGATGGAAGAGGAGGAAGAAGAATTAGGGATGGAAGTTTACATCATCTATAAAGAAGCAATAGAAGAAGAGCCTAGTGCCAAATAAGTTTAGGAGGCCCTCCAAGGTTGCACTATTGTCATGCTTGGAGAATCAAAAAATATAACAAGTGCTTCAACCAAAGAACTGACCACATAGCCTTTGCAGACTAAGGAGGAAAAAAGAGAAGCATGTAAAAAGTTGGGGATGAGCGAGATAGAAATTCTGAAGGTACTTTCACTAGAAGAGAAAAGGGATGCCATGAGGAAGGAAGGCATGACCCATGAGGAGATTGAGGCTGTGGAAATAAAGGTCGAGGAAGAAAAGGCCTGAGCGCTAGCAAATAAAAAGAAGGTCAAGAGAAAGAAGGCTCAGGAAGAAAAGGCCAAAAAAAAGAAGGAAAAGAAAGAGGTTACCACAAGCACATAACCATTAAAATAAGTCACCTCCACCTGCACAACAAATGAAGCTGTACCATAGGCATACCCAATTAGGGAAGGGGGGATAAAAATAAGGAAGGCAATGCTAGTACCTTTAAAGAGAAAATAAAGAGCACTGAAGAAACCTAATAGAAATAGGAGGGCAAAGCTGGTGCCAAGGAAGAAGAAGAAGTAGACAAAGGGGACATGTCTGAGGAAGAACCCCTACTAGAAAAAGAAGGAACCTTATAGGAAATCACTAAAGAGAGCATTAAAATTGATGAAGAGGGAGAAGAGCAGATGGAGTTGGCTATCATTAAGGAAGAAGGTGTCGAGCCAAGCCTAAGAGAAAAGACACATAAGGGGTGGACTAATAAAGATGATTACATGTTTGAGTCCATCCCCTTTAGAAATAAGTGATTCCAGGGCACATTTACATGCTATATTATGAGATGAAGCTAAAAAATAAGGGTGCATGCCTCGATAAGGATGATGACCTTCCCCTCTAGATTGGCGAAGAAGGAAAATTAACACTAATAATTCAAAGAAAATCTCCCCAAAAAAATTAGGAGAAACACTGGAGGAAATTCAAGAGTGCCTTAGGTTAAAGATCACCTCTAGTGATGAAGGAACTCCCTCTGCACCAAAGAAAAAACATGTGACTTTCATGCTATAGAATGCTTCACCCAATAAAAGGGAGAAGAAAAAGAAGTCTAAGGAACCCATTGTAATGCCCATAATAACCATGGTAGAGATGGAGGTGCAAGAGGCATGTGAGGAAATGGAATCATAACAGATGTGCAAAGAGATAGAGGAGGAAGAAGAATTAGGGATGAAATTTTACATCATCTAGGAAGAAGCAATATAAGAAGAGCCCAGTGCCAAATAAGTTTAGGAGGCCCTCGAAGGTGGCTTAGCTGTCGTGCTTGGAGAATAAAAAAATCCAACAAGTGCTTTAACCAAAGAACTCACCACATAGCCTTTGAAAATGAAGGAGGAAAAAAGAGAAGCATGTAAAAAGCTGGGGATGAATGAGGTAGAATTTTAAAGGTACTTACACTAGAAGAGAAAAGGGAATCCATGAGGAAGGAAAGCATGACCCATGAGGAGATTAAGGCTAAGGAAATAAAGGTCAAGGAAGCAAAGGACTTTGTGCTAGAAAATAAAAGGAAGGTCAAGAGAAAGAAGGCTCAAGAAGAAAAGGCCAAGAAAGATAAGGAAAAGAAAGAGGTTACCACAAGCACATAACCATTAAAGCAAGTAATAAAAAAGGTGCCTATCACCTCCACCATCACAACAATGAAGCTGTACCATAGGCATACCCAATTAGGGAAGGGTGGGATGAAAATAAGGAAGGTGATGCTAGTACCTTTAATGAGAAAACAAAGAGCACTGAATAAACCCAATAGAAATAGGAGGGCAAAGCTAGTGCTTAGGAAGAAGAAGTAGACAAAGGGGACATGTCTGAGGAAGAACCCCTACTAGAACAAGAAGAAGGAACCTTATAGGAAAGCACTGAAGAGAGCATTAACATTGATGAAGAGGGAAAAGAGTAGATGGAGCTAGCTATCATTAAGGAAGAAGGTGTTAAGCCAAGCCTAAGAGAAAAGGCACATAAGGGTTGGAATAATAAATATTATTACATGTTTGAGTACATGCCCCTTGTAATAGCCATAACTAGGATGCACCAATAACTATAATTTACTTTTGATAGTTATATGGATGAGCCTCATTTTGAGGTGTTGTAGAAGGCCATACTAGGGCATAAAAAATTAAAAGAAGGCAATGATTCCCTTCTCATAAAACCCTACATAATGAACTTAGTCAATTCAAAAAATTTGCTCATTTGGATGGCATCTAAATTAGTGTGGGAGAACATCATCAATGAAGTTAGGGCCTCTAAATGGAAGAAGATCACAATAGATTAAGAAGAATAAACAAATACCATGAAGTTTAAATTGTAGCAACTAGCTGAGCATGTAGAGGTATTTAAACCATCCCTCTTGGATGATGTTGACATTTTTAATCTTTCAGAGGTTAACAAGGTATGCGTGATAGTGGAGTAGATGCTCCCAAGGTTGAAGACAGAGTTGGCACTAGAAGAAGAGGAGGACCCATGCACCACACTAAAATAGGATCTAGGTTAAAATCTCAAATAGGTGGAAGACATCTTTACACAACTTCAAGAGTGCATAGATGTAGTTGATGCCATCTGCTATAACTTCTCTAACCAGGGATCAGTTATAGATGCATCCCTGAAGCAGGCTAAGGAGGAGAAGGAGGAGGTGATGGTGAAAGTGTACACTATAAGTAGGTTAGATTGAAATAAATAATGGGGAAGGTTAATGCCTTAAGCACCCAAATCAAAGACCAATATCAAATCCTGGAAGCACTCTTCCATTCCTTGTAGACCAAGGCCTAGAAACAAGGAGAAATCTTGGATGAAGGAGTGGCAAAAGCTAAGGCAAACTCAAAGCCTTCCAGAAGGAATTGGAGAAGATGGACGTGCTCATGTTTAGTGCCAAATCCATGAGGATAGAAATTGCTATTGAGTAACTCAATCTTGCCATCAAGGGCTTTGAGGACTTCAACGCCGAACTAAAGGAGAGTGCACCAGAGTTCTGCATGCCAAAAGTGTTGAAAGACTAGTTTGAGGGTAGACTATAAAATTTTTATGGGGTAATGTTGGGCCTCTAATTCATTTAAGTATGGATCTACACCAACTTAGTAGACACCTCAACGTGAGATAATCACTTGGCATGATTGCTCTTTTGTCATCTTTTGCACCAACTAGAGGAATCATTACAAACTTATTGCCAACTGACATGCAGTTATCTAGTGCCTAGTTTTTTAGGGCATCTTCTTGAGTAAGCTACATGTGACAACCATAATACAAATGAATAAGGTGATGGAACTAGTAGAATGATCAACTAAGGCTCCAACTTATCACCTAGCATGCACCATCCACCCTGGCATAAAGATACTCCTAAGTGCTATAAAGCTGAGCTCAATCTAATTAAAAAGATGACATGAATGGAGGTAGTGAAGTTATACAAAATTAACTTTGGTTATCTAGTTATGGATGCTATCCATATAATTTTTATCATGGATACCTTTGAGGATCCACATTGTAGTGCCAAAGTTTCCCTATGAGCCTCTGGGTCGTTAGTAGTTTTAGATGAGCATGGGTTATGTCCCATTGATATGTACTCTATTTATTTGAATCTTGTTTAATGAAGAATGACATTGCAATTAAATGAGTATTGATCTAGATTATTTAGTTATAGTTATGTTCTTGGATTATGAATTGATTATGTAAGGTTTATAATAGTTATAATGGTTAGTTTTAATATATGAACACTAAGTTCCAACAAGCTTTCAATTCAACCTATTAATGGCATCTCTGTGTAAGTGATGACATTCATAAAATCTTTGAATTAGCCTAAGTATAGGAGAAGTCATGTTCCCAATCTTTGATTCCCTTGTCAAGCATGCTAGCTTATGCATGAACCCTTGTTATAAAGTAATCCCCTTGCCCCATCAAAGTGCCTGAATGATGCTTAGCTTAGTAACACAAAGGCTTACACACTTGATATCCTAGAATCAACCTAATATAATCTTGTGCCTCTATGACCGGAATGAGTTCCCCAAATAGGATTTGCACCTATAGATAATTAGACTCCACCTAGAATGGCTTACACCAAGGAACCTACCAATGCCATTATTGCAATGACCAAGTCCTATGAAGAATAAGTTGCACCATGGTATAACTAGTCCAATGTGGGCCTTGGTTCTTTCTCTACTGTGCTTCAGGTGAGTGCATAAGGTTTTCACTTAATGTGGATTGATGTCAGCACAATCGAGTGATAAATGTTGAGTGTTGTAGAATTATTCTATGTTTTTACCTAGTTATAATAATCTAAGAACTGACTTGGAACAACCAAATAAGTGTGTAACAGAGTAAATGAATTTAAACCCCAACTTCACTACAAAAAATATTTGCATAAGCTACAAAACACTATAAATATAATACTATTAGACCTATATCCACTAGATAGAAAATAGATGCGAAAATCCTATTCAAACAAGAAACAAGTTGAGAAAAATCAAGGTTATTAATCCCTATTCTACCCTACTTCTGCATATTACCATCTACAACTTCCCTAAGCCTAGATTTCAAAGATTTCTAATCTCAAGCATACTCAAGGAATTCAACACTTACATTCTAACATTTACTTGCACTTGTACCAAACACTAAATGGGAAAACTACATTGGGATTACTCCCTCCTCAGAGTATTGGTATGTAGGCAACACTCTTCATAATGGGGTGTTGATGATGTCCACCCTATCTTACTAACAAATACACATTTTCAGCTCATGACATACTTGTAAAGAGTATTAGTGTTTTCAACATAAATAATCTATTATAGGCATAATACAAATTTCCATATTTTGTGCGTGTAGGAACAAAACCTAGAAACATAGGTGTAGGTACTCCTAGAATTTAGCAATAGTCCTGCAAAGAGGACACTAGCACCATTTTTAAGACACTAGAGCCACATGGTGCTACTGTCCAAGTGGAGCACTACTATCTAGGAGAGAATCTAACTCAGGGACCATATTTATGACACTTATAACTATGCATAACCCAATTTTGAGCACCTAGATCTTTCACAACAAGTGTTTTCTAGATAAGTCTCTATTTGCACATATTTATTACTATTTTTTAAAGGTCAAATAAATTAAAATAATGTAAAAAATTAGTGTTTATTTATTGCATATTATTTTAATAATTTAAAAAACTCATCCTTTAATATAACTCAGGATTTAGATAAGTGAAACTATAAAAGGTTGAAACACACATATGTTTCAACATCTTTTGAGTGTGATAAAAACATACCTAGGAATATGATATATGTAAATATAGATGTTAGGCCTTTCATTTAATCACGTAATTAGTACATTAGGGGCATCTACTTGTTTAATCATGATACACCCAGTTTATATCATTCTATGACCACTTTTCATTATCATGTTTGAGCTTATATACTTACACATGCCTTTATCCATGCTTATATCCTTTGCAGTGTACTTGATATTTTATGTAGTTAACATTATTTGATAACACATATATATATAAGGACTAGTATTATATGCTTATGTTGGTTGCTTTTGATTCCATGCTTTCCTTTATATATCACTTCCTTGAGTGTGTTCATTGCTTATTATTGTCTTGCATTATATTGCTTGTTCAAACATTTAAATGTGCTCCATTGTTTGTGGCCCTCGTGCCTTTATTTGCCTATTATGACATTTGCACATGTCATAGTTTGTTGTATGTAGACTTTTGAATATGTCATTCTATGTTTTGTGGACATTTTACTAAGTCATGTCCCTTCAATTATGCGACATTTGAACATGCCCCTTATATGAGATCTCTTTAGAACATTGCCTTTTGTGTTGCTTTTGAATTTTCTTGTGTGTGTGCTTGATTAATTTTTGAACTTGTAATGTTACTCTCGATCTTTCCATGATTTACATCATACAATATAGGACTTGATGTGATCACATATTATGCAACTCATTGCTATATCTACATAGACATGCTACTCCAATATGCTACATGATCCATACACAAATTATAAATTTATCTTATCCTTTTGAGTAAGGTAACTTGATGCAAAGGGATTTATATATTTTGTCTTAATTACATATAATCAAGTAATCACTCACACATCAAGTCTTACCTCTGCCTATGATCACCTTGCTCTCACCTTTACATTCTATACTAGCCAATTTTATCTCCTTTGAATTCATAAGGTTTACAAGTCCTTGTAGATTGAATAAATTTTCTATCTTTTTCTTGTCCTCTATGTAATTACTACTCTCAACTCACTCAACCATCACTACCTTATTTTTCTCAAATTTCTCACTATCTTTAACTACTCATTTCCCATTTTTGACTTCACCCAACTTCTGACTCTATCTCAATCACTTCTTTGTATCCCCTTTTCTTTAGTTTTATACTTTGTACAGAGCAATACAATCCTTTATTGAAATACCAAGACTATATCTAGATACTCTTTATCCATTTATAGTAAGCCACAAGGTTTCACACTTTGACTCAATGTTTTGGCCTTTCTTTTAATCCCCTTTAGGTCTCAAGTTAGCCTATTAGGCCTCTATGCAAATTTTCAACAAAGTCCTGGTATCAATCTATTGGCAAAGTTTTGTTGATTTCTATCACTCCAATCTTATGGAAACTCAAGTTTTGTTGGAAAACCCTGGAAATAAGGTTGTGGTTACCTGTAAAGATTGAAAAGGGTTTTAAATCAATTTTGAACATTTTAAATGCTTTCACATGATTGTAAATGATTTCCAAGATCTATACAAGCACAAGACACCTCCTTCAACAATTATTTTCACCTAGGGTTACCTGTAGATTGTTATTATTTATGTTTTCAACTGACTATGCATATAAACTCAAAACTGTATGAACCTAAAAACCAAAAATTTGATTTCAAACGTTCCTAAAAACATTTTAAATAAATTTGAAACTTGATTTAGATTTGAGGAACTCATACTCAGCTTGACCAATCATTTTTTCTCCTCAATCAATCCACTGTTCAGTCTTTTTAGAATGACATTGGTCTCCTTGCACACACAATCATAGTCTACAGTCATCCAACAACCAAGATTTTGGGGTTTCATGAATTTTCAACAATTTTTAAGACATGTAACCACTCATTAATTTCTATTACACCTTTCAACAACTCTTTGAATCATTAGTTCCTTCTTGAAGGACCCCTTTTATGTTTCATTCACAAATTCAATAGTGTTTTCTTACACAGTCCTGTCTGAAGAGACTTGACAAAGGATTTACGATGCACATTAACTTATCTACTACTTAGAAACATTATTTCACTACTTAAACTTACCAAGACATATTTTAAAACCATCTTCATGTTTCAAAATCCTCCACAGGTCTCTGTTCACCTTTAATGGAAGTTTAATGCATTTATGCATGAATACATATGCTACATATGGTTTGAGACTTCTTGCCTGGAGTTAGGTTTCATAATGACTTTGAATCCATTCAAAAACATAAATGACATAGGGAAACAAGCTTACCACACAACTTTGTATTTCAAACTATCTTCCTTCTGACTCTTACAAATAATGTTTCCTCAATCCACTCTCTTGCACAATATACAGGGTATGTTCTCAGTTTTGCTAGTTGAACCTTCTTTAGATTCTTGTAACATTATTTTAAAGGCTTAATCAACTTACCAACATATTAACACATCTCATTAACCAAATACTTTGTTCCTATTCCATTCACACATCAACATCATTTCTTGTGTAGAATACAAGAATTATCAACATAATGGTCTTTATGCATGAACTATTTATGCACACTATTGGGGGTTTATTCATTTACTCTCTAGAATCCACCCCATCTTCTCATAAATTTAATGAATGTTGAAAACAAACACTTACCTATACTAAAATACTCCAAAACTGGTTATAACTAACTCTTTAACTTCTTTTGGTACGTTGGAGAATAAAGAAACTACCTAACCCACTCAACAAGGTGACTCATCATGTGAGTCAAGTGGGGATTAAAACATTCTTAAATCTTTAATAGATCTTAACCAACCAAAATTCAACATTGAGACTTATTATACAATATTGAGACCTCCTAAACAAATCAAGAACACTTAAATATGACAAATTGACAAATATATACATTGATGCGATGATGTTCTTGCATCATACTACCAAGGAGCAAAAAAAATTTCCAATGAAAGTTATAAATGATTCAACTTTGATATCATTTATTGTATCCATCTCCAAGTGCACATCCACTTGGGTCCTAAGGCCTATTTGAGATTACTAGGCCTTTTTAATTCTTGCTCATGTTGGCTCCTCTTTGCTTCACTTTTCTCTTGCTTCTTCATCTTTGATTCACTTCTCTCTTGCTCTTCCTCTTACTTTTCTTCTTCAATCTATTAATGGGTAGCTGATGCTCATTTATTTGCTTACAATAACCTACACATAGAACAAACATGTCAATCAAATCCACTTCTTGTTTGCTCTCTTTGAGTTCTCCTTGTTCCTTGGTTGCCAACTCTTCCTCTTCTTGACTCAAGATTCTCTCCAATGTCAACTCAACTACCAAGATGATATTCTTATCTCCTGTGAGACTTATATCATCAGATTATCCCATTATTTGCTGTCATATATCATTATCCTGTACTATATATTCATCCTTATGACCTCGATCTTCCATTTATACCCAACAAAGCACTCCATCTTGCTGCAATTTAGTTATTTCAAGCACGTCAACTTGTGCTTCCTCTTCCTTCTCTACTGATGTACCTTCACATGTGTTAAAAGCCTCATCATATGCTATTGTACCTTATTTTCCTTCCACCAACATATTCATTAGCCTCAATGTACTTTCATAAAATTCATCTTCAGCAACATCTATATCCATATATTCATAAAAAATGACATTAAAATGAATATCTTGTACATTTTGGCTCTCCTCCACTCTTTCTTGACTAAAACCTTCTTCATTATTAGTCACCATGAGGCATGGTAATAATACAACGTCTTTCCCTTATTCACTAGTATGCTTCTCATGTTTCAATCCTTCGTGAAACTCTTTATTTATATGGAAACATTCAAGGAATTCATTAGTCATAATCACTTGAGGCTTGTTTCCCTCCTTGTTTCTTTCTCTAGGCTACCTTGATTTTATCTTCATCACTTGTCTTCTTCTCTTCTCCATCAACTATTTTATTGGCTATTTGAGTGGCTTCTTCTTCCTGACCCATCTAAAATGTGGGTTCACAATATCTCTTAGTTAATCCATCTTGGTTATCATCTTATCTATTTGTTACCTCATCTCACTTATCTCTTTTTCCATCTCAATCCTCTTGGTGTCTTGATGCACTTATTCTCTTTGTGGTGGATTTTCTCAACCTTGCCCTTTTTCTTTCTCTCTTTCTCTCTCCTCATCTCAACTAAAATGCCTTTCAATTCTTTGGTTCTGGACCTATTATCCTTTTTGACAAGTCTTCTCTTAGTTACCACATCATGACCTCACTTGGGTTTTCTTTTTATCTTATCCTACCTATATGACTCTCTCAATCTCACCTATGAGCTTCCTTCTTGATCTTATCAATAATTTTTCTCTTTTTCTTTAAGCCTTCTTGGCTAAGGGCTTTGCCACCTATCTTATTTATACTTCTACATATCCTTTCACATATACTTGTAGCCTTATCATTTCATCCCTACATTCTTCATTAGCAACTCATATCAATCTCTATGCAACCTTTCAACTCAATGTCTTAACAATCTCAATCACAATATATAAACTAAATTCAACTCTTCAAACAAGAACTCAAAACATACATTTTCAATATAATCTTTCCACTATAATACCACAATGATGTAGAGGGATTTATATATTCTGTCTTAATTTCATATAATCAAGTAATCACTCATACATCAAGTCTTACCTTTGCATATGATCACCTGACTCTCACCTTGACATTCTATACCAATCGATTTTATCTCCTTTGAATTCATAAGGTTTACAAGTCCTTGTAGATTCAATCAATATTATATCTTTTTCTTGGTCCTATATGTACTTAGTACTCTCAACTCACTTTACCATAACTACCTTATCTTTCTCAAATTTCTCACTGTCTTCAACTACTCATTTCCCATTTTTGACTTCACCCAACTTCTAACTTTGTCTCAATCACTTCCTTGTAGCCATTTTTCTTTAGTTTTATACTTTGTACAAACTAGTACAGTCCTTTATTGAAACACCAAGACTATATCTAGATAATATTTATCCATTTCTAGTAAGCCACAAGTTTTCACACTTTGACTTAATGTTTTGGCCTTTCTTTTAATCCTCTTTAGGTCTTGAGTTAGCCTATTAGGCCTCTATGCATTTTTTCAAAATATTCCTCTAGTTTTTGTACACAAACATACAGATACAAATCAATTTCTTTATAATCTCTTAACTTGTCTAGGTATCAAGCTATTGGAAAAGTTTTGTTGATTTCCATCAATCCAATCTTATGGAAACTCAAGTTTTATTGGAAAAAACTAGAAACAGGGTTGTGGCTGCCTGTCAAGACCGAAAAGGGTTTTAAATTGATTTTGAACATTTAAACTCTTTTAGATGACTATAAATTATTTTTAGTATCTATACAAGCACATGACACCTTATTCAATATTTTTTTTCCTAGGGTTACATATAGATTGTTATTCTTTACATTTTCAACCGACTGTGTATACAAACTCACAACTGTAAGAACCCAAGAACCAACAATTTGATTTCAAACATTCCTAACAATATTTCAAAGGACTCTAAAACTTGATTTAGATTTGAGGAACTTGTATTAACCTTCACAAATCATTTTTTCTCCTCAATCAATCCATTGTTTAGTCTTTTTAGAATGACTTTGGTTTCCTTGCACACACAATCATAGTCTGCAGTCATCCAAGGGCTAAGATTTTTGGCTTCATGAATTTTAAATGATTTTAAAGACCAGTAACCACTCATTAATTTCTATTTCCCCTTTGAAAATCACCTTAAATCATTAGTTCCTTCTTGAAGGACCCCTTTCATGATTCATTCACAAATTTAATAGTGTTTTCTTACACAGTCCTGTTTGAAGAGACTTGACACAAGATTTATGATGCACATTAACTTATATACTACTTGGAAACATTATTTCACTACTTAAACTTACCATCTTCATTTTTCAATATCCTCCATAGGTCTCTATTCACTTTTAATGCAAGTTGAATGCTTTTGTACATGAATACACATGCTACATATGGTCTGAGCCTTCTTTCCTAAAGTTAGGTTTCATAATGAATTTAAATACATTAAAAAATGTAAATGGCATAGGGAAATAATCTTACCATGTAACTTTCTATTAAAAACAATTTTACTTATAACTCTTACAAGCAACATTTCCTCAATCCACTCTCTTGCATAATATACATGGTATGTTCTCAGTTTTGCCAGTTGAACCTTCTGTAAGACTTTAAACATAGTATTAGATTATTGTAACATTATTTTAAAGGATTAATAAACTTACCAACATGTTAACGCATATAATTAACCAAATGATCTATTCTTATTCCATTCACACATCAACATCATTACTTGTGCAGAATACAAGAATTATCAACAAAATGGTCTTCATGCATGAACTGTTTATGCACACTATTGGGGTTTTCTTCATTTACTCTCTAGAATCCACCCAATATTATCATACATTTAATGAATGTTGATAGTAAACACTTACCTATAATAAAAAGACTCTAAAACCATTTATAACTAACTCTTTAACTTCTTTTGGTACGTTGAAGAATAAAGAAACTACCTAACCCACTCAACAAGGTGACTCATCATGTGAGTCAAGTGGGGATTAAAACATTATTAGCTCTTTATTATAACCTAACCATACAAAATTAAACATTGAGACCTATTATATAATATTGCAAGCTCCTAAACTACTCAAGAACACTTGAATACAATAAGTTGATAAATATATACATTGATGTAATGATGCTCCTGCATCATACAACTGAGGAGCAAAAAACTTTCCCATGAAAGTTATAAATGATTTTAATTTGATATAATTTGCATTATCCATATCCAATTACACATCTACCTGGGTCCTAAGGCCTATTTAAGATAACTAGGCCTTTGTAATGTTTGCTTATGTTGGCTCCTCTTTGCTTCACTTTTCTCTTGCTTCTTCCTCTTTGCATCACTTCTCTCTTGCTCTTCCTCTTGCTTTGCTTCTTTAATGGGAAGATACTGATAATTTATTTACTTATAATAACTTTTACATGGAATAAACATGTTAATCAAATATGCTTCTTGTTTGCTCTCTTGGAGTTCTGCTTGTTCCTTGGTTTCCAACTCTTCTTCCTCTTGAATCAAGATTCTCTATAATGCCAACTCAAATGCCATGATGCTATTATTATCTCTTATGAGACTTATATGATTATATTCTCCCATTATTTTTTTCCATATATCATTCTCCTTTGCTATATATTCATCCTTATTACCTTCATCTTCCATTGGTGTCCGAAAAATCACTCCATCTTACTATAATTCAATTCTTCCTAACACTTCAACTTGTGCTTCCTCTTCCTTCTCTACTGTTGTACCTTCACATGTGTCATACACTTCATCATATGTTTTTTTACCTTCTTTTCATTTCACCAACACATTCATTAGCCTCAATTTACTTGCATAAAATTCATCTTCAACAACATCTATATCTATATATTCATAAAAAATGACATTGAAATGAATATCTTGTACCTTTTGGATCTCCTCTATTATTTCTTAACTAAAACCTTCTTCATTCTGACTCACCATGAGGCATGGTATTTTTATAACTTCTATCCCTTCTTCACTAGGATGCTGCTCATGTTTGAATCCTTTTTGCAACTCTATACCTATATGAAAACATTCAAGGAATTTATTAGTCATAATCACTTGAGGCTTGTTTGCCTCCTTATTTCTCTCTCTAGGTTGCCTTGATTTCATATTCATCACTTGTCTTATTATTTTCTCCATCAACTATTTAATTGGCCACTTCAGTGGATTCTTCCCCATGAACCATCCAAAATGTGGGTTCACAATCTTTCTCAGTTGCTCCATCTTGGTCAGCATCTCATCTATTTGCACCATCTCAATCCTCTTAGTGTCTTCATGCACCATCTTCTATTTTTTGGTGGATTTTCTCAACCTTTCCATTTTTATTTCTCTCTCTCTCTCTTTCCTCATCTCAACTAAAATGCCTATCATTTCTTTGGTCTCATTTGGACCTATTCTCTTTTTTGACAAGACTTCTCTTACTTGCCACATCATGACCTCACTTGGGTCTTCTTTTTCTCTTGTCTTACCTATAGGACTCTCTCAAGCTCACCTATGAGCTTCTTTATTGAGTTTCTCAATAAATCTTCTCTTTTTATTTAAGCCTTCTTGACTAAGGGATATGACACTTATCTTATTTATAATTCTACTTCTCCTTTCACATAACCTTGTCATTTCATCCTTGTATTCTTCATTAGAAACTCATATTCTTAATTACATAAAATCAAGTAATAAATCACACATCAAGTCTTATCTCTACCTATGATCACCTGGATCTCACCTTGACATTCCATACCAACCAATTTTATCTCCTGAGAATTCATAAGGTTTACAAGTCCTTGTAGATTCAATAAATTTTCTATATTTGTCTTGGTCCTCTCTGTACTTACTACTCTCAACTCAATCAACCATCACTAACTTATCTTTCTCAAATTTGTCACTATCTTCAACTACTCATTTCCTATTTTTAACTTCACCCAACTTCTGACTCTATCTCAGTCACTTCCTTGTAGTCCCATTTCTTTAGTTTTATACTTTGTATAGACCAATACGGTCTTTTATTGAAAAACCAAGACTATATCTCGATAATTTTTATCTATTTATAGTAATCCACAAGGTTCTACACTTTGACTCAATGTTTGGGCCTTTCTTTTAATCCCCTTTAGGTCTTGGGTTAGCCTATTAGGCCTCTATGTAATTTTTCAACACAATCCTCTAGATTTTGTACAAAAATGTACATATACGGTTAAATTTAATTATAATCTCTTAAATTGTCCTGGTATCAAGCTATTTGTGAAGTTTTATTGATTTCCATAAGTCCAATCTTATGGAAATTGAAGTTTTGCTGAAAAACCCTAGAAACAGGGTTATGTCTACTTGTCAAGACCAAAAAGGGTTTTAAATTGATTTTAAATATTTTAATGCTTTCACACAATTGTAAATGATTTCTAGGAGAAATATAAGCATAGGACACATTGTTCAATAATTGTTTTCACCTAGGGTTACCTATAAATTATTATTCTTTAAGTTTTCAATCAACTGTGCATACAAACTTAGAATTGTATGAACTTGAGAACTAAAAATTTGATTTCAAATATTCCTAAAAAGATTTAAAATAACTTTGAAACTTGAATTAGATTTGAGGAACTCATACTCACCTTCACCAATCATTGTTTATCCTCAATCAATCCACTATTTAGTCTTTTTAGAATGACTTTGGTCTTCTTACACACACAATCGTAGTCTGTAGTCATCTAAGAGCCAAGATTTTGGGGTTTCATGAATTTTAATGCTTTCAAAGACCTATAACCTCTCATTAAGTTTTGTTACCCCTTTCAACAACTCCTTGAATCATTATTTCCTTATTGAAAGACCCCTTTCATGATTCATTTACAAATTCAACAGTGTTTTCTTACATAGTACTGTCTGAAGAGACTTGACATAGGGTTTATGATGCACATTAACTTATCTACTACTTGGAAATGTTATTTCACTACTTAAACTTACCATCTTCATGTTTCTAAATCTTACCCAGGTCTCTATTCACCTTTAATACAAGTTGAATGCTTGGGTTTTAAATTGATTTTGAACATTTTAAATTCTTTTAGATGACTATAAATGATTTCCAAGATCTATACAAGCACATGACACCTCCTTCAATAATTATTTTTCCCTAGGGTTACCTGTAGATTTTTATACTTTATGTTTTCAATTGACTATGCATATAAACTCACAACTGTAAGAACATGAGAACCAATAATTTAATTTTAAACATTCCTAACAAGATTTGAAAGAACTTTTAAAATTGATTTAGATTAGAGGAACTTTTACTCACCTTCACCAATCATTGTTTCTCCTCAATCAATCCATTGTTTAGTCTTTTTATAATGACTTTGGTCTCCTTGCACACACAATCATAGTCTATAGTCATCTAAGAGCCAACATTTTGGGTTTTCATGAATTTTTGATGCTTTTTAAGACCTATAATTGCTCATTAATTTCTATTACCCCTTTCACAAACTCTTGAATCATTAGTTCCTTCTTGAAGGATCCTTTTCATGATTCATTCACAAAGCACTCCATCTTGCTACAATTTAATTATTCCTAGTACTTCAACTTGTGCTTCCTCTTCCTTCCCTACTACTACACCTTCACATGTGTCAAACACCTCATCATATGCTTCTGCACCTTCTTTTCCTTCCACCAACACATTCATTAGCCTCAACATACTTGTATAAAATTTATCTTCAATAACATCTATATTCATATATTCATCAAAAAAGACATTGAAATGAATACATTTTACCTTTTGTCTCTCCTCCACTCTTTCTTGACTAAAACCTTCTTCATTCTTACTCACCATGAGGCATGGTACTAGTACATCCTCTTTCCCTTCTTCACTAGTATTTTTCTCATGTTTCAATCCTTCTTGCAACTCTTTACCTATATGCAAAAATTCAAGGAATTCATTAGTCATAATCAATTGAGGCTTGTTTCCCTCCTTGTTTCTCTCTCTAGGCTACCTTTCTTTCATTTTCATCACTTGTCTTCTTCTCTTCTCTATCAACTATTTGATTGGCCACTTAAGTGGCTTATTTCTCATGACCCATCCAAAATGTGGGTTCACAATCTCTCTCAACTGCTCCATCTTGGTTAGCATCTCATCTATTTGTTTCCTCATCTCACTTATCTCTTTTTCCATCTCAATCCTCTTGGTGTCTTCATGCACCATATTCTATTTATGGTGGCTTTTCTCAACCTTTCCCTTTTTCCTTCTCTCTCTCTCTCTCTCTCTCTCTCTCTCTCTCTCTCTCTCTCTCTCTCTCTCTCTCTCTCTCCTCATCTCAACTAAAATGTTTATCAATTCTTTGGTTTCACCTAGACTTATTCTCATTTTTGATAAGCCTTCTATTACTTACCACATCATGACCTCACTTGGGTCTTCTTTTTCACTTGTCCTACCTATAAGACTCTCTCAATCTCACCTATGAGCTTCCTTCTTTAGCTTCTTAATAGCTCTTCTCTTTTTCTTTAAGCCTTCTTGGCTAAGGGCTTTGCCACCTATCTTATTTATACTTCTACCTATCCTTTCATATATACTTGTAGCCTTATCATTTCATCCCTGCATTCTTCATTAGCAACTTATATCCATCTCTATGCAACCTTTCAACTCAATGTCTTAACAATCTCAATCACAATATATAAACTGAATTCAACTCTTCAAACAAGAACTCAAAACATACATTTTCAATATAATCTTCCCACTCTAATACCACAATGATGTAGAGGGATTTATATATTCTGTCTTAATTTCATATAATCAAGTAATCACTCACACATCAAGTCTTACCTTTGCATATGATCACCTGACTCTCACCTTGACATTCTATACCAACCAATTTTATCTCCTTTGAATTCATAAGGTTTACAAGTCCTTGTAGATTCAATCAATATTATATCTTTTTCTTGGTCCTATATGTACTTAGTACTCTGAACTCACTCGACAATAACTACCTTATCTTTCTCAAATTTCTCACTGTCTTCAACTACTCATTTCCCATTTTTGACTTCAACCAACTTCTAACTTTGTCTCAGTCGCTTCCTTGTAGCCATTTTTATTTAGTTTTATACTTTGTACAAACTAGTACAGTGCTTTATTGAAACACCAAGACTATATCTAGATAATTTTTATCCATTTCTAGTAAGCCACAAGTTTTCACACTTTGACTTAATGTTTTGGCCTTTCTTTTAGTCCTCTTTAGGTCTTGAGTTAGCCTATTAAGCCTCTATGAATTTTTTCAACATAGTCCTCTAGTTTTTGTACACAAACATATAGATAAAAAGATGACCAAGACAAAGATAAAAGATTGATTCACACTTTGATTCAATGTTTTGTCCTTTCTTTTAATCCCCTTTAAGTCTCAGGTTAGCCTATTAGGCCTTTATACAATTTTTCAACACAATCCTCTAGTTTTTGTACAAAATGTATGGATATGACTCAATTTATGTATAATATCTTAACTTGTCCTGGTATTAAGCTATTAGTGAAGTTTTATTGATTTTCATGAGTCTAATCTTATGAAAACTCAAGTTTTGTTGAAAAATCCTAGAAATAGGGTTGTGGCTGCCTGTTAAGACTGAAAATGGTTTTAAATTGATTTTAAATGCTTTAAATGATTTCGCATAAATGTAAATGATTTATAAGATTTATAAAATCACAAGGCACCTCCTTCAACAATTTTTTTCACCTAGGGTTACCTATATATTGTCATTCTTTACATTTTCAACTAACTATGCATACAAACTTAGAACTATATGAACCTGAGAACCAATAATTTGATTTCAAACATTCCTAACAAGATTTCAAATAACTTTAAAACTTGATTTAGATTTGAGGAACTTGTACTCACATTCACTAATCATTATTTTTCCTTAATCATTCCACTGTTTAATCTTTTTAAAATGACTTTGGTCTCCTTGCATACATAATCATAGTCTGGAGTCATCTAAGAGCCATGATTTTGGGGTTTCATGAATTTTAAATGCTTTTTAAGACATGTAACTACTCATTAAGTTTTTATACACATTTAAACAACTCCTTGAATCATTAGTTCCTTCTTTAAGGACCCCTTTCATGATTCATTCACAAATTCAATAGTGTTTTCTTACACAATCCTATCTAAAGATACTTGACATAGGATTTATTATGCACATTAACGTCTTTACTACTTGGAAACATTATTTCATCAAATATGATAAGGTCATTATCATAACCCATAATCAATACATCCTACTCACACAAATGAATAATTATGAAGTGGGTGAATCAAACAACATAAATGATATTGCACATTGCAAAAATTCTTAAAAAAGAGAAGAGCTTATCAAAGAAGCTACGTAAAAAGTGAAAATAAAAGAACGTATCAAAAAAGATAAACAATAAGTGTCATAGCCTCTTATATAACTACCATTATTGGTCATTAAAAAAAATATCTTTAGTCAGATCGAGGACTACTATATTAGTGATGATGAATACACACAAGAACAAAACAAATGATCAATTGTGCAAGTTCTATTTCAATCACCTTAATGAAGATGAATACTTATCTTATTATTTATTTACATTTTTTGGAGTGGGTGGATATAGAGATATTTATTATATATAAAATATGGTAAAATAGCTCATTTCCAATCAATAAGATGTACAAAAATACATCAATCAATTGTACACAAGCTATTATATCCTAATTCCACTCTAGTAAACTGCATTGATATTGAGACAATGAATTGCTAATTTATTGCTATTTTAGAATTATGAGATGTATTATATCTAGATTGACAATGGATTATAGTAGGACTAAAGGGAATTTTGCATACATTAGAATATAATATTGATATGGTATGAAATATTTGCATAGGTTATTTCAGTTTAATTTTATCACATCAGTATACTTGATAAATGCATATCTTAAGTATTATTGATATTATGTGCTCAGATAAGACTAACTACCATTTTTGGCTAAGTTAGATGTAGGAAAATATTGAATATTAGAGATAAATAAGAGGGAGAGTATCATCAAAAATAACATAGTATATGTCAGTAAAGGGAAATTTTGAGAACATCTCAAGAATATGTCACACACACATAATTGCTTATTTAGTGCTTATGTTAGAGATAATTGTTATATGTGATTATTGATTGCATGTGTGCTTTAATCATCAAAAATAACATAGTATATGTCAGTAAAGGGAAATTTTGAGAAAATCTCAAGAATATGTCACACACACATAATTGCATATTTAGTGCTTATGTTATAGATAATTGTTATATGTGATTCTTGATTGCATGTGTGCTTTTAACTTGTAGGTTATTGGGTAATATACCTTAGAGTTAATGTGATTAACATAGCTAAACAAATGTGGTAATTCCCATAAGTTATAATAACTATGGATTAATATTTCTATATTAATTTATTTAAAATTATTGTAAAATGGATTCAATAAATAGGATTAGGCTTAAACTCCTATAATAAAATAATGTTTTGTATTTTTGAGTATGGGGCCAAATATGGCACTATATTCCTTGGAGGTAAATAATGTGGAGCATGTTTATTATCCACTTATGATTTTGAATTCATAGGAGATAATATTTAAAACAACTGGACTCTCCACTCTTGAATAAAACAAAATAGAATAAGATGAAATAGTGGAAGACCACATGTATGATAGATTTTGACATTTAGTACCTTTTGAGTGTGGGAAAAAATGGGGAACCATATTACCTTAGGGGTAAATAATGTGGATAAAGTGGAATATCCACTCATTATTTTTGAATATAATAGGAAAACCAAGAAAGACAAAATTCTTTCAAAAGATAGTATTATAAAAAGAGAAGTGCATAGTGCATTATGGTGCCATAGGGAGAAGAAGAGAGACAAGAGGAATGAAAATAGCATAAGCAGAGGATGTAAAAAGGAAAATGAGAGGTTTATAGATCATTATTTGGAAGATAAGGTATAATTTTAAGGAATCTATAAAGGAATGCAAGTTTTAAATACAAGGACCCTTATTCATAGCAGGAGAAAAAGACAAGTAGCTAAGTTATTTGGTAATTTTGTTTATAAACAAGTTTAGGTTTAAATTTAAGTATGAATTAATTATTATGATGGAAATTATGAATGAATTTAAAACCTAAAATTATTTTATATATTGTAACGTTAAAAATGAATTTGAATTAGCAACCAAGATTGTGTACAATTTTATGCATTATTGTGTTTGTAAATAAATCTAAACTTGTTATAGGGAGGGATCCATAGGATTTGTGTAGAGCATGTTAAAAAATTATAAAAATATTTTATAAACCCTTATAAATATATAATAATTTTTTATCTCATTTTTTTGCTTCATTGTGCACAAATTTATGGGAAACAACCATTTTTCTAGAGCTAGTACAAGCTAGTGTTGAATAAATTGAATATCTCCAACTAGTAGTGACTTAAATAGAACATTAAATGATTGTATTTAAAATTATAAAGGATTTAGGTTAATATTATAAAATGATTATAACAATATAGAATAAATATATGTATGTAGGTAATGGTTTCATCCATTTGCACATCTTTAGGTAAACAAGTACTCATTGCTAGAGCTAAGAGAAACTAGTGGTGATCAGTTTGAGTATGCACAATTAGTAATGACTTAAGTAGAAAAATATATGACTGTAATTAAGGTTATATAAGATTTATTTTGATTTTATAAAATTAATATAATAGTAGGTAATGCAAATTATTATTTTAGTTAAGGGTTAATATAAAAAATAGTCTTTTAGTATAACTACAATAGAAGGATTTCTGTAGAATTGACCTACCTCTTGAACATAAAATAGATTCAATGTATATTTAAGATTATTTTATGGTTATAAATTATAATATGAGACATTAATAAGATATGAATCATAATTTATTAGGTGTGTTTATCATACACAATAAATAGGTTTTATGCAATAGGCCTAAAACTAGTTATTTTTGCAAGTCTTAGTGGATAAGTGCAACATCAAACTAGTCAATTGGAACTTGAGTATAATTTGGAAAGAAATAAACATTTATAATCAGTTTATATTAGAGTTAAATATATTCAAAAATAACTTATTTTATTCTAATTGATATATATATATATATATATATATATATATATATATATATATATATATATATATATATATATATATATATATATATATATATATATATATATATATATATACCAATATATATGTATTTCTTGTTATCAATGAATCTTCATACCAAATAAATGGATTATGTTTAATTACTTAAAAGATAAATTCATACTTAGTGTGTAAGTAGATAACCATAGAAAAGATAAGTACATGGGTTTATCCTTTCTAAAATACAAATAAAACTAGTGAGTACTTAAAATAATAAGTATGATCAAACTATGGTTCAAGTAATCATAGTTCTCACTAGTAATCTACTTAAATTAGTTAGATGTTTAAAAAAACATAACTTCATTTTGAGTGTCATTACATAATCAACTGAATCTTGTTAATGTAAAACATAAAAAGTAAAAAATCTCTCAAAAACTAAGTAGTTGAACTACATATTTTAATCATGATTGATGTAGTGGTATTTTGAGTTGTTTTTATATTCTTGTATGTGATGGTTAAAATTGAAGTGTTATGGAATTTAATAAGGATTTCTATTCGCTCACATAAAATAATATTGTGTTACATTTAATAGTTTTATTTGGGTGTGAATCTAATATTTATTTGTTTACTGTGTGATATTTATGTAAAATCAAAGTTTTACATTAGGATCTTTTATCTGATGAGAAATAAGTAGTGGTTTATTTATGTTCTATCATGATTGATTGAACTAGTGTTTTAAGATGTTATAGACTACCAAGAGATTATTATGTCGATTAGACCCAGATTAAAATATAATTGCACTATATTAAATGATTGGCCAAGTAATTTTATAGTTGTATGCCTTATTTTTCCATAGTGATTTCTATATGTGTGTTAGCATAGATTATTTCATGCATTATTAGATTATACACTTGATACATGTTAATATATTGATTTTGAATGTTCACTCTATGTTCATCTACACCTTCATGAAAGGTAGGGATACTTCTCATTTGGGAAGTTTGTGGGGGACCACCAGGTCATGTTTGGAGGTAAAACACTTTGATGATGCTTTCCCTCTTTCTCAGCTAAAATCAATGCCATCGTATGTTCATGTTCACACACCAACCTCTTAGATATACATGTTCAGATGAATTCTAACATATTTGGTTACACACAATATATTTATGTTTAGATGGATTTTTACATATTTAGTTACACACTATGTATATATGTTCAGATGGATTCTGACATTTTTGGTTACACACAATCTAGATATGTTCAAATGGATTTTGGCATATTCAGTAATATTGGTTATAACATTGAATGTTTTAATTTATTCAGATTCTTGTATTAGTTGTATTCAAATTGTACTTAGGACAAGTTTTTTCCTATTGTATAATTTATTGAGATGAATTTTTCATAACACCATTTCAAGATTTATTGCTTATTATGACAATTTAAAGTTGGTAATTATTGGAACCATGTTATGAAATGTTGTTTCAACCTATTCAGTATAGTAGATCCCAGCCAGCTATTGTGTTAAGCTCATATAGCATGTTGTTTAATAAGCTCTAAAAAAACAAAAAATATGAGTTTTTACCTAATTATAATTGGGTTATAACACAAGCTATATCATAATCGATTGACTCAAATAATTATCTTAATACAATGATCACATCTCCCAAGGAAAAGTGCCCAATGAGTAATTAAAGTCTCAAACAAAGAAACATTCAAAGGTAAATCTACCAAATCAATATCACATTATTTAAAAAAAATGGTTTATTACTAAAGGAATTTTAAATAAAAATAAATCTCTATGGTTACTACTAAGAATATGGTTAAAAAAGAGGTAAAAAATAACATTCCTTTTATCTAGAGCCTCTCGTTATTAAACCACTTATGGATGGTAAGTAATGCACTAACTTTGTGGTTACTTTCTTGCATGAAGATAATATATGTAACTTATATCTTCTTAGATATCTTGGGTATAATACAAAACATCTTAAAAAAGCTATGGAACTAAATAATTTCATAAGTTCCATCACATTACCAATCACTCTTGGTCCTAAATCATGTTCAAAATTATTTCACATTGATCTTACCTAAGATTAATATAATGCAATCCTTTGAATATCATGGAAAATATTAAATGGAGCTACACTCATTACTAATTATGATTCTCTAACATTTTATCAAGATAGTGTAATGATTTCCATTCAAAGGAGAACATAATTACAATATAAGAGCATAAAATTAGACATATCCCATAAAGGACATCTAATGCAGTTATTACTGATATACATCATACAACACATATGCTATATAATAATAGATCAAAGATATCTACATCATGAAATCCTATTCTAATTGGTGGATTATCACAAAATGAATTAGGTGGATATACCCTATGTAGAAACCCCATGGGAACGTTCCTTGAATCAAGTTATTTTTTAAGCTACTCATATATTTTCCTTTGTACATAGCTTCTTTACTTTTAATTTATTGATATTCCTTTTATCCCTTATATTTTCACTTTGTGCACTTGCCTCTTGATTTTCAAACCAATTCAAATAATGTAAAATTATTATATTATAAATTTTTCAATGTCCATTCTTTATGGCAGTGTTAGCACAATTTTTGAGTTATATATCACCTTAGTCTTGTACACTTGGAAAATATATATCATGGTTGTACCTTTAACTTATAGACCTTTATTTTTTCCAAAGGGATCACATACACTATCTCTTTATGCCTAATTTTTTATCTCTTGGTTTGACCTATGTTATTCTATTGAATCAAACCTTCTACATTGCCCATAATGTTATAAACTTGCTTATCTTCCATTTCTACAGGTTCTAGACCTACACCTATTTTACAACTACCTAGACACTTTCATGCTAGTTAGATGATTGAATCGATGCAAGTATCCTATCCTAAAGCAAGTGTTTAGTGCCAAAAATCCATCCAATTTGCAAATGAAACATATTTCTATGGTCGGCCTAAGTGCTTTAATGTGAGATATTCCCCAAAGGGATTGGTATAAATATAAGATCAAACCTCATTCATTCCTCACCTATAAAATACCTAAGGAGACTAAATAAACTTACCAAAAGCATTATATCAAGCACTTAAGTGAGCAAAGCTTCCTTATTTTCTCACATTTCTATATAAGTCATAGAGACATTACATATATATGTTTAAAGTATTCAAGGAGCAATCCAAGAGCTATATTTTCTAAGTTACAACTTATGCCATTATTGTAATTTACTATCAGATATTACATGATTCACACATGAACCAACATATAGGGGAGAACTACATAAGTCTAAAGCCATCTTCATAGTATTGGTTATGTAGGCAGTGCTCATAAATAAAGGCATCTTTGGGTCAACTCAACACTATGTGCACACTAACCCATTTCTCCCACAACCAATATGAAGATGAATAACTAGGGTTTTTTATTTTATAAGGAGTGACAATCCATGACCTAGATCTAAATTCACTAGAGTGAAGGTGACATAGATCCCAAAAACATCTAGGTGTTTGCATCTAATTTTAGTAAGCATTCTATATTAGAAATCTACATCTAAGTCAAATAGTAGCATTGATATAACAATCCCAAGTAGAAATAAGTGTTTATGGCTATAAAGGCACAATTTAAAAAATCATGTGACTATACTAGAATCAAGATCCAATCCATTTTCTTCTTATTCTAGATCTAGATTAATATTATCTTCAGAACCAACTATCTTATTTTCATTATCATATTTAGCATAGTTGCACTTTCTATTTTTCACATATCTTAATATTAAAAATTTAGTATATATTTATCTAAGTTTCATAAATAATTGGCCTATTTTAGAGATAGTATACCATCCTTATTATAGACACTCATTTTTGGCCAATTCTATGTCTAAATGGACTTCAGACTATAATGCACAATTAAGCCTAGAAATCACTTAACATCCCAATTTCATCCACACATTAGATGTAAATGGGAATAATTACATCAAGGTTTCCCTATTTAAGTTAATACCCTATACGTAATTATAACCTCTCATAGATTCATCGTTATTCAACTTGTGACCAAGTAAATTGACATTTTGGACTAATTGAGCAGGGCACAAAATCAAATTCTTGAAATGACCAAAAGCTTAATCAGATTCACTTAGCTAATAAAATATAATTAAATGATTAAGTATAAAACCCATGTTAAATTAATGAATATCCAATTTTTTAAAATGAATTTTGAACAAATATTAGGGAATATGAGGTCATGGTGATGTCATCAACCTCAGAGTCAAAGATTACAAAATATCAACATAAATGACATAAAAATTAGAAATGTTGAGCCATGCCTCCATAAATACATAATTAAATCCATCATTAAAAGAATTTGGACTCCCAACCTTAACCCTAGATTAACTACACATAGGTTAGAGTTAGTTGAAAAACTATAAATACAAGTGCCATGACCATTCCTTAGCATGATGCTAGGTGCAAAGAAATAATGCCAAATTATTGCTAGAGAGATTCATAACCAACACATGCCAAGAGCCAATTTCCAAGTGAAAATGAGGAGGTGCTACCCATAAAGCATTAACATTGCCAAAGATCGATTTTTTACAATACTAAGCACAATCCTTGACTCATACCGATTACAAGATAAAGTCATTCTAGGAAGGTAAATGGTGGTTTTGTATTCCATTTGTAGATTTATTTATTTTGTCATCATTTCTCACCCTAGTAAGTATACTTAGAATGTTATTTATCATTGAGTTATTTTAGTTTATCCACTAAAAAGAGAGACTAATCACTATCTTCATAATTTATATGTTACACTTATGTCCTAGGCTATCTCTTCCCCCTTAACCCTAGATCCCCCACATCTAGATTTTAGGGTTAAACATTTGGTGAACCCAACCTCTAGTCCCCAAAACCCTAGATATTAATCTATGGTTTCTTGTTTCTCTATTTTTGATTTCTATTTTCAAAAACAATTTTTTCAATTTTCAAAAAGGCATGCTTAATATGGATATATTTGTTATTCACTTCATATTGTAGTACTTCATAATAGTTGTTACATGTTAGTAGTTGTTACATGTTATGTTTCATGCAAGATTCAATCAATACAATATATAAGGGGTTCCAAATATGATTAATGTAAATCACATGTATTATTATGTACCCCCTCTTGTTATAATGCTTAAAATGAGCTCCTACATGTTACTAAAAAATGCCAAAGGGAATGCATGAAACTGTCTTGCTCTTCTCACCATGCCACAAACTATCCCAATGATGTTATACCTAAAACTTCACTTTGGGACTAGCTCCATCATTCCTCCCATTATAAGGATGTTTTTTGGATGCATTACACCTGATGTTCTTACCAAGTAATACAGAGCCTCCATATGTGGTTTACGTGTTAAATTCCATCAAATGGACTAGACATAATATATATTTTGAAAAGGAATACCTACCACCACAACACCTCATAAATTTTTGCTTGCCATTATACATTCAAGTTTGCATGTGTAAGAAAATGGTAAAAAGAGTCTCTGTGGATAATGGTTCAGGGCTCAATATTTACAACATATCCTTTATTTATTTATTAGGCATCAATCCTAATGTTTGGAACCTTTCAATATAAGAATCAAAGACTTTGATATTATTCCATGACAAGTATTGGGGTGAATAACATTGAACATTACTATGGTACCCCATACACTACCTACTTTATGCCATGTTATGCCAAATGATTTAAACTATAATATACTTTTGGGATGGCATTGGATACATGAAATGTATGTGGTTTTATCTACTCTAAATACATGATTAAAATTTATCCATCATGAATTTATTTACACATGTTTGATGGATAATAACCCCTTCAAACATTATACCATAATCCAACAAATAAATAATCCTATGTTGCAATCCTATAAAACTGATTTTGGTTCTCGATATTTTCTCAAATATGGATATAAAGGACAAGGATTGGGAAAACATGAGGTTATAACTCAACCCATCCCTCCTATAAATAACACAAATTGACAAGGCTTGGGGTTTTTAATAAATTTATAACTCATAAGAAATCTACTCACACCATGCCCTATTTCTAAAATTCTAAATCCAAATGTGTACATACTTCCACAAAATATCTACCTACGGTTCACCCTTATTTTATTAATATGATAGATTCATCAAAGATTTTGACATTTGAAGAATTTTGAAATGATGAGTCATTATTAGAGTACTTGGGGGGCATATGATGATCTCCCTCCCTTCTACCATAACAATAGGTTTACTCATGCCACCTATGCTCATGCTTATTTTGGTAAAAGTGATGATACTAATGTCCAAAATGATGTACATAACACTATTCCTACAACACCATTTATTGCAAAGGTATACATTGTTAAACAAAGAAACAATATAATTTAAATATGAAATGAAAAAAGATCCTTGATCAATATACAAATTGGGTATACTATTCAGTGGGACAATGGTTGAGTGATTAACATGACTAGTAAAATAGGGTATTAAAACATGCATGATATAGACATCACACTCTACCAAGTAATTGATGAATGGAGTGGTTGTCAAAGGGACAAGACATTTTTGTAACAAGCTAGATGGTTTGCCATCCACTTGATAAATATTTTATTATGCCCAAGTGTTTTTCAGCACTTGTGAACCATCTAAAAATCCAATTTTTTTTTTTTAGATTAATAGACCCCACTTGTCATGGATTATCCTACCAATGCTGAGTTTTATTTTGTGATCTAAGTTCCATGCCATGTACAAGTTCTTGAGAGACAAGTGGGGCTAAAAACTCTACCTTCATGCACTTTTATTTATTGGATTAACACCCAATTCCTATTAAGAATTGGTTTATCGGTGGAATTTTGGTTGATACTATGCAAACCTTGTGTTGCTTATCAATATAGGAATGTATGCTTGTGTGCTTATTATTTTCTATAATTAAGTCCAAAACCGTTCGTGCAAATGAATAAGTCTAATACCAAAACACTTGATATGCACATACATTCACATTAAGAAGTGTTATGCTTCCCAAATTTGGTGAAACCATTTGCCTTAGTCCAAAAACTTTAAAAATAATTTGTACCTTAATTTTTGAATGGTGTTGTTACATTACTCATTTTTATCTAGACCGTTTCTCATTTAAAATCCAAGTCTCTCAAACCAAGTTTGAAATCCATCTTTCAAAGTTCAAATCTGAAGGCACTTATCTTATGCTTGAGTCTTGCCTATAATTGGGATTGAGTTATTAACCTTTTTGTGTTTAGATTATGTAACTTGGATCAATTTTTAGTTTAGTTTAATACCTTTGCCTAGATCAAGTTTGCACCATCCATTTTAGAATATGAATTCCTTTTTAGACAGGACTATATTTTACCTTGTTTTCAAATTTCATGTAGACTAGGTGTGCCTTTTATTTAAAAGTTAAGACCTTTATACATATGATTAGTTTCATTTTCATGCCAAGAACAATTTAATTTGACTAGACTAAGTTTGTTTCCAAGACCTAGTTCAAATTTCATGTGATTAGATCAAGTTCTTCCTAGACCAAGTTTGTTTCTAAGACCAATTTAATTTGGCTAGACCTAATTTGTTTTTCATTTAGTTTATATCTCATGTGCCTAGACCTAGAACTTAGTTCATTTTTAATTTAGTTTCAAAATATTATGTGCTTAGACCAAGTTAATTTTTTTTGTTCCAAGATTCAAGTTTCCTTAGACCTTTTGCCAAAATCAAGTCCAATTTTTCCTTTTTGACCATTTGTTCCAAAGACCTAGAGTGTTTTAGTGATAATTTCGATGAAGTTCTAGTTTTTTGTTTTTTTAGAGAAAGATAATTTTAAGCCAACTAATAAAATTTTTAAGTGTTAGATGAACTATTCTCAAAGGAAAACAACATTGATTTAACCATGCCTCAGTAGACACATAACAAAGCTATGTTTAATCTAGATTATAAGAACATTGTTAGAGGTGATCCTTTTGACTATGAGCCTCATGGTGATAACATAGTGTATGATATGGATCCATATCCCATGTATGCATCCCCTTACATAGGGTAGGGGAAAGGCCAATTAGAATAGTACCTCACAAACACACCTCCTTATTTGGGATAGGAAAAAGACCCATTTACACAATACCCTACCAAAATGCCACTTAGTATGGAAATGGTTCAACAATGACAACCATATTATGTGAACACACTGTCTAGTGCTAGTTACGATTCATACTTTTTGGATCATCATCTTTTAGATCATAAAGATGAGATTTTTTTTAGAGAAATAGAAGTAGGTGTAAAATTTATGTTAGATTTCCCACAAGAAAGTTTGCTTTACATAGTTAGGGCACTTAGTTGTGCACCTCTCATACAAAAATTTGATCAAGCCTCTACTAGTAAAAATATGGCCCTTGTACCAATACCTAACTAGGAACTTGTTACATTTTCCAAGGGAAAAGGTTAGAGTGATGACCAATTTATGCAAGTACAACAAGGCTACTAAACCTACCTTGATCTAGTGAAAAACTTTTATGCCTTGACTTTTTTGAACATGATGCTTATAGAGTTGGATTCATGAAGTGAGCTACAAACTAGTTTGAATGTACATACAAATCCAATTATTCAAACCATGCCACTTGAAAAAATGTTTAATGTTCTTCTAAATGAAGAAAAATTAGAGGCTTCTTTAGGAGACCCTTTTTAAAATGTGGCAGATAACACATATGTGTTCCCTAATTCTCACAAAGTAAAGTACAATATATAAAATAACCTCCCACATGATAGTTACTAATATATCCCTCCTCTAAGTACATCAAATGGATTGTAACAACAAGGTGTAGGTGCATCTAGTTTGTATATACAACATATGACTATCCCTTCATGACTATCTACTTCCTCAAATGCACAATAAAGAGTAAGTAATTAACTATCATTGAATACCCCACCATAGTAGGTGGTAATAAAAACTCCACCTCAATAGGTTCATACCAACATGCCAACATAAAAAGTGGTAAACCATCCACCTCAAAAATTGTCTAATAAATAATTTTAAGTGCCCTAACCAAAAATAAATTCCTATCAAATAATAAGTGCCTAGCCAAAAACAAGTGCCTAGCTAACATCAAATACCTAACCAACAACAAGTGCCTAACATACAATGAATATCTACTAGGTAATAATTAACTTGTACATAACATATACCTTATCCACAACATATGACTAACATGAAATAATTTCCATAGTATACCTTTAACCAATAATAGGTGCCCTTCATGCGACAGGGTTTGACTAGCCATCAACAAGTTCTCTTCCAAACCCACCACACACAATTCATTCCTTAGCACAAAACACCTCTAGTCATGCCATAATTCCCTCCAAATCAAAGCCATACTACTAATCCCAACTCCAACATTTACTAATAACAAATACCACATCAGTAATACAACCATAACTAATAAATGCATATTCTTAGTTAGACAACCATCTAAAAGAAAATTCCTCAATCCTCCATTCCTCTATTGTACTCTAGTTAGAGTAATACACCTTGGATCACCCAACCTCAACCATAACCATCCATATCATCAAAATTCTGAGCCTAATAACTACAATAAGTGAAGGATACAATTTCAACTCTTCAGACAGGGAAGTAGGGAAAGAAGTTTAAATTGAAAAATATGCTCATATCCTTTAAACATGGACTACCTCTAGATACCATTTCCTCCAGGTTTTAAGCTTCCAAAGTTTATAAAATACAAAGGCAAAGGTGACCCAAATGAACATTTGAAGAAATCCTATGTTACTTTCTAGCAGGTGGCCTTAAGCGATATCTATTTGCTTCTTCTTTTTCCTTATAGTCTAGCTAGACAGGTCTTGGAGTGGTTACTCCAAATTCTGAAGAAATATATGCCTAATTTTGATGAGCTATCATAAAATTTTGCATAACACTTCTCTTATAATATCAAGCATGAGATTACTATGATTGATTTGGGCCAAGCTCAAAAAGACCTGGTGAGAGTTTTTCAATCTATTTATAATGGTGGAGAGCACTTATTAGTCATTTCACATAGAATTTATCACACAAATAGTTGGAAACAATGTTTACCCATACTTTACAAAGTGATACATCTTATCATTTGGAGCTTCAATGTGCCCACATGTTTAAAGAGATTATTGACAAAGGCCTAAAAATTATGAAATTCCATATCAATAAAGGGGTACTCAAGTTCTACACTCCTAACTAGAAACAAAACCATTATCAAGGTCAAAACTAGAGTCAAAGTCTAATTCATATTCAAGTTCTTATGCTAGCCCAAGTTAGTACTTTCAAGAATCCCAAGGTTTATAATTGTAACAAGAATGTTTTGGGTAATCGTGTTATTGAATCACACCATGTACACACAGTGCAAACACCATTTGTTTAATCAACTCCAATTATGCAACCAACATTGATTATGTAGTCACTCCCACTGCCTCCTTTGAAAATAACTCAACCAAGAAGAATACCTATCAATAGAATTTTTAGTGACTTAAGAGAGCCCATCAATATTTGAAAAACTAGCTATCACCAATCTCATTAGTTGGCCCATTCCAAATCCATTTACTGAGGGTGTTCTTTTCCCTAACTTGTATAAGGATCACAAGTTTTGTGACTATCACTAAATCAAAGGTCATTTCATACATTAGTGTGTGTCATTAAGGTGCCTCATCAAGAATATGCTAGAAAATGGAGAAACAGAGTTGGATAATAGGGCCCCTACTTCTAATCAAAACTTGGGCATTTATTATAACTCTTTTCCACAACACAATGCCAATAATCAACATGAATAATAATATCAACAACAATATCATAAACCACCACCACCACCACCACTACAAAAAAACAACAATAACAACAACAATAATGATGGCAACCAAAACATAGAATGGTAGGAACCAATGTCAAAATGACCCATCTAACCAAGGGGCTTATCATGTCATTGCACATGAATATAATAAAGTTGTCAGACATATCATTGGTGGTCACATAGCCACTATTACCATCAGACCTAGACCAATAACCAATTTACCACTACTAGTACCAAATCATACCCAACCTCCTTTTTATGCTAGTAATCTCTTTGTGATCCATGTTGGCAACCAAGCTTAGTAGTACCCAAGGATTACCATCCCAATATCTTCTCCCCTCCTTCCAATTACGATGGTCCATTACCCAATCTATATTGTGCAATCATAAATCAATGAACTAAAGTTACCATTTTAAGTCTGCAACCTTATTCTACTAATGAGCCTATCCAAGCACCCATACTAGCCATAAACAATCTAATTACCAATGCCAAGGAGAAAATGTATGATATTATGGAGTCATTATAAAATACACCTACACAAATTTCTATCTTAGATTTGTTATGAACCTCCACTATCCACAATAAAATCCTTACCAAACTTCTAAGCCAATCCTAAGTGCTGAATGATATTGTGCCAAATAAATTCCAAGCCCTGGTAAGACACTTAGCTCCCAACCAACAACTTATCTTTGACCAAAGTGACATGTCATCCCTTGACCCTCTCCACAATAACTTGTTATATATAAATTTGTCATAGCATGCAAAAGGTTAAATGTGTCCTCATAAAAAATGGATTAGGTCTCAACATTATGTCTCTAAGGTTAGTCAAGCATCTTGGATACACAATAATTAACCTTCAGTCATAGACCATTACTATCAAGGCCTATGATAGTGAAGAAAGGGAGTCATATGGACTAATTTATTTGTCAATAGTCATTAAGAGTTTACCCATGACACACTTTGCCATGTTTTGGATTTATATTTATCATATAAGTTGTTCTTGAGATGACCATGAATACATGATATTCATGCAATACCTTTTATGTTGCACCAATGTATCAAGTTCCCCCATTCTGGGATGGAAGTGAGTATTATTGCAAACTTACAACCATATCATTTTGAAAGCATTTAGAAGCTGGATATAATTGCTATAATTACCACTTCAACCTAGACCCTACACCGAGGAAGGATAAATATGTACTTTTTGAATTTCTAGATTTAAATTGTATAGACCCAGATAGCCTTGCCTCCACTTAATTTGTACCCCCTCCTAATATAGCCAATGATTTTACCATTTATGAGAAAGGTCTAGGTGAATACCTCATACACAATGCATTCCACATAGCCAAACTTCCATAGGCCCCTAAATCCTATGGAAGACCCAAATCCAAGGTTGTTTGCATGGATTGGTAATAGAAAGGAAAGTTTAATGCCCAAAAGCCTATTATTTTCACACTAGCCACTAGCCAAGAATAAGACCCACTTGATGAGGATGATTCCTAGCTCTATAATGATGATTTAGTTGATTATTACCAAAGCAAAAAGTATCCCATCCCTAACTATATTATGGATAATCAAGCTTACCAAAGTAGAGGCCTAGGTTTAAATTAGAAAGACACTCTTGAGCCTATCTCCATGACCAAACACAAAGGAACTTATGGTATTAGATTTAACCCACCTAGGGGTGACCCTACATATCTTATCCATGTTCCTACACTAATGACTAGTGATAACAATGTCAAAAGTGATGTAGAGTCTAATTATAGTGTATACAAAGACTTAACCAATACCAACATGTTTAACCCTCATGTCATATATATTGTTACACCTGTCATTCATCATTATCCACTCTTCTTCCATCACCCTCAACTCATAGACTGTGACTAACAAGAATCCATAGTATTACTTGATGAGTTCAAAAATGATGAGGCCATTTGTGATTTCTTGGGCCTATGAGACAATATTCCTCTTAGATATCATAAACAACATTTCTCTATCATATTGGATCCTCGTACCTATTTTAGAGAGTGGGTGAACTTCCTTAGCCAAAAATGAAAATAAAATCAAACATTGAGGTCCCAATGTGAAAACCTCTTTGAGGTAATTTTGGACCAGGATAATGGTAAAGAAAAAGGCGAGTCTCTGGTGAAAATCTATTTTGGGCACCATTATATGGGGATGTTCACCTTTCTTTGAATGAATCTTAAGAATCCGTAAATACCACAATCATATTTGGGTATGAAATTAGTGTATAAGATCAGTGGGCCTTTAAGTAGATTGTCCAAGAGTGCCCAAAAGTGTTTGTTACATGGCTTTTGCCACCATTTGGTGATTTTGATTTGTCTTATCTGGGTGAACTTTATGAATCCATTAGACTAGAGGATTATGATATTGCCAATCAGTTTACTTCCTTATCAACTCTCCTTGAATATGGTTTTACAATCCTTATGGAGGACACTTTTGAAGTCAATATTGAAACACCAGATGCTCTAAAGTGGATAAAATTAGGCACGTCTTTCACTGAGGAGGAATGTGAAGTTCTTACTGCTCTCCTTAGGGAGTTCATTAATATTTTTGTATGTGATTATTTTGATATGTGAGGTATGGATACTTATTTAGTTGTACATCATCTTGTAGTACACCTTGATATCAAGCCAATTAAGTAGAAATTGAGGAAAATGCATCCTCATATTGTCGTATTAGTCAAGAAAGAACTAGAAAAAATCTTAGAAGTGGGATGCATTTGTCCCATTGACTACTCTGAGTGGATCTCAAATATTGTGTTAGTTAGCAAGAAACTAGAAGGCATTTGATTATGTAATGATTTTCATGACATCAACAAGGCTTGCCCAAATAATAAATTTACTATGCCAAATATTGACATGATTGTGGACTCTAAAGTTGGGTATGAGATTCTTTCTCTCATGGATGGTTTTTTAGGGTATAATCAAATCAAGATCGCACCATAAGACCAACACAAGACAACATTCACCACTCATTAGGGAACATTTTGTTATTAGTTAATACCTTGTAGACTTAAGAATGTTGGTACCACATAATAACATGAAATGACTATCATTTTTCATGACATGATGCATGATATTATTGAGGATTACGTTGATGATATCTTGGCAAAATCAAAGACTAGAACATGACATCTAGAGGTGTTGTGTAGAATATTTGAATGCTTTCATGAGTAAAAAGTAAGGCTTAATCCTAAAAAATACATCTTCAGTATCAATTCAAGAAAATTTATAGGATTCATTATCTCTCAGCATTTAAATTGATCCAACCAAGGTTAATGCCATTACCAATATGCTACCTCTATCTCCTTTAAAGCACCTCCATAGTTTATAGGGTAAGATACAATCCATCAGGTACTTCATTTCTCAATTGCATGATAAATACCATCCATTTACCCACTTAATGAATAAGGGTACCACTTTCTCATGGGATGCCAATTTATAGAAGGCATTTGAACACTTGAAAGAATACTTGGCCAATCTGCTTATTCTATTACTGCCTACACTAAAAAAGTTGTTACTATTCTATTTATTTGCAACTAAAAATGACTTGGGGGAACTTTTGGTCGAACATGATGAGCAGGGAAAATAACATGTTGTATATTATCTGATCCAAACATTGGTCACATATAAAAATAATTATACACCAATAGATAAAGCTTATTTAGCCATGGTCTTCGTAGCCTAATAGTTACATCACTATATGCTTAACAACAAGAGCATCACCATAGCCAAAGTATATCCACTCAAGTATCTAATTTCAAAAATAGGTTTACAAGGCTGCATGGCTAAATGGATCATGTTTTCAAATGAATTTGAGATTGAGTATGTTAATCATAAGGTCATCAAGGGACATGTACTTATAGACTAGCTTACTGAAGCTCCCCTTTTTGATACTCAACCACTTACTTTTGGGTTTCAAAATGAGTCCATCATGACTGTAATAGAAGCACCTCTTAAAGAACATTAGTGGACACTTTATTTTGATGGTTTATTCATGTCTCATAGATCAGGGGTAGGACTTATGTTCATAACACCACAAAGGGATCTCATTCTTAAGTCCTTTCATATCGGATTCCGTTGTACTAATAACGTGATTGAATATGAATCACTCATTATAGGAATTTGTTTAGAAATAAAATGGAACATCCAACATGTACTAGTTCATAGAGATTCTTAGCTTATCATCAATCGAATTATAGACCAAGGATGAGAAGTTCAAATAATATATTCTTTATCTTTAGTTTGAGTAGATAACACAAACTAATAATAGAACATCATATGCCATGGCCATGATCAGTTCTATGATCCAAATTATAGACAAGGCCAAAGATAATCATTTTTTTGTTGAACATATTCTAACACCTACTCATGAACCTTCAACTATTGAGATGATTTATGATATTATTGTCCTTAGTTCTTCTTATTATGTTAAACTGTATGATTACCTTCATAACTAGATAATCCCACCTAGCCTATCTCATAAAAATAAAAAAGCCTTCATCCACCAAGCTTATCATTACATATTAATTGGACCTACACTTTATCATATAAACTTTGATGGAACTTTGTTTCACTATTTAACCGTGGCAAAATTTGGATTAACATCAAGGGAAGTTCATAAAGGGGTTTATGGGGCCCACACCAGTTGGGCCATCCTTACCAAATGTTATTGTGTACTAGTTATTATTAGCCAACCATAAACACTGATGCCACTGCATATGTTAAAAGGTGTGTACAATGTTAAAATCATGCTAATATAATATATGTTACAACTCAAACACTCAAATCACTAACCATGCCATGGCTATTTTCAACATGGGGACTCGACCTTGTAGGAAAGATTAACCTTACCTCCTCATATGGCCATAAACATATCCTCACCACCATAAATTACTTCACTAAGTGGGTGGAAGCCATTCCCCTAAATTACATGACTAAAAAATAGATATCCAAATTCATTTTCAATCACCTCATTTATCATTATTATGTTCCCTTTGACATTATATTTGATAATGACATTTAATTCAAGAATAAAAACATCATATCCCTTTGTGCTAAATATAATATTACCCAACATTTTTCCACTCCATATTTCCCACAAGACAATTCCCAAGCGGAGGTATCTAACAAGACCATTGTAAAGATACAAATATTTTCAATGATGATGGCCGTGAATAACACTTGTAACTTTTCTACACCCTTTGGGCTTACCAAATTTTTTACTGCACTCTAATAGGAGCCACACCCTATTCCCTAGTTTATGGTATTGAGGGCATTTTTCATATCAAGGTCGAGTTGCCTTCTCTCTAAATTTCACTAAAGCATATCCTTGATGATGATAATTATAGAGTAGCTCACTTGTAGGAGCTATAATTATTGGATGGAAAATAAATTGGCAGTCTTGAATAAACTTCAAGGATATCAAAACTGATTGCATGGTCAATACAACAGGAACTTATAGCATAGAGAATTTAAGCTTGGTGATCTCATACTAAAATAAAACTAAAAATACACCAATGTTAAACACACAAAAAGGAAAGTTTAAGCCTAACTAGTTAGGGCCCTATATCATTACCACTAACTATGGTTTTGGAGCATATAGGTTGGCTACATCAGAAAGAGAACTTGATGATCCGATGAACATAATCTACCTCAAGAACTTTTTATCTTAAGTGACTTGAGGTATTATATATGGGGATCATTTACTTTGTGTTATGAGCATCCCTTTGATACTATATTGTATCATGTTCCTTTCCTACCATGCCTTTTCCTATTTTACCTCAAGTTCTAGTTTCTTATCCCCCTTTTGATCTTTGTTGCAATCCATTGGTACTTTAGACAATAGAAATGGTTGGGTTTAGATGCAATTTCAATAGATGATTCAAACTAGGGACTATCCATTAGATTATTTGAAGCAGTCATTTTTTCAAGCATTACGACAGTGGGCTTAGAAATCACATCCTTCACTTTTTCTAGTTCTGTACCATTATACCTTACCATACCTTTCTAATTGTGCCATTTGCCTATTCAAAAGCTTATTATTACTTAGTTAGATTCCTAATTATAGGGTGAAATATAGTGGCTTGATGTCCATTTATACTATGTAAGTAGTGCTCAGTGTTTTTGGAAATCAGATCAACCATCCTTATTCCAGTGCTCTCATCATTTTGTGAACAACCTAAACAAACACTCTTGTCACTTTTTGAGTTAACCCTTTTTGTATCTCATAATCCTTTATTGATTTAAGATGCCTAAAAAACACAAAAACATGGAAATATACAAACAAAATCCTAAATAAGGCTTAAACATTAGTTCAATTAGATTGTACCCATGTTACTCAAGATGTGCATCTTCTAGTTAGATGGTATAGTTGAAGCTTTCACATGCTTCACATCATGACCATTTATATTTACATATTCCATTTACTAATTATGTTCCCTTTCATTTCTAGGAAAACTACATCGACTTGGGGTCCACATGGATTATATAGGCAATGATTGGATGCTGGGGCATCATGAGTTAGCTTGATCAGTCTCAGTGATTAAGTTCATTTACTAGTTTCATTGACTATTCCTTCTTATAGGTTTGTCTCAAAACACTTTCTCCATTTTATGAGTCATATTATTTAAACATTATCATCATTTTTTAATCTCATTCTTATTATAAGCCCTAGACATAGTGGATGTTATGAATTACCAACCTATTTCATTTGTGAACACTCACTTTTTGTCTTTCAGTGTGGTTTTAGCCTAAATCATGCTCTCATGGTTTCATGTGTTCATGTTCCTGATGTTCTCATAATCATGAGTGCCAACCCCTTTTTTTTCAAGATGTCACCTTTTTATAAGCCCATTAATATTTTCCTCTACAATCAATCTCTTTTGCTTATCATCAGTTTTATTTTCTTCCTATTTTTTTGGAGAACTGCATTAGGCCTAAAGTTCATGTTAGACATGGTGTCCATGGGACTATGTAGGTGGTGTCTATTTGCTTAGGGCATTTAGAGTTAGCTTGACCACCCCTTCTTTATTATTCTATTCCCCCTTCTTGTTCTTGTGTCATAATACCTATGTTGTTGTTCCCTATAGCCTAGGGGTAACCTTTTGCCAAGCATAACACTTCTCTTATGCATGCATGAATAATATCAGTAAGTAGTTTTAATTCATTATTTATCTATATTCTATTTGTTTCTTTCATTTGCCTTAGATTAGTTCATTTGTTTCATTTGACTTAACTTAGTTTGTTTATTACATTGTGTTGTAGGTTATTTTCTATCACCCTTTAGTTGGGTGCTTTATGTTTGTCCATTTTGAGTGTTGTGTGTTTAAGGATAATTAGTTTACACTCGAGTCTTGATTATTACTTGGGATTGATTTGTTTACTTTTTGAATTTAGATTGTATTTTTATGCTTCCCTTCCCCTCAGTTTCCATAGGTTTATTACATTATGTTTACACTTAAGTCTTGATTTTTTATATCTTTTACTTGAGTTGTGAGTATTTGTATTCAGTCCTACACATATTTTATCACATTATCTATACACTCAAGATTATATTAATCATATATTACACCTAAGTTGATTATATTTGTGTTTAAAATAAGTTTTTCCATGCATATGACACACATTGTTATTATGGTTTTTTTATAACTATGATGCATAACGTCACATACTATAATAAAAATTAGGATACAAGATCTATCAAACAATGGTACCAATAGCATCTCACCTTGTTCATTAAGGACCTATCCAAATATAAACCAAACCCATAATAACATTATTTTCTAGTTATACTATCATTTATAGTTAGGACATACATCTCCATACTAATATGTACCCAAGAATCTACCATTACCCTATGCCATCTCATCTTTAATCTATGTTATAGGTTCATTATGTGAGCTCTATTTGAAAATTTACCATAATGAGGAAAATTATTTAAACCAATCAATGATCAAACTCTACCTTACTAGGGCATAATCGATTATTTCATTCAAATCTACCCTGCTAGGGAAAAATTCATTATGCTAATGATTTAGGCCACCTATTACAATAAAATCATTATTTAGACATCTATTACCAGTAGATCATGTCATTTTCCTCTTTTTGAGGGCCTGTTTGACAACACTATTTTCCACCCATTCCTTTGAGGGGGCATCCAGGGCTTATCAACTACCCTTTGGGGCATTAACATGTATCTATTGGCTTATAACAACCTACGATTATCAACACTTCATTCTAGTATTAAAATTTTCAACATAACGACTTTTCATTCTTTGATAAGATGTTACTATGCCTATATCTTGTAGCACCCTATTAAATATGGGTAAAATATAGACACTCATTTTTAGTGACTTCCATATCTAAATGTATTTCATACTGATTTCTAGTAAACAATGCATAATTAAGACTAGAAATCATTAAACATCCCAACTTCATCCACACATTGGTAGTAAATGATTATAATTGCATCAATGCTTCCCTATTTAGGGTAATACCTTGTACGTAATGATAAAATCTTACGAATTCATCCCCGTTCAGCTTGTGACCAAGTAAACTAACATTTTTGACTAATTAAGTGGGGCTCTTAACCAAATTCTTGAAATGACCAAAAGCCTAATCAGATTCAATTATATAATTAAATCTAATTAAATTCTTAAGTGAAAAATCCATGTTGAATTAATGAATATATAATTTTTAAAAATGAATTTTCAATAAAAATTAGGAAATATGAGGCCATGATGATGTCATCAACCTCAAAGTTAAGAATTGCAAAATATTAACATAAATGCTATAAAAATTAGAATGTTGAGCCATGCTTCCATAAATGCATTATTAAAGCCACCATTAAATGCATTTGGACCCCTAAACTTAATCTTAGCTTAACTACACATGGTTTAGAGTTATTTTAAAAACTATAAATACAAGTGTCATGACCATTCTTTAGCAAAATTCTAGGTGCAAATAAATAATGCCAAATTATTGCTAGAGATCTTCATAGCCAACACATGCCAAGAGCCAATTTATAAGTAAATAAAAGAGGTGTTATCCATAAAACATTATCATTTCCAAAGCTTGATTTTTAATAATACCAAGCACAAGCCTTTGATCATGCCTATTGTAAGACAATCATTTTAGGAAGGTAAATGGTGTTTTTGTCTTTCATTTGTAGATTTATTTATTTTGTTATCATTGCTCACCATATTACTTAAACTTAGGATGTTAGTTGTCATTGAGTTGTTTTCATTTATCCTCTAACAAGAGAGGCTAATCATTATGTTCATAATCTCATGTTACACTTATGACCTATGCTATATCTTCCCATTTTAACCCTAGATCCCCTACATCTAGATTTTAGGGTTAAATATTTGGTGAACCTGACCTCTAGTCCCAAAAACCCTAGATGTTGATCTAGGGTTTCTTGTTTCTCTATTTTTTATTTCTTATTTTCAAAAACCATTTTTTCAATTTTCAAAAAGTCATGTTTAATATGGATATATCTATTATTCAATTCATATTATAGTACTTCATAGTAGTTGTTACATGTTATGTTTCATGCAAGCTTTAATTAATCCAATCTATAAATGGTTATAAATATGATTACTACAAATCACATGTATTCTTGTATACCCCCTCTTGTTATAATGTTTAAAATGAGCTCCTACATCAAAATTCTAAAGGGAATACACGAAACGCTCTTGGTCTTCCCACCATGCCACAAACTATCCTAGTGATGTTATAACTAAAACTTCAATTTGGGATTTTCTCCATCATTCCTCCCATTACAAGGATGTTTTTTGGATGCATTATGCATGACTTTATTACCAAGTAATGTGGCACCTCCATATGTGGCTTTTGTGTTAAATTCCATCAAATAGACTGAACATAATATATATTTTGAAAATGAAGACCTACCACCACAAGACCTCATAAATTATTGCTTACCATTATAAATTCAAGTTTGTGTGTGTAATAAAATGGTTAAAGGAGTCCTTGTGGACAATAGTTCAGGGCTCAATATCTTTAACATATCCTTTATTTATTTACTAGGCATCAAGCCTAATGATTTGAAACCTTCCAATATAAACATGATAGGCTTTGATAATATTCCATGATAAATATTAGGGCAAATAACAATAAACATTGCTATGATACCCATACACTACCTAATTTGTGTCATTTTATGCCAAATGATTTAAACCATAATATAATTTTGGTATGGCCTTGGATACATGAAATGTACATGGTTTTATCTACTCTACATGCATGCTTGAAATTTATCCATCAATTATTTATTTACATGTCTGATGGATACTAACCCCTTCAAACATTGCACCATAATACAAAAAATAAATAACCCTACACTGCAATCCTATAAACCTAATTTTGGTTCTTGATATTTGCTCAAATATGGATACAAAGGATAAGGGTTGGGAAAATATGAGCATGGTATAACTCAACCCATCTCTCCTATAAATAACATAAATCAGTAAGGCTTGGGGTTTTTAGATAAATTTAGAACTCAAAAATAATCTACTCATACCATGCCCTATTTCCAAAAGGCCAAATCCAGATGTATGGATACGTCCACAATAGATCTACCTATGGTTCATCCTCATTTGATTGATATGACAACTTCACCAAGAATGTTTACATTTGATGAATTTTCAAATGATCATTCATTATTAGAGTACTTGGGGGGCATATGAGGATCTCCCTCCCTTCTACCATAATATCTTCAAGCCACATCTGCTCATGATTATTTTGGTGAAAGTAATGACACCAATTTATAACATGATGTACATAACACTATTCCTACAACACCATTTATTGTAAAGGTCTACATTGTTAAATGAAGAAACAATATAATTTAACTATGAAACCAAAAAAGATCCTCAACTATTATTGCTTATAGTAATGATGTAGGATGATGAAGGTAAGGCCTATCAATAATTCTTACATGATTAAAAAGAGCTATTTACTTGGGATTACTCAGATAAGCTTGGTATTGACTCATCAATGGTGATGCACAATATATTATTGTATCCTGATGCAACACTTGTTAAGCAAAAGATTCATAAAATACATCCTAAATTGGCATTGTCAGTTTAAAAAGAGATTCAAAAGTTAGATGCTAGATTCATATGAGCCATTGTGCATGTTACTAAACCTAATGATGAAATTTGATGTTTCACTGATTATCATGACTTAAACAAGGCTTGTCCAAAAGATGACTTTCCATTACCTAATATCAACATGATTATCCATTTTACAACTTGATATGAGACATTATAACTTATGGATGGGTTTGTAGGATATAACCAAACTAAAACTAACCTAGTAGATCAAGAGAATACAACATTTACCACTCCATGGGGCACATTTTGTTATACAGTCATACATTTTGGACTTAAATTTTTTGGAGCAACATATTTAAGGGTCATGACTCATATCTTTCATGATTTTATTCATAAAAATATTAAAGACTATGTTTATGCCTTATTCGCCAAATCAAAACATCAACAAGACCATGCTCATGATTTATGATAGATATTTGAACACTTACGAAAATTTAACATTTGTTTAATTCCACAAAAATGTGTTTTTAGAGTGTCTTCCGAAAAGCTTATCAGGTACATTATTTCTTAGTGAGCCATTGAAGTTTATCCAAAAAAGGTAAAATCTATTATTGAGATGCCACCACTAACTGATCTAAAGTAGATATGATGTTTACAAGGTAGAATTCAAACTATCTAGTGCTGCATAGCCCATTTGGTTGATAAAACAATACCTTTTATGCATTTGATAAAAAAGGACACCAAATTCATATGGGATGACATTTATCAATAAAAATTTGATAAAATAAAATAAAATTAATCAAACCCACCAGTACTCATACCTCGTATTCTTGATAGGCCATTACTTCTCTATACCTTAGCCACTCTATAAGCCCTTGGAGTCTTATTAACACAATATGATTATAATCATAAAGAAAAGGTAATCTATTACATTAGTTTCCAATTGGTTGATTATGAAGGTAAATATACAACAATGGAAAAATTATGTTTAGCCTTGGTTTTTGCTACTTAAAAACTACTACATTTTTTAATCAACAATGAGGTCTATGTGATAATAAAATAAGATCCATTAAGGTTCCTTATGAACAAAACACACCTCACTAATCATATCATAAAATGGGTGATGAAACTTACAAATTTTCATCTCAAATTGATGTCCTAAAAGTTGATAAAAGGTCAAATTGTAGCTGACCAATTAGTTATTGCTCCATTACTTGATCCTTTTCGAATTATTGATGATTTCTATGACAAATTCAAGGAATATATTATATCTTCAAAACCATGGATAATGTTTTTTGATGGATCCAAATGTAGAATAGGAGTGGGTGTTCATATTATCTTCTACACCCCTGAGGGAAAATACATACCTTTCTCTTACATATTAGCTTTTACTTTCACTAATAATATAACAAAATATGAAGCCTTAATAATAAAATTATCAATATCACAAAAGCTTTATATCAAGGACATTCAGGTCTTTGGTGATTCTCAATTTATCATTAATCAAGTTACCAATCATTACCAATCTAAATAAAAACACCTTCTACCATATAAATAAATGATGGACAAATAAAAAAAAAACCTTTGATACATTTTCTATTGATAATATCCCCTATAAAGATAACCACCATGCAAATGCAATGGCTAATGTGACATCCTTGATGACTTTTGATATAGATGATAACAATATAAACTTGATCATATGCCATCTATGAGAGCCTTATATTGATTCTAATAAAATGAATGTCTTAACTGTTCTTGCTATCACTCGCAGTTCTATGAACATAGAATGATACAGTGATATTTATAATTTCCTTTATTGAGCTTATATACTAGACCGCTTTAGGTAGAATGATAGACATAAATTACAATGTTAAACACTTCGTTATGTTATTATTGTGAATTATTTTTTCAAATGAATATTCAATGGACACCTCCTTCAATGTTTAAACATAGATGAGGCATACACTACGCTATTAGAAATGCACTATAGTGAGTGTAGTAGACATTGTAATGACAAGACCATGTCCCAAATACTTTTATGTTAAGGATATTATTGGCCTACCATGGAAAAAGAATGTATTTAACATGTCATATCATGTTTACAATGTTAAAAATACAATAATTTGAACCATGTACCATATCATGAGATACAATTGATTGCCTCACCTTGGCCTTTCTCTTTATGGGGATTCAATTTGATTGGAAATTTAAATCTAGTGTTTGCTAGTGGATATAAATTCATAATCATAGCTAAAAAATATTTTAAAAAATGAGTGGAAGTAATTTCACTTGAGTTTACTACAAGGGATGACATATGCATGTTTTTTATGACCAATGTTATTTACCATTTTGACATACCTTCAACTATTATTTCTAACAATGGATCATCATTCAAAAACAAGATAATCAAACACTTTTACAATGAATACAAAATAAAACATACATTTTATACACCTTACTATCCACAAGGTAATATACATACAAAATAAATAAATAAAACCATTGTAAAAATACTTGGTAAATAGTCAAATGATACAGTTCAGATTAGCACCAATAGATTGTGTATGCTTTATGGGTATACCATACTAGTGTTCACACACCTACACAGGCTACACCTTATTCTTTGGTTTATGGTATAGAGGTCATGTTACTAATTGAAATTGAATTACCTTTCCTCCATTTATATCTAAAATATATTATAAAAGATAATGAATACCATGAAAAGATATTGCATCGATTAGAATAATTAAATGAAAAATGTAAAAAGGTTGATGAACAATGACAAGTTTATCAGGATCACATTAAGTGTGCATATGAAAAAAGGTTTGGCAACATAACTTTTTTGTGGGTGACCTAGTATTAAAAGAAAATATAAAAAACACTAATGTAGAAAAAGACAAGAATGGGAAGTTCAAACCAAATTATTTGGGATCATTTGCTATTTCAAAAAAATTAGGAAAAGGCGAGTAACACCTAGCTACACTCTAAGAGAACCTATCAAAATTCTAATGAACATCATGTAATTGCATAAATATCTCACTTGAGATATTCCAAAAATACCAAAAAAATTAAAAAAAACTTTGAAAATATAAAAATCTGTTCAACATTTACATATCTTATTATCTCTTTGGAATACAGTTGTTGGTTCTATGTTGGTAGATGACATATCAATATTTATTATATATACATGTGTTTCACACATATTTTTAGTGTGATTTAGGCATACATAGGTACATGATCTATACACTTTTAGATGTTGGGATTTACCTCTACTCACATTGCCAAGATGATGGGGGCATCCACCTTTATGATCAAAATACATCCACGTTATATCATTCTATGGTCATTTTACATTATCATGTTTGAGCTCATATAAGTACTTACACATGCAATTATCCATGTTTATATATTTTGTAGTGTACTTGATATGATATGGACTTAACATTTTTTGCTAACATATATATCTAGGGACTAGTATGTTATGTTTATGTTGGTTGCTTATGCTTTCATTAATACACTTGAGTGCCTTCCCTTGTTATTTTCTTACTTTTATGAGAATTTAAATATGCTCCATTATTTTTGGCCCTTGTGCATTTGTTTTCCTCTTTGACATTTGGATATGTCATTACTTATTATATGTTGACATTTAAATATGTTATTTATTACTTTATGGACAGTTGACTAACTCATGTCCCTTTTATTGTGCAACATTTTAATATGCCCCTTCTTTTAAGTCTCCTTGGACCATTATCTTTTGAATTGATTTTGAGTGCTCTTGTGTTGTGTGTTTGATTTCTTGTTTAGCTTATACTATTACTATCTAGACATTTCCATGATCTACATCATGCATCTTAGGAATTAATGTGTTTACATCCTTCATGCTTCAATGATATATTTACCTAGACATGTTCCCTCTATATGCTACATTGTAGATTCATAGTTTACATGGTTATCTTATCTTTTTGAGGTAAGGTAACTACCAATTTATACTTCCCCTCACCTCAAAATGAGGGCATGTTCTAAAAACATGTTCTCGAGATTTGTCATAGTTTTAGATTCAATGGGGACATGTTTGGAAACATGTTCTCCACACTATTTATTATTCAACATACACAGATTATAGTGGGGGAATGTTATGGAAACATGTTTTCCACATTAAAAATTATCTTAATTTTTATATTTATCAATATGTAGTGGGGGGATGCTTTGGAAACATGTTATCCACACTTACATAATTTCAAATTGGCCAAATTGTATAATTATGTGACTCAGATACACATTTGTGGTAGAATTATATACATTGGTACCATTGTTATATATAGTTTCAACATGAGATGTATCTAAGTTGAATATGCTATGTAATGTGAACCTAATATTGCAAAATCAAATTAGTTTTAGATTTTAAACACTTTTAAGGACTATCACCACCCACTAGGTTAGACTTTTACAAACTGTATTAAGCCAATATATTTCATTAGTTGATTCACTTTTTGATATGGTTGAGGTGATTAAATCACTTTATCTTGCCAAGTTTATAGGTTGGAGTTGATTACATCATCCATACTCACCAATTTTATAGTGTGACTTGAATTGGTTCACTCACACTCACTAGGTTATAAGTATGATTGGGTTTCATAGTTAAGTTAGTCTTAACTATCACATGACAACTCATCTTTTCTCCAAGATTGGAGGAGTGTACCATCCAATCTCTCTCTCTCTCTCTCTCTATTTATATATACACACTTAGTAGATTGATATTTGTCCTAATACTAGTTTCAATGATTCATAATGATATATCTTTTAAATAAAATTTCCAAAAGGAAAGATGGTTGCAATGATACATAAGTATACTCTTAAACCTTTCTCTCTTTTAATTTCAATCATTTTGATGCTTTCTATTTCAGATTATATGCACTGATTATATATTGAAACTTGTTCTTAGTTACAAGTCAATCTTAAAAAAATCACTCAAGTTGAACTCAAACAGGGACAAGGTGTGTTACACATACCCAAGTATGCATTCCTTTTCATTTACACTAGTAATTTCAGTACTAGATTAAATGGGGGAAAATATAGACACTATTTATAAATTATATAACACCTTAGTCTTATACACTTGGAAAATACATATCATGAATGTACCTTGAGATTCTATACCTTTACCACTACCAAAAGGCTTTCATACATTAAATCTATATATATAATTGATTATATTTTAGTTTGACCTATGTTAATATGATAACTGAGACCTTCTACCTTGCCCAAAATGTTATAAACTTGCTTATCTTCCAAATTTACAAGTTCTAGACCTATACCTATTTTCCAACTATCTAAACACTTGCATCCCGATCAGACACTTACATCGATGTAAGTGTCCTATCCTAACACAAGTGTCTAGTGCCCTAAATTTATCCAATTTTCAAATTAAATGTATTCCTATGGTTATCTTAAGTACTTTAATGCAAGATATTCTCCATATGGATTCGTATAAATATAAGATCAAACCTCATTCATTCCTCACCTAGAATAGACCTAGAAAATACCTAGAGAGACCAAGGAAACTTAACAAAAGCATTCTATCAAACACTCAAGTGAGAAAGATTCCTTATTTTTTCTTATTTCCACGTCAATCATAGGGACAACAAATCTACATTTATAGATTACTGAAGGAGTATTCCAAGAGCTATATTTGCCAAGTTACAAGGTAGGTTACTTTTGTACTTACTTATCACACATTGAATGATTCACACATAAACCAAAACATAGGGGAGAACCACATAATTTTGAGGCCCTCTTCAGAGTATTATTTATGTAAGACATGATCATTGATAGAGGGGTATTTGGGAAAACTTGACATTATGTGCCTACTAACCCATTTTTCCCATAGCTAATATGAATATGAAGAACTAGGGTTTTACTCTTTAATAAGGAGTGATAGTCCATGACCTAGATCTAAATACACCAAAGTGAAGGTGACATATAATCTAGAAGCATTGACGTGGTCACACCTAGTTTTAGTAGGTATTCCATATTAGACACCTATGTCTAAGTCAGATAGTAGCATCGACACAACCATCCCAAGTAGATGTAAGTGTCTACAACTACAAAGGTACTATTTATATAATTAGGTGACTATTATAGAATCTAGATCTAGTCCACTTTATTCCTATTATATATCTAGATTAATATTAGCATTAAAACCAACTACGTATCTTATTTTCATTATTATATCTAGAATAGTTGTACTCTCCATTTTTATCATAACTTAGTTTTATAAATTTAGTATATGTTTATCTACATTTTGAAAATAATTAACTTGATATAGAGATAATCTAACATCTTTATGCCCTAGGCTATCTCTTCCCTCTTTAACCCTAGATCCTCCACATCTAGATTTTAGGGTTAAACATGTAATTCACTTGCTTACTAGGACATATCTATGTTATAGCTTCCATAACACTTACATTATCACATATTTATACCTTTACACACTAAATAATCACACATAACCCCTTGCCCATTGGGGGGCATGTATGTTCTTATTTATATCAATCATTTCTTCCACATTTCTATGACTCTTGTAGACATACATTGAGGTATTTTCCTAGCCTTCATTCTTACTACATTATGCTTTTACACCTTATTGAATATTTTTTGAATACATCCCATTTATTCTATTTTAAATTCAAATATTTTTAATTCTAATTTGTAAAATTTTAAATATTAAAAAAAATAAAAAAAATCACATATGGTAAAAACAAAAAAATCAAAATATTTTAAAAAATTCAAAATCAGGACCTCAAAAGCATTTTCTTATGTTGTTGATTTACCTATTTCCATATGTTATTTACTTCATGTTATTTTTTATTACTTTTCAAATATTTTTAATTCTAATATGTAAAAGTTTAAATATTAAAAAAATTAAAACAAAAAAATCAAAATATTTTCAAAAATTCAAAATCAGGTCCTCAAAAGCATTTTCTTATGTTGTTGATTTACCTATTTCCATATGTTACTTACTTCATGTTATTTTTTATTACTTTTCAAATATTTTTAATTCTAATCTGTAAAAGTTTAAATATTAAAAAAATTAAAAAAAATCACATATGGTAAAAACAAAAAACTCAAAATATTTTCAAATATTCAAAATTAGGACTTCAAAAGCATTTTCTTATGTTGTTGATTTACCTATTTCCATATGTTATTTACTTCATGTTAAGAAGATAACATATTTTAGTTTTTAATATACACTACTTTTCACAAGGTATATGAGTGTGATATATGACATACTATTATATGGTTCTTTGATGTGAGGCTTTCCTTTTTACCTAGTAGCCTTGCTAGGTTGGGGGCATCTATTTATTCTCCATGAATATTTCAATAGGTTGTATCTATCCAAAAACATTATATCATGATGAGCTATATATCATACACATGTTTTTTTATTCACTCACACTTTACATTGTATTACATGGATATATTATTTGCTAACAATGACAATGATAAATATGGTTGATGTAGAGTACATGATAAGTTAGGAATTACTTGCATATTATGTGTTTCTATTGGACTTGTATGTACAACATATACATGTTTTCTCTTGTATGGAATCATCATGTCATTTACGTGTGGCCTTTTGCATATTGTGTTCATACAACATTCACATGTCCCTTGTATGTGGCCTTTGGACCTTATATGTGACATTTTTTATAAATTGTGTGATATTGTGTAACATTACTTGTATGTTCATTATGTATTACTATGATTCCATGATATATATCATGAATTTATTATATTTTCTAATTTTACTCTTGTGCCATGCCATATATCATGCACACGATGTTTATGTACCTTAATGTTATATCTCTCTAACACATGTTTCATATGTAATTCAATGATAAATTCAATACTATGGTGCAATACATTTCAAATGTTCACATACTACTACATGATTATACCTTTCACACATTTTACAAGTTTTATTTTTATATCAATGACTTACATGTTACATCCCTCATCTCAAAAGGGGGGCATCCTAATGGGTTTACCTTAAGAATTCAAGCCCATGTGAACAAAGACTTTCAGATTTATGATAATATATAATATTTATAATTATAGTATGGTTCATAATTTTTAGATTATAGGGGCATATGACATGCATGTTCACTCATTTACATATTTAATTGAGTTCAGATTCACATATATTTGATGCATATACATGGGAATGCGCAAAATAATTACAAGTTACATGTTTTAAATAATATGTTTAACCCTAAATTTATTTTTGGTGCAAGGGTATTATAGGGTTAAAATATAGAAACAAATAAGCATAAGGGTGAAAAACAAATCTATAATAGACCAATTAATTTATAAACTTAGATAAATGAAATTATAAATTTATAATATAATTATTGATTGATATACCAAAGTATAAAGTATAATTATTGATTGATATTACAATAAATTAAAAACAAGAGTACTTGGTTTATTATACATATGCAGATCTAGGTTGAAACAAGATGGAAGTGGACTAGATCAAGATTCTAAAATGGTCATAATTTTTTTGAATTTTACACTCTATGGTCTCAGATGCTTGTATCAAATATAGACAGTTGCATCAATGCTAGTATTTAAGTTAGATATAGGTGTCCATTACATAATAGTGACTACATATAAATGTGATCGCCTAGAAATTTTTGGGTTTTCTATTGCCTTTATTTTAATGTGTACAGATTACATGCATAGGTTTTCACTCTTTGTCAAATTATCAAATCCTAACTTCCTTGCCTTTAGGATGACTGTACAAAAAATGGGTTAGTGGGAACATGATGATGAGCTACCCCAAGGACCCCTCTATCAATGGGTGCTATATATATATCCAATACTTTGAAGAGGGCCTAAGAATTATGTAGTTATCCCATATGTGCTAGCTTGTGTGTGCATAAGGATGCAATGTGTGGTAAATAAGTACATAGAGTGACCTAGCTTGTAACTTGGGAAATATGGATCATGGGATGATCCTTCACTACTTTAGATATACAGGGATATTATTCCTATGCTTGATATGTAAATATGGATGAATAAGGAATATTTGCTTTATTGAATGCTTGATTGAGTGATTTTTGTAAGTTTCCTTGCGAGTTCCTAGTATTTACTAGGTATTTTATAGGTGAAGAATAGATGAGGGTTGATATTGTATATATACCAATATATTTTCAAAATATCTCACACTAAATCCCTTAGGATAAACTTTAGGATACATTTCATTTGAAAATTAGGTGATGTTTAGGCAATGGACACTTAGTTAGAAAAGGGAAACCTGTGTTGACATAGGTGTTTAGATAGGACACAAGTGTCTAAGAAGCTAGAAAATAGGTACATGTCCAAAACTGGCATTAAAGGATAATAATCATGTTTAGAGATTTTTTCATAGTATAGAAGGCTTGGTCATTAAAATAATAGTGGTCAAACTAAGATATAAGAAAATTGGCACAAAGAGATGTTGGAAATATTGTCATTGATGTCAAAGGCCTAACATTATTGGTGTTAAATGCCCCATAGCATTTAATGGTGTTTTTAATGTTCATATCTTGGCTAATGTGTGTTAATATTTATTTAACATTAATGAATATATTTTTGGTTGCATAAAGTCAAAAGAGAGCCCAAGAGAAGTCAAAGAGTCATAGGGTAAAGACAAAAGAGGAATGGGATGCATTTTCCCACAAAGAGTCATCTTGAGGAATTCCAAGAGTCACCAAGTGAAGATAAAAAAGTAAGGGCATAATTTCTCATGGACACTTTGAGAAATATAAAAAGTCACAAAGATAAATAAAAAAGGGGAAAATATGCATTCTCTCATGAAGGGTCACCATGTGACTTTTCAAATATAAGGATTCAAAGGGTCATGCAAGTTTGGTGCCATTTTCCATGAGGATTGAAGGGTCATAAAGGGTGAATACCAAAGGTCATTTGGTAAGCTATAGATAAAGGCTTAGGAATCCATTTGTAATGTGTGGAAGAAAGCATGGTTTGTAATTATTATATCTAGCTTAGAATAGCAAAGGAGAGAAAAGAAAGAAATATTGTAATGTGCTATCATTTGTTGAGAAATCAACATTGAGAGATAGTTGTGTGGTATATACAATAGGGTTGGTGCTCATAATTAGTTGTTGTATTGGTGCTCAACAAAGGGATTGGTGATCCTATGGGTTGGTGCTCATGAATAGTTGTTATGTTGGTGCTCAACAAAGGGGTTGGTACTCCTACAAGTTGGTGCTTGTGAATATTGTAGTTTGAGTTGGTGCTCATTCATATAATTGAGATTGTTCTCTATGGTTTTTCCTACATTGGGTTTACACATTAAAATATGGTCTCTATCTCTCTCTCTCTCTCTCTTGTATGGTGTTTATTGTTTTAGTTTTATTTCATATATTAAATGTATGGTTAAGTTAAAATTGAATAAGTAAAAGTTTATAATATCTATGATATACTGATTCACCCCCCCTCAGTATATCCCATCCTTAACAAGAGATAGTGAAGATAATCCTTTCGATAAAGGGAAGATCTTAGATATGAAGGGTTTAACTATGATATGTATTTTTCAAGTATACAAGATTGATGTTCTATATAATTCAAATTTAGTGTCTACATTCCCCCCCTTTAATCTAGTAATGAAATTGTTGGTCTAAACGAAGGAAATGTGTACTTGGGTGTGTATAACACACCTTGACTTTGTGTGAGTCTAAATTACGTGATTTATTGGTGACTAACCTAAAACCAAAAGCATGTTATAGTATATAATCAATGCATATAATCTAAAATTGAAAGTATTTAAAATGCTTGAAAGTAAAGAAAGCAAGGTTAGGAGTAAACCTATGTATTGATGTAACCATCTTAACTTTTAAAAATATGATTTGAAGAGATGTTTCGTTGTGAAATATTGGAGATAAGATTAGTATAATTTGAAAACCTATAAGTGTGTGTGTGTGTGTGTGTGTGTGTGTGTGTGTGTGTGTGTGTGTGTATATATATATATATATATATATATATATATATATATATATATATATATATATAAAGATTGATTTGAGGAAACATGCCTCCAACTTTGGTGAAAATATGAGTTACCACATGGCCTTTGAGATCATCTCAATAATGCAACCTAATCATACTTATAACATGGAGAGTGTGAGTGATCTAATAAAATCACACTATATATCTAGTGAGCATGGATGACATAATCACTCCACCCTATAACTTTGGTGAAGTTAGATGATTTAATCAAGTCTAACTTATGAACTTGGTTAGAATGAGTGATTTAATAACCTCAAGCTTACCAAAATGTGAACCAACTACTATTGTATATTGGTTCAATAAAGTCCTCAAAAGTCCATCCTGGGTATGTTAATTATCCATAGTAGTATTTTAAATTTGAAAGTTGAATTTATTTTGTAATTTAAGGTGATTTTTTCATGGTCAATGTTATCACTTGAACTTGCAACCCTTGAGGAGATGACAAGTCTCTCATCATTCAAGTGGCACAATAGAACCACTTTAGGGCTATAGGTGACCCAAATTTGAGGTGGATCTCTAGATTAGGGCTAGTTCTCTTGATGTACCATTATAGATCAATCCTAATAATAAATTTTGAGGGGTGAAAAGGGATAAGGATAAATAAAAACAAATATAATATATGGTAGGTGATACACCAAATAGATGGTCTACTCACACCACTTAAAATGCACTTGGAACCAAAGAGGAGCCTACACATACACTTAATCCAATTGAACACTCCTCTTCTACATCAATGTATCAAGCATGGGGTTTTGAATAGAGCCTAGTTTAAGAGGACTTAGAAAATAGGCCTTATAGAAACACTAATGAATAAGCTACTCACTACACCTACAATCCACATTATACACTTCTCTTTGACCTGTAAAAGAGAGCTTTCAAACTACACAAGGCACTAGGAAGGATAACATGTCAAGGTAAGCAAAATACACTTGCACAAGACCAAAAACCATAATATGCACTTGATGAAATCATGAATGAGGTAAAATAACATTCTTTATTATTTCAAGGCAAAAAATGATTAGGTATTCACCATACTCAGGTGGAGAGATCCATACAACAACGAAAAAGGTTAGAATATATAGCAATTATGAAAGGAGAGAGAAAAGGGGGAGCTCAACAGTCACCAAGAAACTTTTCAATCAAGGATAATGAGATATAATAGCATGGAATCAAGAATGATAGGTCTTAGAAGGAAAATATGGACAAATGTCTCTCAAATCACCCTACTTCTCCATATGTGGCGTAGATGTTCTTTTGCTTGCACATGAAACTGAACTCATGATTTGCCTTCAAAAAACTACCTCATCACTAAGTAATATTAGGTTTGATGATTGATATAAGGGGGAGGGGTTATTAAAAATCCCCTATATTCATTGAAATGGTCTTTAATCATCCATATTCTTCTATCTATGAGCAATCATCTCCAACAGTTACAAATGGCTCATTCTCATGTACCTCTCACCTTTGCATTCAAAATCCTTTAAATTATAAAATTTTATCCATGGAAAAGGAGGAATGACACCTATAAAAAGCATCCAAGTCATCAAGTTCATGAATCAAGCCTTAAAAGGCTTCCCAATTAGAGTTTTCACCATTTTCACTAAGTGTTCACTATCTGCCCACTAGATTGGCTAAGATGAATAAGATAGAAGACATACTTAGGAGACTATATAGCTCAACATATGATCATGGGGAGTGGAAAAATTCTTAATATTTATCCTAAATGTGATTTCATCTTTTGAAACCTCTCCATACCTGTAAAACACATAATTTATCAATAAAATACCTATTATACACTAGTAGTATAGGTAGGGTACACCTAAATCACATCAGGTAGGTCCTCTATATATTAAAGTAAATTTCATGGTCACTTTGCCCCATTTGGATGCTCCATTTGCTTAATCTTCCTAATCGGATCCTTGAAGAGCATTTGTGAGGGTTTCTAGCAGTTTCAAGTCTTAACATTTATTCTTAGAGAATACACATTACAATACTAAATTAATGTAGATAAATTTTTATTGGGGCCCTCTCTAATTATTCTAAACACCTTGAGTCTCCATAAAAATATTCATGGAATTTCTAAGCATTCCAAGTTAACCATTTGTGTCTTTTTTTGTATATTCTATAGGGTCTGAGTATCTTCAAGCCCAAAAATGGATTATTGATGGATTAATCTACAAAATGATGGTTACAACACCTCTTTAAACATCCAGAAACATATTTCAACATTTTTTAGTGGTCATCTATCCCTAAAAGTGATAGGATTCATCTCTAGGTACTAAGCCTAGATTAGGCCTACTAGGCCTAGTTGCAAACTTTGTAGTTCAAACCTCCTTGTTGAAATTTCATACCTCTGAGATGGATTAGACACATTAGTTTAAATCCAATGAATTTTATTGAAATAATTATAATTTTGTTTAAAGGTTTAAATTGGAAATAGCCTCTCATTTGGGATTAGGTATGTACCTTGTCTAACTACCCTGCCTACAAAACTTGATGCATGGAGTACCTTATTTGACCTTAGAGATTATAGCTTGGATTTTCATATTTTACTAGGAATATTAAACCTTAACCAATTATATTTCATGTTATTTTCTTGTTTTTTTCCACCATTTCATCTCTTTTCCTCAAAACTACTAGTTTATGCAAGGGAAAAGTGTTATACCTCTGGGACAAAACAAAGGGATGTTGTCCTATTTTATCATAAAATTTAGTTATTTTAAGGGATTATAAAACCAAAAAGGATTATTTTTACCTATTTTTATCACCTAAATCCATGTATATGACCTCTTACTTCCTCAATTTCTCAAAAGGACCTTGCTAATTAGCTATGTCTGCAGGGTTTTATAAGACTGACTATGTTTTCATCTTTTTAAGGATTTTATATGCCCCATATTTATTTTGGGAATTATGTTTAGGTTTTTATAATCACATAGATTATTTAAAATATCCATATAACACCCTTACCTCTAAAATAACCTCCATGCTCTTAGATTTCCAAGATTGGGTTCACAAAACCCTGACTGTAGGCTACTTGGCATACCCCTGAAGGTGGCTATTTAGCATGGTTAGATCTCATGTGTAATGTAATTAACATAATTATTATAATAAAGGTAAAATTTTCCTTATTTTTTACTCCTTTTTTTCATTATCTTGCATTTCTCATACTCTAAACACTTCCTTCCAAACTGGGACTTACCTTGAAAATGACTGTGTTTTCTTGTTTAGACTCTTCTATAGGCTTGTTTTAATCCTTTGGAAGAGTCCTATGGAATAATTAACATCACATGAAATTATAATTATCTTTATTCATCATTATAAACTCCCATTTGTTTCTCACATACACTTTTGGCCATAACTTGGTACCTACTGTCCTATGACTGAGATGACCTTGTATATTCCTACTTGTAGGTGGAGGTGGCTCCATGAGATCTTGTTTATGGTGTGTATGAATTATCCCTAAATATCTTGAGGTCATAATATATGAATTATACTTATTTAAAACCTTTAATACCATTAAAACACCATCAAGACATCAAAACCTCACTGTCTATCTGTAGGTAGGCCCTTTGGGTAACTTATATGGATAAGGGTATGCTTGAGGAGTCAAACACAAATTATACTTCCCTCTAATGGTCTCTCTATTTTATATACATTATTTTTTCATCATCAAAGTCATTTAAGAATGGATACAATCCTTGGGATTGTGGAATTGGGTAAAGAGATTGTTGGAATCTCAATATTATAGCTATTATTGATTAAATTTAGTGTGTTTAAAGGCCACTTTGAGACCCTAAATAACACTTCTCCCCTTATCATCTACCTATCTAACTTTTAAAGGTCATTTTATATGGTATAATATACTAAATTAATGCACTAAGGTTTCTCAACTCTAAACTCCTCACCTTTAATTGGATTTCACAAAAGTGCCTGGTGCACTTTTTTGCCATTTTGGGGAAAATGGTCTTAAACACAGTCTTGACTTTGAGAAGGACTTTTCACCTTGTTTTGGTCATATTATAACCTTAAATTCATACTTGTATCCCTTAAAAACTATGAGTTTTCTTAATATAATCTCCATTACTTTCCAAGTGCTTTAAAATAACTCTTTGACCCGTAATGAATCATCTGTAGGTGGATATTTGACACACCAATAGTGAATTGAACATGAACAATGGGATACTATATATGCATATAGACTCTATATTATTCCATCACATATGTCAATACATATATGGTAATGATAATCAATTTGGGATACCTTTTCACCTCTTCATACATCACCATGACATCATCAGGGGCCTGTAGGTGACTGCTTTGATTATGTTATGCAGGTAGAGGCATGGAAAGAGCAAGAATATGCAAGGACAAGAATTTTAAACCACTAAAATGAATTTTAAATACTCAAATATATTAAAATTATTAAATAACATCTTTTAACAACATTAAAACATCTTTTCTCACTCTTGAAGACACTTGAGACAATTGTAGGTGTGAAAGTGCCAGTTTGCAAGTACAAACAAGCCTAGAAGAGGCTTATTGAATTATTTAGACATATAAAAATAATAGAACCATGGAAAACCTATGGATAGGCCCTAGAAAACACTTAAAAACAACCAAAATATCAAAACCAAATAAAAGATTCTGAAACTAGCTCAAAAAGGGACCCCTCATGGATGAATAAGCATAAAAAGCTACCTGGCTTCTTAGAAATGGTTAATAAAGGATGAGGCATAAAAATTATAATTATTATCATGAATTTAAATTATACTAAGGACCATATCAACCCCCAAGATCACTCCTTCCAACTCCACCTGCACGGACTATATTATGCATCCAAACTTGACTCTCCTTGGTTTGCAAAGGAAAGAAAGAAGAAACAAAAGTAAAACTGATTTTATGACCTTTTATATGTAAAAAAAGCATGGTAAATACCTCAAGGAGATGAAGAGACACTATTCCCATGTTTTAAGCTAAAGGTGGGCTTTCTAAGTCCATACAAGTGCCATTAAGGTGCTAATTTTGAGGAGTTTTCTCTATTTTCATGCATGAAACTGCTTCTTGACTTCAATCTTACTTATTAATAACATAATCTTCCCCTCCATGTTATAATCAAACTTTGTGACAAATATTATTCCTTTGCAAATTCGTACAAGTCATTTAATAAGCCAAAAATATGACTAAAAGGCATTTTTAACATATAAAACATAATAAAAGATATGTTTATGACTTATGAACACTTTAGAACACTTATATTATCATATTAGGAAATTTTAAATATAATTTTAACCTTTTAACATGTTTGACAAGGTTGAACAAAGTTGACTTTGGTTGACTAGACAAGTACAAGGAATATAGGCTTAGACCAAGGCTAGAGCACGGATAAGTAAGGTATTAGACACATATGAGACCCTTTTAGACATATGGGAAGTTCTGAAAAATTTAAATATGTAGGGCTTGACCCAATTTGAGTAAAATTAAAAAAAAATTCAACACTTTTGGCAATTCTTAGGTGTAACATGCTTGCCTATGTTAAGGACTAGTAGCCTTATCCCATCCATTGGGCAAAGAGAGTTAAATGCACTTTGAAACAACAATATTAGACCTTGAATTTACTAAAAATATAGTTTATTGACCTCAAAACAAATAAAGGAAAAATAACACACAACAATACCAAACAAACACACAAAGCAAAGGCACACTTGTGCTATTAAGCACTTAAGGAACACAAGACACAACAGAAAGGAAACTAATTATGTACATCTAACCAAACATACCTCCCTTCCTAGATCAAAAGGAAAGTACCTTGAATCTCCCTCCTCATGAGATTAAATAAGATTCCAAGCATGCTTCTTTCTTACTCATTGGCTTGGCATTGCCTTTGATGGAGTCATCTCAAACAAGTCTCTAAGATAGATGAACTCTTCTTAGTCTTGTAAACATGGCTCATACTGATGTCCCTTTGTCTCATCATAGCAAATTTTCATCTCTATGCATGGGAAAATTTGTGGTAACTCTATGTCTTCTTGAAATACCTCATTAGTCTTTTCATTTGTTATAACCTCTTCAAATCTTTCAAGAATTCTTGTATCATGACATTTTAAGAGTGTTTCTTGTTCAAACTCCCTCTTGGTGTTTGTAGGAGTAGCATCATATGTGGTTGTAGGATCAATCTTTAGTCATCTTCAAAATCTTCATAGTCATCATATATTTATCCATCATGGTTTGGATTTTCTTGATGGTGATACCTCTCAACACATATTTTCTTCTCAACATCTTGGGATTATTTTCTTAGGATCCTTATCTTCTCACAATCCTCATATTCCTTGAACATTTGCATATAGGTTTGCCCCATGTCTTCTTCTTGATGAAATTGCAGTTTTACCTCTTCAAGTTTTGGTTCTTCATCCTTAGGAGACACAAGTACTTCATTAGAAACCTCCTCTTGTTCATCTCCAACATCTCCATAGTCATCATAAATAGGAGACTCAGAACAATATATCACTTGAGATCTCTTGAAGGACTTCAACTTGTATCTCCATTGTTTCAACCTCTTTGCTCTCTCCTTCTTTGGGTTCCAAAATAAAATCTTCCAAGACTTCCTCTTCAACACAAGAAACATATTCTTCTTCATCATCATAATCTAATGTTTCCTCACAAGAATTCAACTCATCTTCATCTTCAATCCAATCTTAAATTTCCATCTCATTCTCCCTTTTAGTGATGCTAATACTAGGCATCTTGAAACCGGGAGCTTTAGCCCAAGAAGGCTTCCAAGGAGTAATGTGTTCCTCTCCATTAAAATCTAATCTCTCTTCATTTATCTAATCCACATTAGATCCCCATGCTATAGGACCTTTGGGATAGAAGGTTATGGAATAAGGGTAGAATGGGTCAACTGGAGGAGGTGAATGGATGGGTTTAATGGCTTCATTGACTTCAAACTTCTCTAGGACAGATGAGAGCTTCTCCCTTTTGAGTTTCAACTCAATTTTTTTGGTAAGGATATCTTCAAATAGCTTTTCTTGAGGGGAAATAAGATCTTCATTAGGAAAGGGAGTAAAATAAATTTGGGATGAAGGGCACAAGGCTTCTTGAGGAGGGCTAGGAGGGAGTTGAGTAGGTCTAGTCTTCTCTTCACTTCTAACTTCTACATTTAGACATCCTTTTTCTTTCTTTCCACAAGCTACCACTACTTCCTTACATCTTGGGAAACTAGACTTAGAAGTTTCTTCATGAGGATGAGATGCAAATGAAGGAATGTCACACTTAGAAACCTCATTTTATGCTACCATGATGGATTGTTTTAGATGTTGGTTTAACAACTCAATTTCCTTTTCAATATGAGCCTCCAACATCAAACTTATTCTCTCAAAGTATTCTCTAATAGTGGTATCCCTCTTCTTTTGGCTGCTCTCTTGGATGGACCTCCAAGAAGGAAAAGTTTAGGGAATGCATGAAGGACTTGGGGAATTTTGAAACATGATTGGATTGGTATTTTTAATAGGTATAGTTAACACACTTAAAGGATATTATGGGGTGTATTGGAGCTACCAAGACTAAGATGGTTCATTATATTTCAACCTCTCTTCTATGTGTAAAATTATACCATAAATGCCAAACATTTCACCTGTAAGGCCTTGTCAATTATCTCTCTCCATGGGCATACATTCTCTCTTGTTTGGCTCAGAATCATCCCTCACACTCTTGATACAATCACTAGGGATGAGTTGACCATAACCATTTATAGTATCAAGGTATAACATATAGTATTTGTAGCTAATGAGAGTCTTATTGAAACTTGAAATGGACTGACTTGGAGAGGAACTAGGTGGACTAGGTGAAGCACAAACTTGGGAGGCTCAGTTATAGGACTGATGCAAATCATAACAGGGTTGAATATGGTCATATTAAGACTGATAAGATTGACCAAGGACTTGTTCATATTGATAGGTAATGAACAAATATGGATATGCCTCGCCAACTTATGTTAAGACAGAGTCAACATCAAAATAATCCATGAATCATTCATGAGAAGACCATAGAACAAAAAATAACATCAAATAGAGTACCTAGATTTCTTGACCAATAGATTTATGTTTGGAGTTGCCATTGGTGCTTAGTGAAATTGCCTTAAAAGGTTGGTATCTTGAGAATACCAAAAATCCTCAAGGAATGGACTTTTGAGTCCCATCGAGCATGCCAAAAACTATTTTCACTTGAACTTTCACCCCTTAAGGAGATGAAAAGTCTCTCATTCAAATGGAACAATGGAACCACCTCAGTGTTGTGGGTGACCCAAATTTGAGGTAGATATCTAGATTAGGGATAGTTCCCTTAAGTTACCATTATATATCAATACTAATACTAACTTTTGGGGGGTGAAAAGGGAGAAGGATAAGTGAAAACAAATCTAATCTAGGGAGGTGATACACCAAATAGATGGTCTACTCACACCACTTACAATGCACTTGAAACCAAAGAGAAGCTGACACATACACTTCATCCAATTGAACACTCCTCTTCTATATCAATGTCTCAAGCATGGGGTATTGAAGAGATCCTAGGTTAGGAGGAATTAGATAATAGGCCTTCTAGAAACACTAATGAATAAGCTACTCACTACACTTGCAATCCACATTAGACACTTCTTGCTGACTTGCAAAAGAGAGATTTCAAACTACACAAGGCATTAGGAAGGATACCATGTCAAGGTAAGCAAAATACACTTACACAAGACCAAAAACCATAACATGCACTTGATGAAATAATGAATGAGGTAAAATAACATTATTTATTATTTTAAGGCAAAAATTGAGTAGGGCTTCACCACACTAAGGTGGAGAGATCCCTACAATAGCCAAAAAGGTTAGAATATATAGAAATTATGAGAGGAGAGAAAGAAGGGGGAGATCAAGACTCACTAAGACACTTGTCAAGTAAGGAGAATGAGTTACAATAGCAAGGAATCAAGAATGAGATAGGTACTACAAGGAAAATATGGACAAATGTCTATAATAGACAAAAGGTTAGAATATATAGCAATTATGAGAGGAGAGAGAGAAGGGGGAGATCAAGAGTCACTAAGACACTTGTCAAGTAAGGAGAAAAAGTTACAATAAAAAATAATCAAGAATGAGATAGGTACTAATAAGTAATATAAAAATTCTCCATATGTGGTGTAAATGTTCTTTTGCTTGCACATAAAACTAACCTCATGATTTGCCTTCACAAAACTACTTCATCACTGATTAGGATTAGGTATAATGATTGATCTAAGGGGGAGGGGTTACAGAAAATCCCCTACATGCATTGGAATGGTACCTAATCATCCACATTCTTTTGTCCATTATCAATCACCTCTAATAGTTACAAATGACTCATTCTCATGCACTTCTCACACTTGGCATTAAAAATACTTTAAATTATACATTATGATCCATTCAAAAGGAAGAATGACACCTGTAAAGAGTGTCCAAGTCATCAAGCTCATGAATCAATCCTTAAAAGGATTCCCAATTAGAGTTTTCACCATTTTCACTAGGTGTTCATTATTTGCCTACTAGATTGGCTGAGATGAAGAAGATATCATACACACTTAGGAGACTAGATAGATTAATATATGAGAATGGGGACATATAACAAGTTGTAATATTTATTATAAATGTGATTTCATCTTTTGAAACCTCTCTATACTTGGAAAATACATAAATTTGTCAAAAAAAGCCCTATTATACACCACTCGTATAGGTAGGGTACACCTCAATCACATGGGTTAGGTCCTTGGAGAGTTATATATATATATATATATATATATTCAATTTAATGGTCACTTTACCCCATTTGTATTCTCCATTTGCTTAATCTTCCCAATCAGGTCCTTGGAGAGGGTTTGTGAGGGTTTTTGGTAGTTTTAGGTCTTAACATTTGTTCATAGATAATACACATTGAAATCCTAAACTAATCAAATTGAATGATTATTTGGGACCCTATATAATGCCTATAAACACCTTGAGTATCCATGCAAATATTCATGGAAGTTCCAAGTATTCCTTCCTTCCAAACACTTCCTTCCAAACTAGGACTTAACCTAAAAATGACTATGTTTTCTTGTTTGGACCCTTTTGTAGGCTTGTTTCACTCCTTTGGAAGCGTCTTATGGAATAAGTAACATCACATGAAGTGATCATTATCTTGATGAATCATTACAACCTCCCATTTGGTTCTCACATACACTTTTGACCATAACTTGGTACCTACTATCTTATGACCGAGATGACCTTGTATATTCCTACCTGTTGGTGGAGGTGGCTCCATGAGATATTGTTTATGGTGTGTATGAATTCTCCCTAAATATATTGAGGTCACAAGATCTAATTTTGACTTATTTCACACCTTGAATACCCTTCAAACACCATCAAGACATTAAAATCTCACTGTCTGTCAGTAGGTAGACCCTTTGGGTAACTTGTACAGAATAAGGGTATGCTTGAGAAGTCAAGCACAAATTATACTTCCCTTTGATGGTAGCTATAGTTTATACACATTATTTGTTCATCATCCAAGTCATTTAAGCATGGGTACATGTCTTGAGATTGTGGCTTTGGGCCTAGAGTTTGTTGTAATCTCAGTCTTGTAGATGTTATTGATTAAATTTGGTGTGTTTAGAGGCCACTTTGAGACCCTAAATAACCCTTCTCCACTTATCATATTCTTATCTAACTTTTAAAGGTCATTGTCTATGATATAATCTACTAAATAAATTCACTAAGATTTATTAACTATATATTCCTCACCTTTAATTGGATTTCACAAAAGTGCCTAGTGCACCATTTTGCCATTTTGGAGAAAATGGTCTTGAACACAGTCTTTAATTTGAGAAGGACTCTTCACCTTGTTTGGTCATCGTATAACTTTAAATTCATACTAGGTTTCCTTAGAAACTATGAGGTTTCTTAAGATAAGATCCATTACTTTCCAAGTGCTTCAAAATAGCTCTTTGACCCCTACTGAATTAGTTGTAGGTCGATATTTGACACACCAACAGTGAATTAAACATGAACAATGGGATAACATATATGCATATGGACTTTATATTCTTACCTCACATATATCAATACATATTTTTCAATGCTAAGCAATTTGGGATACCTTTTCACCTCTTCATATATCACCATGATGTCATCAGGGGCTTGTAAGTGACCAATTTGACTATGTTATGCAGGTAGAGGCATGGAAAGTGTAAGAATATGCATGGGAAAGACTTTTAAACCACTCAAATGCATTGTTAATACTCAAATATATGACCATTATCAAATAACATCTTGGAATAGCATCAAAACATATTTTCTCACTCTTAAAGACACCTGAGACAACTATAGGTGTGAAATAACTAGTTTGCACATAAAAATAATCTAGAAGAGGCTTATTGAATTATTGAGACCTCCAAAAACAAGATAACCACAGAAAACCTATGGAGAGGCCCTAAGAAACAATTGAAAATAACCAAATAGTCAAAACTAAACAAAAGATTATGAAACTAGCTCAAAAAGGTACCCCTCATGGATGAATTAGCATAAAAATCTACCTGCCTTCTTAGCAATGGTCCATGAATTTGAAGTAGACTAAGGCTCGTCTCAACCCCCAAGATCACTCCTCCCAACTCCACTTGTATGGACTGTACTATGCATCCAAAGTTGACTCTCCTTGGTTTGAAAAGGTAAGAAGTAAGAAACAAAAGTAAAAACTAAATTTTATAACCTTTTATCTATAAACCAAGCATGGTAAAGACCTCAAGGAGATGAATAGACACTATTCCCATGTTTTAAGCTAAAGATGGACTTCCTAAGTCTGTACAAGTGCCATTAAAGGGCTAATTTTGAGGATTTTTCTCTATTTTCATGCATAAAATTGTTTATTGACTATCATTTGAGTACTTACTGACATATTATGAAATCCTCCACGTTATTATCAACCTTGGTGACAAATATTCTTCCTTTTAAAGTCTCTACAAGTCATTTAATAAGCCAAAAATATGACTAAAAGGCATTTTTTACATATAAAACATAGAAAAGGGCAAGTTTATGACTTACGAAAACTTTAAAACACTTAAATGATCATATTAATACATTTATAAGATACTTTTAACCTTTGACCATGTTTGACTAAGGTTGACTATAGTTGACTAGGGTTGACTAGACAAGTACAAGGAAGATAGGCTTAGACCAAGTCTAAAGTAGGGATAGGTAAGGTATTTAGACACACATGAGACCCTTTTAAACATATGGGAACTTATGAAAAGTTTAAATATGTATGGGTTGTCCCAATTTGACTAAAAGTAAAATTTGGTCAAAATGCACCTTATATATGTCTCAAGTTGAAACCTAGGTATAAAAATGGTACCAATGTATAAAATGCTACCAAAAATGTGTTTATGAATCATATAACTATGAAATTTGTCCAATTTTATATTTTGGAAGTGTGGAAGACATGTTCCCATGAAATGCCCCATTAAATCTAGAAAATTTGAGAAGTGGTGTAAGTGTGGAGAATATGTTTCCATAACATGTCCAATTGAATCTAGAGAATCTAAGAATTGGTGTAAGTGTGGAGAACATGGTTCCATAATATTACTCCACTTTAATATGAAACCATTAAAATATGGAAGTCATGCCTTTATGACATGCCCCCCTTTTGAGGTGAGGGAAAGTAGAAATTGGCAGTTACCTTACCTCAAAAGGATAAGATAATTTTAATGTATGGATTATGTATCATATAGGAGTAACATGTCTAGGTAGATGTAACAATGAAGTACATAATATGTGATCACATCAACTCCTAAGATGCATGATGTAAGTCATGACAACATCTAGAGAGTAGTAGTAGAAGCTCAATAAATGATAAAACACACACACAAGAGCACTCAAAAGCAAAATAAAAGGCAAAGGTCCAAGGATAATTGATACAAGGGGAATGCTCAAATGACACACAATTGAAGGGACATAACTTAGTTAAATGTCCACAAAGCATAGAAATACATGTTCAAATGTCCACATATAATAAACTATGACATATGTAAATGTCAAAATAGGTAAGCATAGACATGGGGGCCATAATAAAATATGACATGGGGGCCATAATAAACTATGACACACAATTGAAGGGACATATCTTAGTTAAGTTTCCACAAAGCATAGAAATACGTGTTCAAATATCCACATATAATAAACTATGACATATGTAAATGTCAAAATAGGTAAGCATATACATGGGGGCCATAATCAATGGATCATATTTAAATGCTCGAACAAGTAATACAATACAAAAAAATAACAAGCAAAGAACACACTTAAATAAGTGATAAAAAGGAAAGTGTGGAATCATAAGTAACCAGACTAATCATATCATACTAGTCCCTATACATATGTGTTAGTAAACAAATTAAGTACATAACATATCAAGTGCATTATGAAATATATAAACATCGATAAAGGTATGTGTAAGTATATAATCTCAAACATGATAATAGAAAATGATCTTATAATAATGTAACATAGGTTTATCATGATCAAAGAAGTGGATACCCCAAATTTACTAATGACATGTATAGAAGGAAGACCCAAAATTCACATGTACATATATCATGTGCATGGATATACTTGTATCACACTCAAAAGATGTGTGTAAATAAAAAAAATAATATGCTATCTACCAACATATAATGAACAATATAGATGTCAAGGAGCTAATAAAACATGGAAATTTTAAATATGTTTGGATTTTTTAATTTTTTAATTTATTTTGGTATTTTTGTCATATTTGATTTTTAATGTTCCAAAGTGATATGTATCGATTTTAGGATCACCATTATCAACTATGTGGTGTGTCCTCTTATTTAGAGCCAAACAATGATTTGTGTGATGCCCCTACATTTTATGATATTGGTAATGATATTTTATTCTTTTAAGAGGTTGTAAAGGTGGTAAGGTGATCAAGTTATGTCTAAGTAGTACCCTTAGAATCCCACTTTGATATTTATTAACCTTTTTCATATTGTGTAAATTAGTTATTGTAAATGGTTTTTATTTGAATGCTTGATGTTGAAATGATCCTTTTTTGGGCATGACATTGGGAGAAGATGTAGAGGTGTGTGTATTATTAACACATTTTGAATTTTGTATATGTAAATCTAATTTTTCAATGATAGATGCTTTGAGCTCAAATATTGGTTTAGCTTTTGTAATGCTTATATTAACTTGCTCATAGTCATAGTTTGATCTTTTAGAGCCTCATAAGCACAAACCCTAGGTACTTTAGATTTGATATGGATACACATATAATTTACAAGAGATGTAGAAGGTGGGTGAGGAAGGACATAATGATTGCCTTCATTTGAGATCATAGGGTTTGCCATTGCATCCCTTGGAAGAGTGATAACATGGACTTAATTAGAGGGATGGTAGATATCACGTTTCTTAGGGTTAGGAAGATGAAGAGGATCCACTTTGTCCATTTTAAATGTTCTAAATACTAAAATGAGGACAAGATAAGAGAGGCACATAAAATCTAGGGATTAATTCATTATGTATGATTTTGATTTTGAAAACAAATTGATATTTGAAACAAATCTTAGCAGAATATAAATAAAAAAATTCATAGAACATGATAGGAATTACATGAATAGACACAAAGATTAGGTTCACCAAATTTTTAACCCTAAATTTATTTTTGGTACAAGGGTAATATAGGGTTAAGAATATATAAATGAATAAGCATAAGGGTGGTTATTTTAATGATTTTGAAATTTTACAAGATAATACCCAACTAATTAAATCTTTTTGAAAAGAATGAAAATATTCATATTTACACTAAAGTATAGTAAATAATAAATATTTTCCTAATTTAGCATGTGCAAATAAATATTACAAGTACAAAGTGGCTAAGGGATAAAAGATAACATATATTGTTTGATGTTATGTTATGGAGTATGATAGTGATCAAGAATCATCACAGGATTGTAACATAGAATTGGGATCCATTCATTCTGAGTTCTAACTATGTTTAACCACTAGACACTTGCATCCAATTTGGACACTTGCATTGAAAATAATGTCCTTATGTTGATGCTAGTGTCCAAACTACAATATAGCTCCATTTTTGAATCCATAACTTGGGTTTTTCTAGGTTTTTCATCACTTTCTTCTTGATGCCTTTATATTTTAAACATAGGTTGTCACTCTTAGTTTATTAATCAAAACACTAGGTCCACTCTTCTTTTCCCTTGAATGATACCCTAGGAAAAATGGGTTAGTGGGCACATGGTATCAAGCTGACCTTGATGACCCCACTATTAAAGGATGTTTCCTACATAGCCTATACTCTATAAGAGGGCCTCAGACTCATGTAGTTCTCCTCCACATGTTAGATTGTGTGTGAAACATGCAATATGTGTAACATTGACCTATCTTCTAACTTATCAAGTACAACTCTTGGGATGCTCCTTTTGTTCCTTAGACCTATAGATGAGTTATACCTATGATTAATATGAAAATAAGAATAAATAGGGAAGTTTTGCTCAATTGAATCCTCTTTGGTTTGAATACTAGGTGGCATTTGAATGAGGGTTTATATTATATTTATACCAATCATTTTAAAATAATAAATCACATTAAAGCACTTAGGCCAACCTTTAAGATATGTTTGATTTTTAAATTAGATGAATTTAGGGCACTGGACACTTGTGTTCGGGAAGGAAAATAATCTCAATGCTAATGTTTATCTTAGATGTTAGTGTTTAGGGAGTAATAAAATAGGTATAGGCATAGAAATTTGTACAAGTGTAAGATAAGTACATTTTAAGCATTGTGGGCAAGATATGATGTTTGTGTCATCAATATAAGACTAGTTAGACTATGATAGGACCTAAGTTCCCCGAAGCTCTGACACAACTTGTTAGAATTAAGAGCACACATGATTACCATTGTATAAGCAACTTAAGATTACAGAAATAACCAGAAGAACAAATAACTATCAATGAGAAAACACACAGAATATGAGAGGCAACACACAATTGTATTCAACTCATTACAAAGGAAATTACAATAAAGAGATCACACTCTTCTTCCACCTCTGTGAGGCTTCCTCCTCAAGGGATCCAAGTAATCTTCCCACCTAAGTAATCTTCTCTCATAGGTCACAACACGTAGCTAACACAAGCTATTATTCACCTCATTGTACATCGAGTACAATTGAGTACGAATCAGTACTCCAAGTAGATCTCAACATGATCCTGCTCCTGATGTATTATTGTCACCTTGATCTTGCTCTCCTGTTAATCCTATTCTAACCCTTGCATACACACATCCCTGTAGACCAACCTAATCTTACTTATCACATGTAGATCTCCACCATGATCTCGCAACACCTTGCATATCAAACCTGATCTTACATACATGAGGAATCTTACTTGATTCCACCATGGGAAGAACTCTCTAAGCTCCACACTTGGGTTCTACAAGTTCAACACTTAACAATACAGCCCATGAGTCTATTATATAGATCTCATGCATACACTAATTAGATAAGCGGCTCAAAGACTTGAACTGGTCTTTATCATGCAAACTCCCCATTCACTAAACTGACTGTTTGTCAACAAAAATTTTGATTACCATAAGGGATCAACATCAGTCCCTACCGGACTGGAGGTGACCGACGCTGGCCGATCTCCTACCGATGCTAGTTTCCCTTGCACTGTCCCTTGACCGACGTCAGTTTTGGCCTGCCGACGCTGGTGACTGTCAAGCTCTGAAAACCTCCCTGTTTACCTTAGGTGAAGCTTTTATCTCCACACCCTAACAATCTCCCACTTGGAGATAAATAGCTACACCTGTACCCATACCAATACTCTATCTAATCTGCATCCTAGCTTGTATTCCTCTTCAAGCTCCCACTTGAAGACAACCCACCACACTCCTTGTGGTGTTAATCTTGTGCCTAAATTTCTTCATCCTTAGCTTACCTTCGTTTACCATTGCTATACTCCCACTCAATCAAAAACCCTGTGAATGACCTGTAATCAACAAACCACTAACCAGATCTGGCCATATGTTAGTCAAACTCACTCTGAGAACATCCAACCTCGCTCTGATACCATTTGATAGGACCTAAGTTCCCCAAAGCTCTGACACAACTTGTCAAAATTAAGAGCACACATGATTACCTTTGTATAAGTAACTTAAACATGTGGAAATAACCAGAAGAACACATAACTATCAATGAGAAAGCACATAGATTATGAGAGACAACACACAATTGTATTCAACTCATTATAAAGGAAATTATAATAAAGAGATCACACTCTTCTTCCACCTCTATGAGGCTTCCTCCTCAAGGGATCCAAGTAATCTTCCCACCTGAGTAATCTTCTCTCATAGGTCACAACACGTAGCTAACACAAGCTATTATTCACCTCATTGTACATCTAGTACAACCGAGTATGAACCAGTACTCCAAGTAGATCTAACCATGATCTTGCTCTTGATGTATTGTTGTCACCTTGATCTTGGTCCCCCACCGATCTTGTTCTGACCCTCACATACACACATCCCTGCAGACCAATCTGATCTTACTTATCACATGTAGATCTCCACCATGATCTTATAACACCCTACATATCAAACCTGATCTTACATACACGAGGAATCCTACTTGATTCCACCATGGTAAGAACTCTCCAAGCTCCATGCTTGGGTTCTATAAGTTCAAAACTTAACAATACAACCCATGAGTCTATTATATAGATCTCATGCATACACTAATTAGACAAGCGGCTCAAAGACTCAAACTCATCTTTATCATGCAAACTCCACATTCACTTAACTGACTATTTGTCAACATTAGTTCTGACCACCACAGGTGACCGACATCGGTCCCTGCCTGACTGGAGGTGACTGACGCTAGCTGATCTCCTATCGATGTTGGTTTCCCTTGTACTATCCCTTGACTGACGTCAATTTTGGCCTGTTGATGTCGGTGACTGTCAAGCTCTGAAAACTTTTAGCTCCACACCCTAACAGACTAAGTGATAGGCCAAAGGACATATGATAGAGTAGATGTGAGGCTTGTGGAAGCAAGGAGAGTGTATAACTAAGAGAAAAACCAAGGTTTGAGTTTTCCAAGTGTACAAGATTGAGGTGTTACATAATCAAAAAATATCATCTACATTTCCCTACCCTTAATCTAATAACAACATTTTTAGTTTAAAGGAAAGGAATACGTACTTGGATGTGTATGCACACCTTATCTTTACTTGAGTTAAAATTGAGTGCTTTGATGGTGACTGACCAACAACTAAGAGCATGTGACAATATAAAATTAGTACATATAATCTGGGTTAAAAGTACTTGAAAGAAATTGAAATGAAAGAGAAAGGTTTTGGAGTACACATGTGTGTTAATGTAACCACCTTGCCTGTTACAAATTTGATTTGAAAAATATATATCATTATAAGGCTTTTAAACTAAGATTAGGATGAATATAGATAAATATTTAAAGTACATATATCTAAGGGGGGGAGAGAGAGAGAGAGAGAGAGAGAGAGAGAGAGAGAGAGAGAGAGAGAGAGAGAGGAGAGAGAGAGAGAGAGAGAGAGAGAGAGAGAGAGAGAGAGAGAGAGAGAGAGAGAGAGAGAGAGAGATGCCTCCAACTTTGGAACAAAAGTGAGTTATCACTTAATAGTTGAGATTAACTCAACCATACAATCCAATGATACTTATAACTTGGTGAGGTTAGATGATCAAGTCCAACCTAAAAACTTGGCAAGATTGAATGATTTGATCACCTCAACCATACCAAAAGATGAACCAACTATTGTAGTAGATTGGCTCAATATGGTTTGTAAAAGTCTATGAGGTATCAATAGGTGCAATGGTTTTAGAATCTGAAATTGATTTAGATTTTGAAATATCAATAACATGTATAACACATGCACCTTATATATGTCTCATTATGAAACTATGTATAACAATGGTACCAATGTTTAAAATTCTACCACAACTATGAATATGATTCATATAACTATGTACTTTGGCTAATTTGGACAATTGTGTAAGTGTGGAGGACATGCTTCCAAAGCATGGCCCCACTATATATTTATAAATATAAAAATTGATATAATTACCAATATGGAGGACATGTTTCCAAAACATGCCTCCACTATAAATTAGAGATGCTAAATACTAAATAGGTGTGGATAACATGCTTTTAAAGCATGCCCCCACTAATTCTCTGAACTGATATAAGCACTAAATAAATGTGGAGAAAATGATTCCCAAACATGCCCCCACTAAATATAAAAATTGTGAATGTTTGGAATCCATTCCCATATGGCATGCCCCCACTGAATCTGTAAACTGATATAAGTATCAAATACTGAATGAGTGTGGAGAACATGCTTCCAAAACATACCCCCACTAAATTTGAGAATTGTGCCAAGTGTGGAGAATATGTTTCCCAAACATTCACACACTAATATGCCCACATTTAAGGTGAGGTAAATATAGGAACTAGGATTTACCTCACCTCAAATGGGTAAAATAATTGTATAATCTGTGAATGTGACCATGTATCATATAGAAAGAACATGTCTAGGTAAATGTATTAAAGAAGTGCATGGAACCAATATGATCACATGTAGGCATAATATGTATGATAAATATCATGGAAATGTATAGATAATAACAATTCAAACTCAACAAGCAAATAAACACACATACAAGAGCACTCAAAATCAAGTCAAAAAGTAATGGTCCAAGGAAACTGCAAATAAGGGGCATGTTCAAATGCTGCACAATTGAAAGGAACATGACTTAGTCAAAGGTCCATAAAAGTGAGGATGATATATTCAAATGTCTATATAATAAAAATGACATATGAAAATGTAAATGAAAGTATACATAGGCATGGAGGCTATAAGTAAATAAACATATTTCAAATACTTGATCAAGCAAGACAAGACACTCAAGGAAGTGCATAAATTAAAGCATAAGTAACCAAAATATACATGTCATAGTATCCCATGGATCCAATGTGTTAGGAAAAGTATGTCAATTGTATAACATATGAATTACCATGTGTAAGATATAATCATATATAAAGGCATGTATAAGTACATATGTAAGCTCAAGCATGATAATGTAGAGTGATCATCGAATCATATAACTTGTGTATATCAAGATCAAAGATGTGGATGTCCCAAATGTTCATATTACATGAGTAGAGGGAAGGCCGAACATATGGAATAGGAATGTATCATGCAATGGTGTATGTTTGTATCACACCTAAGTAGAAGTGTGACACATATGTGTGTGTAGGAGTAACTAAGTATGGCGTCCATCAATATGAAAGTAACACATGGATGCCAAGGAGCCAATAAAATATGTATGTATCAAAAGTGTGTTTTGAGGTTTGATTTTTTTAAATTTTTTTTTGGTATTTTTTAAGAATATGTTTGAAGAGAAAAGATCATCCTATCATGTCATCCAATGCATTTTCATAGATATCTCCCAATTTTTAATCTAGAGTAATACCCAATTTACATTTATAAGGAGGATATAGGTGTAATATCTATCACTGTGGTATCAATTGTGCTCTATGTATGTATAATATGACTCTATGGTCATGATATGATAGTAGGAGTAACAAGAGAAGGGTTTTTTAGGGTCCATCATTGAGTGTTCTATGGTTTCTTTTGAATAGTAGTAATCTATATGTGTGCACTATATTAATCAATAAATAAATCATAGGATGCAATGAAATTTAGATGAATATAAGAAATCCCAACTGTAATGATCATATGTAAATGGGACTACTGATTGTGCTTCTAAAATTTTCTCTGAAGTATTTGTAGAAGTATCTTATAAATTTGTATGTATCGGTTTAGGTACCCATATTTGTTGTGTAATTTTACCTTCTTCCTATATTTATGTATGAAGGACTTGATTGACCAATACTTCTTTGGTAGGATCAATGTGGGAGAGAATCCTAGGAGTACACTAGGAGAAGGACTTCTACTAGAAGTCATCTTCTGTGAAGGCCAGTGGACAATGTGTGCCCTATATGGCTCAACATGGGATATCTCATCCTCCTTAGGTGAGCTCCTAGGAGAAGTATGTGAAAAATGTCTAGATATGCCTTTTTAATATATAATGATTCTATGATTGGATAACTATATAATATTTTTATCTAGATCAAAACATTCATTATCTCTATAACCATTAATATCAAGATAAGTGTAAAAGTGTTGTCCTTTTGCCTTATCAAATCTAAGAGGTAGGTAATGTGAATTAGGAAGGATTTTGATCATGTATTTATCCAATAAAATTTTTAATATGTCATATGGTCTATCTTAGTACCAATAAAACTTAAGAAGCCATCATGTTGTAGTGTGATATGGTTTAACTATAGGAGGTACTTTGAAAATGTGTTAATTTCCTTTGTTTAGTACCTTTACTATTTTTTATTTGACATGTGTAGTTGGTTTTATAGGAGGTATTTGAATTGACTCATGATTATTTTAAAATGGTTTACTATTGACAAGTTTGACCTCATAGGTCAAACTATCACCCTTATAATTTGAAACTTTGCTTGTCATGCTTCTACAACCTTGTTCATAGTTTTTTCATGCTTTGATAGTCTTTAAGTGGTCTTTGTAAGGTCTTATTAGCATTGTTTAAGATAATATCTTTGCCAGGCTTTCCAATGCCTTCAAAGTCAGTATAGTGGATCCTATGGGTATGTCATGATTTTTTAATATGGCACATGGTCCTTCAAGTAAATCTTTTCACTTGGTCACTTAGCTTATAGCTCATTAGTCTTGTTTAATGAAATTAAGGTAATTTAACAAAGTTTAAGGTTTTTGGAGAAACCTAGGGTTGCATTATGGCCAAATAAAACATTATAAAGGTACTATACTTGAATGGATAATTAAATAAAATGGTGAATAAGTTATTTTAAGTCCTTGAAGATCTTGGATTGATAAATTCTCTCTACATGATGTCATCAATATACACTAGCTTTCTTTGTACTTGAAGATGTTTTTAAGAGATTTAAGTCCATTTAAAAAGATGGTAAGGATTTAATACATGTACCATTACACTTTTAAAATATTTAAAATGAGTTTTCAATGTACTAATGCTAGAAGTAAGTCATAATAATAGTATACATGTTAGAACAGTTCAGATTTTGCTCTAAAAATTTTAGTTTTAGGAGTTTGTACATACTTTGGATATTCACTTCGCATGAAAACACATGAAAAGTGTTTATTTGTATTATAAATGTCATATAAATTCATTTAAATCTTCCAAAAGTCCTAAAAGAGCAAAATATGCTTCTTCTCCTTCATCACCCTCTTCACAAGCTCATAAGGGCAATTTTTAAATGCTCAGTACAGACAAAGGGGAGAGAGTTGGGTCCTAAAATTTTTTCTAGAGGAGGGAGTCCTATTAATTTTCATATTTGTGGAATTTTTTGTCATATCCATCCCATCTCCTTTAGTAATAATGGTTTTTTGAAATTATCAATATGAAGAGGTGATTGGGTTGTTTGAAGCTGTATCTAATGATCCATTAGAGAGGAATGAGTTGTGTAATTTTGTATTAGAGAAAATGGAGACTTGGGAGAGGTATAAAAAGGAGTTGGATCAGATGTGTCATGAGCCCTATTGTGTTTCTCATCAGCCTTATTATACTCTAAATTATTATGAAGGCATTAACCCTTCTTAAGAAGAGGCATTCCAAGAAAACATAGAAAAGCAATTTGAATCCTTGAAGTTCGAAACCAAAGAAGATTTTGTGCCTACTTAAGACACTTTTATCCCTTATAAGGAAAACTATAGCTATTCCATCTTGGAGGTCTATCCAAGATGACATTCAAGAAAAGAAAGAGGTTTTAGTTAAAAAGTTTTAAGATGGATTTGAAGCTGTTAAGGAACCTCAAGAAAGATATGAGAAGAATGAACTAGTTGTTGAGAAGGATGAGGCACTCATAACACAACTACATTTGCTTTCTCTTCAAACATTCCTATTAGAATCCACCATCCCTAAGACCTCAGGTTATAATAAAATTCCCTTAGTTTCCAAGGCAATTCATGAGTAATATATAATGCCTAATACTTCCTCTCAAAATCATGAATATATTCATCACCCTCCCACCATCTCCCTTATTGAAGATGAACTTATTCTATGGAAGATAAAGGAGGAAGTTTAAGCTGTAAGTGTGATTCAAGTAGAATGTGAAGATGAAAATTCAAGTGTGTATGAGGAGTTTTTTTTCATTGATACTCCACTTGAGGTACAAGTTGAAAATTAGGTTACAACTGATCTTGAAGTAGAAAACATCTCAGCTAGACAAGGTGAGATCTTAGACATATGTGAAATGGATCCAAATGAGCAAGGATTTGAGCTTGAGGAAAGAGTACAAGATGAAGTCATGAATGGATTTGAAATGGTTTCAAATAAGAAATAAGTTAAACTTGAATAGGTGGACTCCCAATAACATCATGATTGATTTAAAAAGTTTGAGATTCTTAACAGCCCCATAACTCTTGAGGAGAAGAAAAATATTAATTAAGATACTTTTCAAGATGGTCTCATTTAAGTTGACCAAATTAAGGATCTAAAAAGTGATTGGAAACAATACATTGAATCTCTTTCATAGATTTAAGACCTTTGTAAGGATACATTTCATATTGACCATGATTGCAAGGATTTTGATGAAGATACATCTATTTAGGACCATGATGAAGCTTGGATTGAATATGTAAATCTCCTTGAAGAGCTTGATGAACTTATATTGTCTGAAAACAATATGGTCAAAGATGATTTTAAGGGATTTAAGTCTATTTAAAAATATGGTAAATATGGAATACATATACCATTTCTCTTTTCAAATCTTTAAAATGATTTTTTAATGTACTAAAGTCATAAGGAAGTTAGAATAATGGTTTACATGTTAGAATAACTTAGATTTTGCTCACAAAAAGGTAGTTTTAGGAGTTTATACAAACTTTGGATTTTTGATTGTAGGTGAAAACACTTTAAAAGTGTATATTGGTCTTCTATAGGTCATATCCATGAGTTTAAAGATTTAAAAGGTCATAAAAGTGCAAAACATGCTTCTTCTCCTTCATCAGCCTCTTCACAAGCTCACAAGGACAATTTTCAAATGCTCAGTATGGACAAAGGAGAGAGAGTTGGGTCCTAATTTTTTATACACAGGTGGGGTCCTATTAAGATTAATATTTTTTTCATTGGTTTTTATATCCATTCCCTATCCTTTATGAACAATCATTAAGACCCTAGGGTGGTCTAAAGTTGCCTATAAACCTTGCAGGCTCAATTTCTAACACTTTTTGACAAAGAAAAAGAGAATTAATGAGATGGATGATTCAAGGATACCTTATAGAGCTTGAAAAACCTTATAAAATATTCACGTGGCATGTGTGGCCCTCTTTATTAACAAAACCCCCATTTATGTTAATTTGCAAGTAGGTTTTAAAGTTTTAATGAGGTTTTCATATATGGATGACTTGAGTCAATATATGTGCATTGTATTAAAGTATTAAAATCATATATTATCCCTTAAGAACCCATGATGGTGAGTCCTTCCACTTAAAGTACTCATAGTATGCATTTAAAGTTCTGTCCACTCACATGAAGGAAATGTTAAGGTGTGGAGCCTAAAAGCTTCACATATGAGTGCATTACCAAAGTTACAAGTTTACACAATCACTGGCGTCGGTCAAGAGCGACCAACGTCGGTCCGGTGCAGTTGAAGAGACGCCAGCATCGGTAGATGATCGGCTGACATCGGTCACAGGCAAGCAGGCAGGAACTGGTGTCGGTTACCTGTGCGTCCAGATTGCTATTTTTGAGGATAGAACCAAGTGTTTGCATGATGAGTTTAAGTCTTAGTCTTAAGTTCACATTTCTATTATTAGTAAGATCATTTTTTAGAGCCCTTGTTTAAGAGGCTTAACTATTGGTTGTAAGTGCATGCTCCAGTTTCCTAATTCTATATGTAGAATTAGATCTTCTTAGCTTAGTGTAGTTATTGTAGTAGTTCATTGTATGTGAATGTTGAAGAATAGTACAGAGTTTCATCAATCCAGGTTGTTGGAGTTAATAGTACTTGAAAGAGAGAGCTCTTAAGGGATAGAGATCTAGAGAGAGATCTTGTGCATCTGAGAGAGGTGTGGAAGAAAGAAGTTTCTTCAATTGTATTCCTTTTGTAAAGAGTTTAATACAAGTTTTCAGGGTGGTTTCTTGTATCTCTTGTTCTTTGCTATTATCTGATTCTAGATACTTATCTATTTGATTTAATTCCATGGTTTATTGCTTTCATAAGTGTAATCATATTGTTGGTTGATCCCCAACAAGTGGTATCAGAGCCTTAGTTGTAGGTTTAGAGTTTGATATCCAATAATTGGTATCAAAGTTCAGGTTCACTAATAGGTGGTTCAGATTTATGTAGTGTGTATTGATTATAGGTTGCTCACAGGAGTTTTATAGGGATTTCTATTTGAGTGGGAGAAGCAATGGCAGATGAAAGTAAACTGAGAATGGAGAAGTTCAATGGCAAAAACTATCAACATTGGAGAATGCAGATAGAGGACTATCTATATCAGAAGGATCTATACTTACCTTTAGGTGGGATTGCAAAGAAGCCCACAGACATGGAGGATGAAGAATGGGAAGTTCTTGACAGAAAGGCTTTGGGGTCTATAAGACTGAATCTAGCATCTACTGTGATATCTAATTTATCACAGGCAAAAACAACGGTAGAGTTGATGACTACTCTAGCAAATTTGTATGAAATACCCTCAGCTTCTAATAAGGTATATCTTATGAAGCAGCTATTTAATTTGCATATGTAGGAAGGTGGATCTGTATCTAATCACCTGAATGATTTCCATGGTATTGTAAATCAATTAAGTTCAGTCAAAATTGTATTTAATGATGAAATAAAAGCTCTTTTAATATTATGTTCTTTGCCTAAAAGCTGGCATAGCTTAGTAATGGCAGTTAGCAATACTGCATCTACATCAAATATTTTAAAAGTAGAGGATGTTGTTAGTGTTATCTTGAATGAGGAAATTCGTAAGAAAAGCATAGAAGAGACATCTGGGAATGCTTTAAGTTTTGAGAGCAGGGGAAGGCAAACAGAGAAGAGCAAGAAAGGGAGATCAAGATCTAAGTCTAAGGGGAGAGGTAGATCCAAATCCAAAAATGGCAGAAGGCCACAATGCTAGAATTGTGGAAAAATGGGGCACATAAGCAAAGATTGCTAGTCAAAGCCTAAGGAGGACAATCAGCACGAAGGAAAAGAAGAAGCAAAGGTTGTAGGTATTGCACTAGATGCTTTAATATTATCTTTGCATAATAATATAGAATCTTGGGTGTTAGATTTTGGTGCATCTTTTCATGCTACCCCTAATAGGGAATATTTCTGTGACTATATCCATGGAGATTTTGGAATAATATATCTAGGGGATGATGAACCCTGTAAAATTATTGGCAAAGGTAAAGTGCAGTTGAAAATGCAGAATGGCAACACATGGGTGTTGAGAGAAGTTATGCATGTTCCTAGCTTGAAGAGAAATTTGATTTCTGGAGGAAAGTTAGGGGATGAGGGTTGTACAGTAACTCTCACAGCAGAATCTTAGAAGGTGACCAAGGGTGCACTTGTTATGGCTAGAGGTAAGAGAGTAGGTACTCTCTATTTGTGTAATTGTGTTACTAACAATTCTCCTTCTGTATTATCTACTTCAGATGTGGATGCAAAATTGTGGCACTCAAGGCTTGGCCACATGAGCGAGAAGGGGATGTCAATTCTTAAGTCTAAAGGTAAGCTTTCAGATTTGAAAAGCATGGATCTAGAATTTTGTGAGCACTGTGTATTTGGAAAACAAAAAAGGGTTAGTTTTCTAAAGACTGGGTCTACAAAGAAGAAGAATAAGTTACAGCTTGTTCACACAGACGTGTGGGGACCGGCTCAAGTAGCTTCTATTGGAGGATCACAGTACTATGTTTCGTTCATAGATGATGCTACAAGAAAGGTATGGATCTACTGTATTAAGAAGAAATATGATGTATTTGAGACCTTTAAGATTTGGAAAGCTATGGTTGAGAATGAAATAGGCAAAAGATTAAAGTGCCTGAGATCTGACAATGGTGGAGAGTTTTGCAGTTATAAGTTCAACTGGTTTTGTTACATACATGGAATTTGTAGGCAAAGGATGGTTCCAAGGACACCTCAGTAGAATGGAATTACTAAAAGGATGAAAAGAACAATCATGGAGCATGTAAGATGTATGAGATTGCATGCTAGTTTACCCTTAGAGTTTTGGGCAGAAGTTATTGACACTATAGTGTACTTGATTAATAGAGGACCCTCTACAGCTTTGGATGGTGGAATTCTAGAAGAGGCTTGGACAGGTAAAAAGGTAGATCTCTCTTTTCTCAAAGTTTTTGGTTGTGAAGCCTTTGTGCACGTAGATAAAGAAAATAGAAAGAAGCTCAATGTTAAGTCTATGAGGTGCACATTTATTGGCTATGGCTCAGATGATTTTGGTTTTAGATTTTGGAATCTAGGAACTAACAAGATAATTGGGAGCCGTGACATTGTTTTTAATGAAAAAGTGATGTATAGTGATCAACTGAAGAAGCTAAATCAATCTGGGTAGAGTAATAGTGAATTAGACGCGGTGATGGTCCAAAATGAGCTCGTGGGAAAAAGAAATAATCACTTGCAAGAAAACATAGAGACCGACGTCGGCAGGATAGGAACTGGCATCGACAGAATAGAAACTGATGTCGGTCATACAGAGACCGATGTCGATAGGATAGGCACCGACGTCGATCAGGCAGAACCAGCGTCGGCCAGTAACAGGTCTTAAGGTGATCGAGGTCGGTCACTGTCAAAGAATTTGGGTGGACAACGTGTTGTGAATGAGTCTCAGACACCCATCAGGAGGTCTGAAAGGGTAAGTAAGCCTCCAATTAGATATTCTCCTTGATTATTCTATTTATTGGTAACTAATGGTGGAGAATCAGAGAGTTTTGAAGAAGCAATATAGGTGGAGTCTAAGAGTCAGTGGGAGCATGGCATGGTTGAGGAGATGGAGTCCTTAAGAGAGAACCAAACATGGGATTTGGTTGAATTGCCAGCTGGTAAGAGGACACTGAAGAATAGATGGACCTACAGGTTGAAAGAAGGTGAGAATGGACGATGAGATATAAGGCCAGATTGGTAGTGAAAGGATTTGCACAAAAGCCAGGTATTGATTTTGGTGAGATTTTTTCTCCTGTTGTTAAAATGACTTCTATAAGGATTGTACTGTCTTTGGTTGCTGTTGAGGATTTGCATCTTGAGCAGCAAGATGTTAAGACAACATTTCTTCATGGAGATTTGGATGAGGAAATTTATATGGAACAACCAGAAGGATTTGAGGTCAAAGGTAAGGAGAAATTAGTGTGCAGATTGAAGAAAAGCTTGTATGGCCTCAAGCAAGCTCCTAAACAGTGCTATTTGAAATTTGACAGGTTTATGACTGAGCATGGCTATAGTAGGTGTCAATCTGACCATTGTGTGTATTTTAAGAGATTGGATAATGGTAGATATATTATTCTATTGTTGTATGTAGATGATATGCTAGTTGCAGGATCACACATGCAAGATATCTCTGAGCTTAAGGTGAAATTAGCTCAAACATTTGCTATGAAGGATTTGGGAGCAGCAAAGAAAATCCTTGGCATGAGCATTAAGAGAGACAGGAAAAATCATAGGTTGATATTGTCTCAAGAGAATTATGTGGACAAGGTGTTGAAATGGTTCAATATGCAGGATGCTAAACCAGTAAGCACACCTTTGGCTGGACATTTTAAGTTGAGTAAAGAATAATGTCTTAATTCACATGATGAGGTAGAGTACATGAGTAAGGTTCCATATTCTTCCATAGTAGGGAGTTTGATGTATGCAATGGTGTGTACTAGACCAGATATTGCCCAAGCAGTGGGAGTTGTAAGCAAGTATATGGCCAATCCAGGTAAGGAACATTGGAAAGCAGTTTAGTGGATCCTTAGATATCTGAGAGGAACTAGTAGTAGGCACTTGTGCTATGGAGGTTCAGATACTTCTGTACATGGTTATGTAGATTCAGATATGGTAGGTGATTTGGATGGTAGGAGGAGCACTACAGGTTATGTTTTCACTATAGGTGGAATGACGGTTAGTTGGATATCTAAGTTACATAAGGTTATTGCCTTGTCAACTACAGAAGCAGAGTATATTGCAGCCACAAAAGCTAGCAAAGAGATGATATGGATGACATGGTTCATGGAAGAGCTTGGAAGGGAGCATGGGAGTTGCAGATTGTATAGTGAAAGTCAGAGTGCAATCCATTTGGCTAAGAATTTAGTTTTTCATTCAAGAACCAAGCACATACAGCTAAGGTACCACTTCATATGGTAGGTATTGGAAGATGGTGATTTGAAGCTGGAGAAGATCCATACAGATAGGAATTTTGCTGATATGTTAACCAAGCCGGTTACAAATGAGAAGTTGAATCTTCATTCAAATTCTATTGGTCTTCATGATTGAGTTGAAGATGGAGGAGCTAGAAGATGTTGCTGTATAGGTACTGGTGCAACTGTTTATCTCCAAGTGGGAGATTGTTAAGGTGTGGAGCCTAAAAGCTTCACATATGAGCGCATTACCAAAGTTGTAGGTTTACATAGTCACCGGCATCGATTAGGAGTGATCGACGTCAGTTTGGTGCAGTTGAAGAGACACCGGCATCGGCAAATGATCGACCAACGTGGGTCACAGGCAAGCAGGCAGGAACCGGCGTCGATTACTTGTGTGTCCAGAATGCTATTTCTGAGGATAGAACCAAGTGTTTGCATGATGAGTTTAAGTCTTAGTCTTAAGTTCACGTTTCTATTATTAGTAAGATTGTTTTTTAGAGCCCTTGTTCAAGAGGCTTAACTGTTGGTTGTAAGTGCATGCTCAAGTTTCCTAATTCTATATGTAGAATTAGATCTTCTTAGCTTAGTGTGATTATTGTAGTAGTTCATTGTATGTGAATGTTGAAGAACAATACAAAGTTACATCAATCCAGGTTGTTGGAGTTGATTGTACTTGAGAGAGAGAGCTCTTAAGGGATAGAGATCTAGACAGAGATCTTGTGTATCTGAGAGAGGTGTGGAAGAAAGAAGTTTCTTCAATTGTATTCCTTTTGTAAAGAGTTTAATACAAGTTTTCAGGGTGGTTTCTTGTATCTCTTGTTCTTTGCTATATCCTCATCTCATCATCATCACATCAATGAAAACTCACTATCAGTCTAGGCTTAAGGTTGAGTTATAACCCTGGCTGCACAGAGGTGAGGCAAAATAGTGACAAGTGTTGTATTAGCAATGTGATTTGAAAGTGAAGATCTCATGAAACATTATGGAGTTTGTTTTCAATGCTAATATGGTATTAAGTGTATATTTCATGAACCTAAGATATCAAAAGGCATACTTTTAGGTTTCCTTTCCTTAAAACTCAATCAAAGGACTATGTATAGCCATGCTAAACATATAAGTGGACTAAGGTGATGATATTGCATTGTAAAGTGTTTCAATGTGATCTCAAATTCATGATTTAGTATATGAGATAGTGTGGTTTTGTCTTCAACACCAATATGGTTCTAAAATGCATGATCAAGGAAGCTTAAATTGGGAAAAGGTAGACCTGTACATCTCCTTGTGTGTAAAATACAAGAAAAATTGCTTGAAAATGAGGTCCAAAGGTTAAGTAAAGAGAAACTATCATGCGAAAAAACCATGGAAATATTTATGTTATGAAGGAGTAAACTTTTCCATTTAAATATTTGTTCTTAAGACCTAACATTGTCATGAAAATGCAAGGCACCTAAATGGTAACAATCAAACCTACTTGAGAATTTATCTAGCTTTCATGTTTGAAGGAGAAGATGTAATAGGTGTGTGTAATTTTTATTTATATGGGTAAAATAGTTGATGTTATCATTTTAGAACTAAGATGGTCTTAAGGAACATCAGAAAGTGTTCTAAAGGGAGTATACCCCATGCTTGCAGTCACACAACTCTTGACTCATAGTTAGGCCTGTATAGTCTTGATATGTAGGGTGTTTGTTTGTTTTGGAAATTTTGAAAGGTATATAAAGAAATTAAAGGATGTAACTCAGATTTTAATAGTGGTCATATCACTAAAATATCAATACAAACTTGTGATGAGGATATAGGTAGTCATGAGAATGATAGATGTTAGAAGTGGACTATATACCAAGCCAATTCCAAGAAATTTGATGAAATATATTGGCATGTATAAGGGCATTTATAAAAAAATTAGTGATATGATGTGAGCTTGATAAAATGGATATAATAAGGTAGGTGACTTTAGCAAAACATCTATTGTCAAGACAAATACAACCAATAAGAGCCTACAGGCTTGATTTGTCAATTTGAGATGTATACCTAATTTGAGCATATAAGTGATTTGAGTGAAGATAAAAATCATTTAATAATGTTTATCTAATGCTATAATAACCTTGTATGATCATTTGAAGTAGTGAAAGAGATGGCAAGGTTAAGAGGCATGTTAAGGCTTATTTAAACTAAGATCACACATACAATCTTCTATGTATAGTTTGGTGATGAAAGTCTATTTGTATGAGGGTTGTATGAAGATTTGAGGAGCCTAATAAAGTGTTAGAACATCAAAGAGACATTCACATGGTTTTAAGTTCTTCTAATAGTAAGGAAAAGAAAGAATCCTTAACCAATCTATATGAGCAAGCCTAACGGGTCACATAGGTTTGTGTGTGCCAATTGCATAGAAGGATAAGAAATGTAAAATAGTGAGACTAGAGGTTATGGGAATGAAATACTTAAAATAATTCATTTTATGTTAAAGAGACCAAAATAGGAAGGTCAAAGAGAAAATGACTAAACAAGATTCACTCTAACCCTATAGATATAATCAATAAAAGACCTACAAGCCCATTGAAAGCATGAGAGGAGTTTGAGTGCACTGTCATGAATTGGGGATTAGGGTTTAGATAGATAAACAAAATAATTAGAGGCGATGAATTCTAAAATTGTCTTGAAGAAAATATAGAGAAGTGCTTCAAAATAAATGGACTCAAAAGCCTAACAAACTAGATATTCACCTACAGTCAGACTTATATGTGTAAGTTTATCAAGAGAACATGGAGATACTCAATTTAAAAAAAGTGTTTGATGGTTACAAGAGGTAAATGAGGTTGATATAGACCTATTCAAGGTGTTACTTACACTTCCTCTCCCTATTGAAGGCAAATAATTTAGAAAACACACCTACATGCCTATGAGTGACTTTTAGGTCTATTCATAAAGATTTGATGTTTTGTGCATAAATGGAGCTGGAGATAAAGATATTTTAGGGTATGAATATCTATAAGTAGGTTTAAATATCCTAGATAATACTTTATTAGCTTCAAACTCAGGAGCATTAGGAAGAAATGACCTGTGTTGGAAATTTAGCCTCCCAAGGCTAAATGCCAACCCCTATAACCAAAAATATTTCTTGTTAGGACATTATGTACTTTTCTAGGAATGAAAATATCCAATGGATACATTTTTTAGAATTTTCAATAGGTTTCTCAAGTGATTCTATTAGGTTTAGTGCCAAAAAGGCCTATTTTGAGGCCACCTGTATAATTCTTAAGGTGAAATTGAGCTTAAAGAATATTCAAGACCTTATTTATCCATGACAGGGTTAAAAAAGTGATTTGGAAGGTGTTTTAGGCTTAAAATGAAGAAAACCATTTTATCTCATATATCAACCTCCTTGGTAGCTCTAGAAAGGTAGTTTTTAAATGCTTGGTATGGAAAGAGGAGAGAGAGTTAGGATATGAAAATTTGGACATTGTTAAGGTTGAAGTGAGCTTGAAATTATAGGAATTTATTTTCATATTGATGGCTTCTTATTTATGAACAATCCCTAGAGTGATAATAGGTCACTATGGCCTATACATTTGAAAGGGTTCTATTCTTTTACCTATTTATATATATCCAAAATTGGAGAGGAATTATTTTAAGGGTGTTTTATATAGGTCTTAGATCTCCCTTTCATGGTAGTTTCATGATTAAATTCATCTCTATGAGTTACTTTCACTTGGAGAGAGAAGGCCTTAGTGTACAAACTATTTTAGTAGATTCTACTGCAAGTCTTTATTTTATCTTCATGATGGTCATATTTAGAGGATTATGGTGTTTAATTATTCATATAATGTCTCTCAATTTAATTAAATCCATGTTATTTTACCTAAATATGTGTCTCTTTGTCCATGACCTTCAAGTATACTTGCTTTGGAAACCTAGTCTATGTGTGAATAGTCTAATGGAGGTTTGAGATTCCAATTTAAATTAGGAACTAGTAATATATCATGGTGCATGGTTTTGAGATGATATTATACTCCTATAAATGAAGAAAGGTTTACTATAAGAGTTTAATGAAACACACTATAATGAAGATTCATAGTTGTTTCATTCAATGGCATGTTGTACAGATTATAAGTACATGTTGGGATACTCAAAGCCATGGAGAAGGTTGATACATATATTTATTTGTATTCATTTTCCTTTAATACCTCATTGACCTCATTATCATCAACAAATTTACCCAAATTGACCATATTCTCTATTCTCAATCTCATGCATTAGTTGACCATGTACATGTCCATACAGAAAACCAATGTAGGTTGAAGGTGACATGATGCTTGGATAAAGGCTCTATTATCATTGATAATGAAGTGGTTAGGGAACTCATAACTTAATAGCTTTGAGAAGATGGCATGAGGTAGCTCTAAGATAGTCAAGTAAATACCTATAGGCCTAGGGTATGTAGGTACACATTTTAGACCTAACCAATGAGATTTATAACCTAAAGGCAAAGATTCAAACATGTATTTTAATTTACATTAAAGATGAAAACATCAATATAAACCCTTGAAGAGACTATTAGGTCACTTGAGCATTCAAGATGGTCATGAGTGTTAATTGAGTTTTGGGGCATCTATAGGCTTGATCAAAATCTAAAATTTGGTATAAAGTGTAGTCATGAGTTAAAAAAGAGGTTCTTGATAATTCCAAGGTCACACAAATAGGGGACATACTTGCTGTTTTGTCTTAGACCTAACCCACTCTTTGGTAAGGGGTAGTGAAGAGACCAAGGGGCCTATTTGAGGTCTAAGCAAAAAGCAAGATTTTTAAAATTCATGAAGGATATTTAAGGAAATTAATAGTGATATAAATGGTCTCTATACACTTATAAGGTGAAAAAACACTTAGGTTTCAGTCCAAGTGCCATTGAGGGCTAGCAAGGAGAAGATTAGCCCAAACTCCAAGTACCCTGATTAATGTCCTTTGAGTATACAAACGAGTGATGAAGACTAATAGAGAATGTATAATCATTTGAATGGATGTTATAGAGGTGTATTAACTATTAAAAATAGTGTTAATGACTTTTGAGAGCTAAAACTCAAACGTAACCTCTCTCTAGCCTCAAGAGAGTTAAGCAAGCCACTTGAGGAGCAACTTTAGATGCTCATACCATCTCTCATACTTTATATGGGACCTAGTGGTGTTTATAGGTGTTATATGGGTCCCATAAAAACAATATTATCACATTAGGAGGTTATTTGGATGTCTATTCTTTATGAACAATCATTAAGACCCCAAATAGGTTTTAAACCCTCTTAAAACCTCAGTTATGACTAGTATGTAGAGAAAGGCTTAAAATGAAGATATAATGACATATTTTATTCCTTAAAAATATTTTATGTTGTTAAATACTTGAAGGATGTTACCCCCATGGATTTTTATGCTGATGTCACCTTTATGGATTATTTTAGAAACCCTATTTTTCATGATTTTTGGTATTTTTTAGGTGTTATGAGAAGGGGAAAGCTTCCAAATAATGAGGTAATGTAATTTAGGACTTATAATAACTAATAAATTTTTAAAAATTCATTAAATTTTTTTGAAGTTGCAAAACCAAGCACATTTTTCAAGGTAGTCCCAAACAGGCTCAAAATAAGCTTATGAAACAAGGTGATTTCATGGTTTGCATACTTTCATAGGGTTTCAAGACCCCAAATTTGGTATGGAGTATTTTATTATACTATTAAAATTTAATAAAATGATTTTGTGTGGTTTAAAATGTGTGAGATATTTTTGGAGCAAGATTTCTCTTTCTAGGTCTAGGAGGGCTAATTAGGCCTAATTGGAGAAGAAAATGGAAGAAAAGGAGTACTTACACTTGGATTATGGTCATAAAATTTTGTGTGGATATTTAAGGTGATACATGGTACTTAAAAATTTTCCTAGGTTTTAAATTTTATTCATACAATCTTATAAACAAAGAGATTTTTAGGTTTTGGGGCTGCAAGGAAGGGGTGCTAAAACAAGAAAAATAAGCAAAATGATGTCTTTTGGGATTATTTATGGCTCCAAACACATTGTTTTGGGTTTTATGTCATGATAATAATCCACACATGTTATATTTTTTCCTTTTCCAATGAAAAACTCTTCTTTCTCTCTCCTTTGCTCTTTGCTCATATGGAAGAGTCAAGTGTTCACAAACACTAAATGATGCATAAAAGTTTTAAAAAGGATTAACTAATGTTAATCTTCCATAATAAACCTATTAAAGTTTTGGATATGTCAATTAATTTTTGGATAATTTTTAAAAGGTTAAAAGGTTCCCAAAGATTCCTAATCATACTCTTCTTCTTTCTAACACCTAGTGTGTTGAAGGAGTCAAACAAGCACTATATCTAACAACCCAAGGAAGGTGAGAAAACTTCATTAATAGTTTGGATAAGGTTTATATAAATAATTAATGAAGTCATGAATACTTACTTTCATGGATTAAGACTTTATTTCAAGGGAATGACTATTTCTACAATAAAGACACAAGGCCTAGTATATAGGGTTCTTGAGCAAAGATTTAGGCACTTGTTAGAGTCAAACTCCACCAATAAATGAAGAAGACTTACTTCATGACTTCATGATTCCAAAAAAGTTTAATTATAACCCATACACCACTTTTTAAAATGAGGAAAATATACTGATTAAATAATGCTATGCTGGAGTTTGGAGAAGGACTAAATCAATGTTTCATTTCCTAGTTTTGGGGGCTCTTATCTCCTTCTCTCTCCTCTCTCTCAATTATTTATATGTAAGCCAATTTTTGTAATTTGATTTTTATCCATATCTTATGAATGAGGAAATTTTTCTTGTTTTTTTACTTTATAGACCTCTTGAACTAATGAATAAACTATTGTAACTTCTCCATAATTGGTTTATAGTGTGTATATGCTTGTTCTAATGTGATAAGTGGTATGAATCTTCCCTTAACATGTCATTGTCACACCTATATGATGATAGGTTATATTATGTAGGTTGTATGAAGTGTTAAATTTTGGTGATCATGTTTGGAGTGTAATCTAGTTAAAAGTGCCTCAAGATAGGCCTCTCATCCTTCACCTCTAAGTTATAGTCACTCATCAAGACATTCATATGAAATATTGTTTCTTAGGAGATTTGGAGATAATGCTTTGGTTCATTCTTGGTTAATTAGTGTTGTTAAGAGTTAAAATTGACTAGATAAGCAATATAGGTGCATCACCATCCATTAGATTAGATTTACTTTATGAACTTTCTATCATTTTTCACACCAATAGTAATAGGTTTTAGTGAATTGAGCATAATAAATGCACTAGTGGAGCTAGCTACATAATTTAGAGGTCTGGTCTAGTTATAAAGTCATCCATAGATTTTAGGTCATTCCCATGTTAGTCCAAGTTTGAAGTAGGTCTGAACAACCTCCTTCAAAGGGTATAACTTTGGTTGTTAACATTATGACAGTTAGCTAGGGTTAAAAGTGCATGATGTGCTTTAAACCCTCAATGCATGAAACATAAGGGTGTAGAGATTATGGAGGGTAAATGACCATTAGGGGTGATTATAAAACCTCATATGATGTGTTTCAAAGCTAAACAAATCATTATAAACTTAAACTAAGTGTCAAAGCACGACCCTCAGACCTCATTTCTCTCTCAACCTCACACAATGCACATTCAACCATCTGAGGGACATTTTATTTTGCTTGGATTTGTATAGAGTAGATGCATGGGAGCCTAAGATCCTAGGGGATGTTAGGGTGTCTTTTCCACTTGTGATTTGTGTAATTTTTTCGTTGGTTAAGAGCTTGTAATTTATGAATCATCTTAAAGATGATAAGGCACTCATACACTTCCAAGAGGCCAGTTTTGACCAATTTGGAGAAATTAATATCTTAAGCACATAAAATGAGATTAAATTACCTTGAAAATACTTAAAATTAATTATTCACTCCATGAAGATCCTCACCATGGTACTTTCTTATACCTACAACTATATAGATGCATTAAAAACTTTACTTTTATGAGTTTTTAGAATCTAAACAAGGTATATAGTATCATAAAAGAATGAAAATGATTGGGGAGGTGATTTGGAATGTATATTACATATTTAGTTCCAAAACACTATACAATATTCCTTGAAAGTTGACATATAGGTTTAGTTTTTGAAGGCAATCCAAAACAGGCTTGAGGAAGGGCTAGTTTTATGGCTATTTCTTGGTTTGCCTATTTGCACAAGGTTCATTCACATGGAGGATGGTTATATAATGGATATAGGTAATCAATATTTTTTGGAGGTTTCACATGTGTGGGAGGCTTGTGGAACAAAATCTTAGTTTCTAGGCAAGGAAGCCTAATTAGAGAGAGAATGGTATAAAAAGTATACTTCCCCTTAGATTTAAGTCTTCAAACTTATAAAAAAGATATAAGGAGATAATGTGTCCTCAACTATGTATTTATTTATCCACGATACTCTATACTTCTTCCATACAAGAAGGTTTACCTATTTTGAGGGTTATAAGGAATTAAGAGAAATTTTAGGTAAAGGTGCAAAGCCAGAACCTTTGGAGTGTTTTATGGCTCTAATTATCATGTTTTAGGTCTAATATCATGTTTAGAATCCATACATGGATGAAAATTACTTTATTTAAGGCAAAATCAAATTTTCTCACATTCTACGCCATATTGAAAGAGGAGGGATTCAAGTGATAAAATAACCAAGTCAATACATAAGAGCTATTCAACATGCTTTTCAAAGTTGATTATCACCTTATACCTAATTTGGAGAGTAATAACAAGTCAAGAGGCTGGTTTCAAGAAAAATTCAAATGATTGAAAGTCTTTAACTATCTTACGAGACCTTTCCTCTCTCCTATGCCAAGTCAAGGAGACAAAGTCAAAGAGGCTTCAAGAGCCTTCTAACAATCCAAGTAAGGTGGAGAGACATTATAAATGGATGAGGAAAAGTATTCAATATAGCAATTTATGAAGAATTGAAGACCAATTTTCATGGAAGAATACTTATTCACCAAGGAATACATACAAGCTAGAATATAGGTACATACAAGCAAGAATATAGGCACTTCAAGGGTCAAACTCCACTAATCAATGCCCATGAATTATTCAAGATTTTAAAAAAAGTATAACTCTACATCCTATGCCATTTTTCGAAGATAATAAAGAGAGAATGTAACATATTCTATGTAGGAGTTAAAGGAAGACTAGGTAGATGAGTCATCCCTAGTTTTTAGGCTTTGGTCTCTCTCTCTCTCATTTCTCACTTTATCTTTAAGTATGCTTGGTTTTGAAATTTGTAATGATATTTAATCTAAGTTGTGGTAGAGCCCTGATTAAAAAACACTTGTACTTGGCTCTTTGGAACGAATAAGACTGAATATTGGCATCCTCAATGCTTGTGACTAGTGTATGCTTATGGTTTGTAGATAAATGTTAGTGATAGTGAATGCTTCCTTATATTTGTCCTCTCTTATGTACCTATTTGTAGGTGGTTAATAATCCTTATAGGTTACATAGTGTGAATGAATAACTCTGTATGTTTGGTAAGTGTAATCTTCCTATAGTTTCCTTGAGATACCTATCAATTAACTACCTTAGATCATACATCAAACTAAGCCTCTATGTGAAACATTTATGTTTGGAGATCCATTATTTGAGTAGTGCAATCAGGTTCTTGTCATTATTTAGCTTCTTAGTGAAATTTAGTCAGGTGAAGGAGACATTTTGGTGTTCACCCCCTTAAGTGTATTTTCTTTCATGTTATTTTCCTCTTTTTTCCCCTTCAAACTAGTAGTGTAGTGTAGAGAGCCTAACTGATACATCAAGGTAAGCTAGCCCTTATAATCTAGAGATTCAATCCACCTATTAGGCCACCCATAACCTAGAATTTTCTCCATGTTACTCCAAACTATGAAATCTTGAACAACTTTCACAAGGGCATAGGTTTGAGTAGATAACATTTACTTGGTTTGGAAACAATATTTTTACCATGTTTGGTTTTTGTTGGAGAAATAGGTAACTCAGTTTTGGTGTTCATTAGAGTACATGCATACTTGTCCACATCCCAACATAGGGTATATAATGAAGTAAATGGCCTATGTAATCCTCTTTATCTTAGTGGAGAAAGAAGACCTCTGCTAAATATAAAATATAGAGCCAATGTAATTGCTCACAAAATAATGATAGTGTTCAAATAAGGGTGGCCACACTGCCCTCATAAAACACTGAGTGCTACCTATGTAGTCCAAATAGAATTTAAGCCATTGTATTTCTAGTTATTGTGGTGCAAGTTGGGAAAAGTTTCCAATATTTTGGAATTTTTTATATCTAAACTCAATGGAGGATTACAAGATACAATATGGCATAACTCACAAAAAAGCAAAAGCGTGGTCTAAATTGATCATAAAATGATGAGAGCATGGCTAAGGGGTGTTTGCAATAACCTCAATGTAAATTAAACACTACCCACATAATCCCATAGGGACCTCAAGTCACTATAGTTATTCCTTTAGGGAAGTGTCCGACTAAGTAACAAGAAGTTCAGGCATAGGAAAATGGTAAGGTATGACATAGTGATGGCAAGGTGATGTGGCAATGCATGATAAAGGGGTTATTCCTAGTTTTACCAAAGGTTGTTATAATTAGGAAACAACAATGAGGTTGGTGATACTAGTTTTCCCAAAGGTGGTTATAATTAATAGCATGAGTAAGGAAATAGAATGTAATAACAAATAAAGGATGTAATTACTAGGACTACTACCATACTAGTTTCATATAATGCCATTCAAAAGTTTGAATATGAATCAACTACTAGAACTACTTATAAAATCAACCACTAAACATGCTTAAGTATAAATGAATAAAAAACAAGGCCAAAAGTGATAGGATTTAGGTAAAAAGAATTGGCTAGCAATAGGCTAAGGTAAGGTGGAAAAGGTGAAGGGTATCATATAAAAATTGGGTATATCATTAATATCTTAAATGATCCTTGTAGACAATAATTAAAGTCTCTCAAGTGTAAAAACATTTGAGGTGCATTAAGTTCATCATTTTGTCAAGTTCATCTCCTTCTAGCGTGATAAGTCTGTATGTTCTAGAACTGTAGTTAACAATAACCACATAAGGCCCTAACTAGTTAGGTTTAAACTTGCCTTTATTCTTGGTCTTGACATTAATGTTTATTTTATTTTATTTCAATACAAGGTCACCAAGTTCAAATTATTAATGTTTAATGCACTGATTGTATTGGTCACATTATATGATTTGACATGCTTGGAGGTTGTTAAAGTTGGCCATACTCTTTCCATCTAGTAAATCTAGCTCTTGCAAATGATCTACTCTATATTCCTCATCATCAATGATATGATATAATGAAATACAAAGAAAAGGAAACTCAAACTTGACATGAAGAATGGCCTTAGTAACATAAACAAATGAAATATGGGGTAGCCTCTATGGGAGTATAGAAAGTGGTACAATATTCTTAGAGGGTGTTAGATAGTTACAAATACCAATTATGATAAGCATCATTGATAATCTTCTTCAAAATATTGACAATGGTTTTATTAGAAGCCTTATCTTGGTCATTGCCTTGTAGGTAATAGGTGTTGGAAAGGTGTTGTTTGATATGGTATTGGGCATAAAATGTTTTCACATCTTTCTTTTTATATGAACTACCATTATTAGATATAATGTTAGAGGGGATACCATAGCGACAAATGAGATGCTTAAAGATGAATTTGGATATTTGATTACTAGTTATGTAAGTGAGGGGAATGGCTTCCACCCACTTAGTGAAATATTTGATAGAAATAAAGACATGTTTGTGGCCATATGAGGATGTAGGGTTTATATTTCCTATGAGGTCGAATCCTCATGTTGAGAATGGCCATGGTGTTGTCAATGGTTTTAGTGTTTTATCTAGAGCATAAATTAGATTAACATGCTTCTGACACTTCACACACTTATTTATATAGGTAGTTGTGTCTATTTCCATAGTCATATAATAATAACCAATATGCAATAATTTCTTAGTAAGGATGGCCATTTTGTTGTGGGCCCCACACACTCCTTTGTGAACTTCCCTCAATGTTAATCCAGATTCTACTAAATATAAACAATATAGTAGAGTTCCATCATAGATTTTATGATATAGAGTAGGTCCAAGTAGGGTATAGTGGGAGGCTTTATGGATGAAGGCTTTTTGTTTCTTGTGAGAAAGGTCTAAGGGAATGATTTGGTCTTAGAAATACATATATATGTTAGAACACCAAGTAGATGTGGGACCAAAAATATCACAAACCATCTCAATGGCTACTTATTCGTGTACTGGTTATAGGATATGTTGCACAAGAAATTGATAGTCTCTAGCTCTATCTATAATTTGAATCATGGATCCAATTGTGGCCATGGCATCAACTATTCTATTATTAGCTTAGGTATCAATTTAAACTTAAGGTTGGTCATTTGTTGTTTGAGTGTGTCAACTATACCTTTGTAAGGTACCAACTTATCATCTTTCATCTAGTATTGGTCTATAATCTGATTTATTATAGGCTATGAATCACCATGAACCAATAAATGTTGGATATTCCATTGTACTACTTGGCAAAGTCCTATGATGAGTGCTTTATATTCAACCATATTATTAGTACATGGAAAACTAATGTGAAAGGAATTAGGAATAAGATCCTCATGTAACATGATAAACAATATGCTGGTGCCTAATCCACATGTTGTGAAGGAACCATCAAAGTACATTTTCCACTCTTCTATCTCAGGAGGTACTTCTACTTCTATTGTGGTCATAATGGCTTCATTGAAAAATTTGAATACAAGAGGTTGAGTATCATAAAGAGGAGATTCTACATGTTGAGCTATAAATACCTATCCCTTGATGGATTTTTGATGGGTATATTTGATCTCAAACTCACTCAAGAGTATGGTCCACTTCACCATGCAGCCCTATAAAGCAATTTTAGAAAGTAGATACTTGAGTGGATCTACTTTTGAAATTTTAATAGTCTTGTTGTTCAACATGTAGTGATGTAAATTTTGGGTTGTAAAAACCATAGCTAAATAGGCTTTTTTGATTGGTGTATAATTATGCTCATACGTGACCAATGTTCAAATTAGTTAGTAGAAGACATGCTCTTTACCATATTCATTGTGTTATGCCAAAAGTGCCCTCATGGCATTTTTAGTTGCTGATAGGTAAAGCAATAATGACTTTTTTGACATATGTGGAAATAAAATGGGTAGATTGGCTAGGTATTCCTTGAGATAGTCAAATGATTTGGGCAATTTTCATTCCATGAGAAAGTAATGCCCTTCTATAATAAGTGCGTAAAAGAATGGAATTTGTTGGCCAGTTATGATATGGAAGCATTTGATTGACTAGATCTTGCCCTATAAACTGTAGAGCTACTTCAAGGTAGATAGTGGTAGTATTTTGGTAATGGCTTAAACTTTGACTGGATCAATTTCAATGCTCCTATGAGAGATAATAAAACATAATAATTTGTTAGAAGTTACACTAAATACACACTTCCTAGGGTTGATCCTAACCTTTTGCTCTTGAAGTATCTTAAAAATTCTTTGAAGTATAGCTAGATAGTCGACATGATTTTTTATTTACCTAGGATGTCATCAACATAGTCCTTGTCAATCTCATGAATCATATCATGGAAAAGCAATGTCATGGCTCATTGGTAAGTGGATCTTACATTCTTGAGTCCAAATGACATCACCAGATAACAAAGCATTCCCCATAGAATGGTGAATGTTGTCTTATGCTGGTCCTTTGGTGTAATTCTAATTTGATTATATCCTAAAAACTATCCATAAGGTAAAGCATTTCATAGTTGATCATTGAGTCAATAATCATGTCAATGTTTGGCAGAGGAAAGTCATCCTTTGGGTAGGCTTTACTAATATCCTAGAAATCAATGCACAATCTAATACCCTTTGGCTTAGTGCTAACTGGAACAATGTTAAAAATCCATTCAGAATAATCAGTTGGTTGAATGCATTTCACATCTAAGATCTTTTCTAACTCTTTCTTGACTAACATAATAATATGAGGATGCATTTTTCTTAGCTTTTGCTTAACTAGTTTGGTATTAAGATGTACATAAAGAGGGTGTGAAACCAAGGTGAGGTCCAAACCTGGCATATCCAAATAGGACCATGCAAATATGTCAATAAACTCCCTTATAAGGGATGTAAAGACTTCACATTCCTCCTTAGCGAGGGATGTATCTAATTTAATCCATTTTGGGTCCTCAAAAGTCCTAATATTAAACTCAGAAGTGTCCTCTAAAAGGAGTGTAAAACCACATTCTAAAAGAGTTGGCAAGGAAGTAAACTGGTCAGTAATGGTAAAATATTTTAGCTAGACTGGTTTGTCTAATTATCCCAAATAGGATGAATCAGAATCACCTAATGGTGGTAAAGGCCATGTAAAAAATACCCCTAAGCACTCTTTTACAATCTACTAAAAAGCTTATCATTCTTTAGTGCTTATTTTAGATCCATATATAAGATTTGGACTAGTGGTCTCATGTGCTTCATTCGAAGAGGGGTGAATATCCTCATCTAATGGTGCCTAAAACATGTTTTCACCAAGAGACTTGCCTTTTTATTTAATTTTACCCTAGTTTGAAAGTGCCTCAAAGAAGTTTTCACTTTTAGACCTCAATGTTTTATTTTATTTTTGATTTTGGCTAAAGAAATTCACCCGCTCTCTAAAATAGGTAGTAATATCCAACCTGATAGAGAAACCCTGCTTGTGATATCTTAGAGGAATGTGATCCCTTAAACCTAGGAAGTCATAAATGCCCTCATTATTCTTGAATCCATCTAATGGCATTGTTAACTATTATTGGTTATAATCTATCAACTATGGATAATAAAGGGTAGGTGGTGAAGGGAGATAAATATGATTAATAATACAAACAACATAAGGATTAAACAAATTCATGATGGCAAGGTCATTATGGATGCTATAATCAGATCCTGCATCATTATCAACATCATATTAACTATTTGATGGTGTAGGAACTCAAATAATGTATGTGAGGCCACCCCTAAATAGTTTAAATCCAATACCATGTGTTACTTTGTATTTAGTCAATAAAATTGGCTCGATCATTCCTTATTGATGTATCCCCAGGCCTTTGCCTTCATAAGCTTGATTAACCATGATCCAATTAGGGATAAGATACTTGGTGCTTTGGTAATAATCAGCTAGATTATTAGTATAAATCCATGAATCATATTTGGCTAAAGGTTCCTATTCTAAGCTAGAGGTCGATTTGAAAATAATGGGTTCATTGAGATGAGATTTTCCCTTAACATGACACTCCATGTGAGTTGTTTTGGCTTTGGATCTCCCATAGGATTTAGGCTTCTATGGAAACTTGGAAATGTGGAAGGAGTCATGATTATTGTAATCTCCTATATGTTTGTCAAATATGTAAAAATGGTTGGATATATCTAGTGGAGGTGTATATGAGGTTTAAGTTAGGATCTCAAGGTCAATGCAATTGGCTTCAGGTTTTGATTCAATGGATTTGGCTTTATTGGATCTTCTTCCTTCAATTATAGGCATAATATTTTGGCCAAAATGATAATTATAACTCTTATACTCTACCTCAAGATGTTTACAATAATGGTAAGGTTGGAGATTAGTTGATATAGTGACTTCCATCCTTGAATGGGGAAATTTAATACATTGATGCAATGTAGAAGGTATAGCCCTAATTTTATGGATTCAAGTTGGCCCAAGAATAAGTTATATGATAACTCCAGGTTGAGAACATGGCATTTATTGTCATGGGCCAAAGGGGAACAACCACTAGCAAACTAATGGTACTATGTGATTCTCATTACTCATTGTCATACACCTTGATAATAATGGTATCTAGATAAAGATGAGTCATTATGTATCCAAAATTGCTTTACCAACTTCAAAGACATAATGTTTAGTCCCAAACCATTATCTAGAAGGATGTGTTTAACCATATGTCAAGTTATACTAACCTTGATGTACAATGTGTTATTATGAAATGGGCCCAAGGATGACATATTTCTTTGGTCAAAGGTAAGTCATTGGGTAGGGGCTAAATGTCCTACTATGGCTTGAAATTTATCAAACATGATGTCATTAGGTACAAGGGATTAGATCAAGTATTAATTAATTATGATCTTGTGAATGCTATATATCCATAAAAAATCCATGATGGATATTTGTGTAGGTGTCTTCTATAGATTATCCAAAATGTCATCAGTCTTCCCTTTGGTTTTGGCAATTAGATTATTTTTGATAGGCCTAAAGGTTTGAATGGGCTCATTCATAGAATTTGGATAAAGTCCTTTCATGGAAATCTTGGATCATCAAGTTGTGATTGCATAATATCGATTAGGTATAGGGCCTTGGTAATTGGTTAAATAGTTAATAGGGCCTAGAATGGTAATTCTTTGGTAATGTTGATCCTAAATGCTAACATGATCCAAAGAAAGATTACTAGCATAAGGAGGTTGGTCAACATTATTTGGTTGATAGGCATTATTAGGTAATGGTCTTGGTATATTGGTATTTGGTAGGGGATTAATGGTAATGATGGCAACATAACCACTCGTGATATTTCTTACAATATTGTTATAAGTATACACAACATCATGATGGCCCCCTTAGTTTGTGTGATTTGTTTGAGCTTGATTTTGACCATTCTATTATTATTACTATGGATAACATTTTCATTGTTGTTATTATGGTGGTGGTGTTTTTTTCCATTATTTTTGTTGCTTATATTATTGGTTGTTGTGTTGAGGAAAGGGATTTTGATAGATACCCAAGATATGATTAGATATAAGAGCATGGATATCTTGTTTTATCTCTCCAATATCAAGCATGTTCTCAATTAGATGCCTTAGCTATATACACCAGTGTATAATATGCCCCTTGATGCAATTGTACTCACAAAATTTGTGTTCTTTGTACCAATTGATAAAATGCACTCCTTTAGGGAAGGGATTTAACATAGGCTATCTATTTATGTTGGATTGAACCAATTTAAAAAATACAAACTCAATAGGCTACCCAAGGTCACTAAATGCTCTAGAAATGGGTGATCTTCTCCTTGGAGGACGTGCTTACAATTATGATTGATTTTGTAGGTGGTTTTATGGAGGCCTTGGATGAATGAACGGAGGTGGTGGTTGATGAATGGGTAGAGGTAAATGAATAACTAATGTTTGCATCATTTGGACGTGTCATGATTCAATGACCCCATTACCAATAACATTCATGTTATGGTGATAGGTCTTTAGTCTTTCATTATTTTTGGCCTAAGATAATGTTGACGCCAATATTTGAATAGGGTTTTAGTTTTGGTTATGGCTTTATTTTTGGTTTTGTTATTAGCCTTGATGTTGGTTTTAGCTCTAGTTCTAGTTAGAAGAAGATTTTTTGATGATCCCTTTATTGAGAATAGTATTTTCAATCTATATCCCTTTCTTAATAACCTCTTTAAATGTGTGAGCACATTAAAACTCAAGATGATAATATATCTCATTCTGTAACCTCTAACTAAATATTTCAACCAGAGACTTGTTTAGAAAATTATGAGTGAACCATCTAGCAAGTGCCCTCCATCATTGCAAGTAAGCAATAGAGCGTTCACCATTTCTCTATTTAACTTGGCCCAAATCCACCACTATAGTCTCATGTTTGAGATTTTATGAGAAATGTTGTACCATTTTTTTTGAAATGTCATCAAAGTCTGGTACAAAATTCTTTGGCATTTTCACAAGTCATTGTAAAGATTGTCTAGCTAGACTTCTTGAAAAGAGAAGTAAATATATGTCACTATAGGCCACTGGTTAGTAATCAACAAAGAATTCCTTTAAATGTTATTTTTAGTCACTTTTTCCCTTATATTTATCAAATTTAGGTGGGTCATAACTTGATGGAAATGGTATTTAGAGATAATCCATATTAGATAGATACGATCATATCTCATCTAGTTTGAGATTCTTTATTTGTTTCCTAGTTTGAATAGATTGAATTGAATCCTTTATTTGCTATAGCTCTTGAGCTAGGAAGTTTGATGGTGTGGCCTATTGTAGTTGGAGTTGTATAGTAAAAGGTGGATTATGTTGACTAGGGTATGAAAGAATGACATATTGTGGAATGTTGGTTGAATTGGCTGAATGAATAGGAATACATATCCATGCATTAGGATTGTAATGCTGATATGTAATACATTGTTGTTGGTAAAAATTCTAGATAAGGTTGGAAATATGGCCTTGGTTGGTGAACTCTAGCTAAATTAAATGCATTTGGCTAGGTGGAATGAACTGGTATTGCTGGGTTTAAGTGTGAATTTGATATCTACTATCAAACCTTGTTATATGAAGGGTATCCACTACTGGCTAAAACCCTATTGTTGAATGTGTTGTAAATTAGATCTTTGTTGTATGTGTAGTACCCATTGGGTGAAAGAAAAGTATTGCCTAGCACCTATTGTACATTAGAACCAATTTTAGATTAAACACATATTTTTGATTGGGCACTTGTTGAGGGTTTAGAATTTATTTTTGGAAAACTAAAACTCTTTGTTGACCAATAGAAACACATTGTGGATTAACAATGTTTATGATGTTTATGATATATTGGTCTGTGCTTATTGTGGTAGAACATTAGTTTTCACTTTTTGAGGTGGAGTAGTGTTCTATATGTGTTGAGGTGGTATATTGGTTTGTTTCTAGTTAGTTTCCCTTGTTATGTACTTGAGGAAGTAGTTAGTTGAGGAGTAGAGGTTGCTTGTTATGTTTGGGAACCATACATACCTATCCCTTGTTGTTGCAAACCACTCAACATATTAGTTAGAGGAATATACTATGTGTTTATCTGAGGTATATTAGACCCATTTTGGTTCAAATTGGAATGCACTTATGTGTTATCCACTATGTTTTATGTAAGGTCTTTTATATGAGCTATAGTTTCTTCTATCATAATTGGGACATTGTACATACCTCCTACCAATGTGTTTTTACTAAAGGGGTCTATGTTCTAATTTACATAGCTCGAAGAATTAGTTTGTGGCACTATTTAAGGATCAATTTCTATAAATTTCATTCTTGAAACATCTATGGCATTGAAATTTAGATCTTTTATGGTATTTGCACTAAATCTTGATTGTAACTAGTTGATGCATGTTCAAATTGTTGATTATAAGGCACAAAACTAGGTGTTCTAATCAAACTAGGTAGAATTTCATGTGGGAAGTCTAATGGGAATTTAGATCCTACTTCCACTACCCTCACTAGAATTTCATCTTTGTTTTCTAAAAAATGGTGATCAAACAAGTATAGGTCATAACTTGTCAATGTTGTTACATAGTAGGGTTATTTTTGTTGGATTTATTTGATAATCAGTATTACTTGAGTAAGTTATAAAGCCATTTGTAAGATATTCAATAATAGGTATCACTTGAATAAGTGTGTGGAATTTTTATTTATATGGGTAAACTAGTTGATGAGATCATTTGAAAAATAAGATGATCTCAAGGAACATCATAAAATGTTCTAAAGTGAGTATACCCCATGCCTGCAGTTACACAACTCTTAACTCATAGTCAGGCCTGTATAGTCTTGATAGGTAGGGTGTTTATTTATTCTATAGGTTTTTAAGGGTATATAAATAAATTGAAGGACATAAATCAACTTATAAATAAACTTGTGATGAGTATATAGGCAGTTAGTCATAAGAATGATAGATGTTACAAGTGGACTATATACTCTAAGTCAATGCCAAGAAATTTGATGAAATCCATTGGAATGTATAAGGGTATTGAGAAAAATTTATAACACAAGTAGTGATATTATGTGAGGTTGATCAAATGGATATAATAAGGTAGGTGACCTTAACAAAACATCTACAGTCAAGACAAATACAACCAAGGAGAGCCTACATGCCTAATTTATCAATTGAAGATGCATACCTGATTTAAGCATAAAAGTGATTTGAGTTAATATAAAAATAATTTAAGAATGTTTATTTGATGATATAATAAACTTGAATGATCCTTTCATTTAATGAAAGAGAGGGAAAGGTTAAGAGGCCTGTTTAAATTAATATCACACATACAGTCTTGTATGTATAGTTTGGTCATGAAAGTCTATTTATAGGAGGGTTATATGAAGATTTGAGGAGCCTAAGAAAATTTTATAACCTCGAAGAGAAATTAAAATGGTTTTAGGTTCTTTTAAAAATAAGGAAAATAAAAAATCCTCAACCAATCTTTATGAGCAAGCCTAAAGGGTCACACAGGGTTGTGTGTGCCAATTGCATAAAAGGAGAAGTAGTGTACAATAGTGAGATTAGAGTTTGTAGAAATAAAAAAATTACAATAATTAATTTTAGGTAAAGGAGGCATAAATAAGAATATTAGAGATAGAATAACTAAACAAGATTCACTCTAACTCTATAGACACAGTCAACAAGATACCTACAAGCCCATTGAAAGTGTGAGATGAGTTTGAGTGCAATGTCATGCATTGGAGATTGGGGTTTGGATAGATAAAAAAATTGATTGGGGGTCATGACGTATAAAATTTTCTTGAAGAGAATATAGAGAAGTGATTCAAAGGAAATGGACTCAAAAGCTTAGCAAACTAGATCTTCACCTACAGTCAAACTTATATGTGTAAGTTTTTCAAGAGAATATGGAGATACTCAGTTTTGAGAAAGGGTTTGATGGTTAAAATAGGTAAATGAGGTTGATATATAAATATTAAAGGTTTTAATTATTTTTAATCTCCTTATTTAAGGTAAATAATTTAGAAAACACACCTATAGGCCTAGGAGTGACTTTTAGGTCTGCTCATAAAGATGTGATGTTTTGTGCATATATGGAGTTGGAGATAAAGATTGTTTGGGGTATGAAGATGCCTAAGTAGGTTTAAATATCCTAAAAAATACTCTATAAGCTTAAAACTGAGGATCATTGAGAAGAAATGACATATGTCAGTTAGCTAGGGTCAAAAGTGCATGATGTGTTTCAAACCCTCAATGCATGAAACATAAGGTTGATGAGCTTATGGAGGGGAAATGACCATTGGGGATGATTATAAAACCTCACATGAGGTGTTTTAGACCCAAAAAATCATTAAAAAATTAAATAGAGTGTCAAATCACCATCTTTAGACCTCATTTCTCTCTCAACCTCACAAAATGCACATTTAACCACCCGAGGAACATTTTTATTTTGCTTAGATTTATATAAAGCAACTACATGGGAGCCCAAGCTCCTAGGGGATGTTAGGGGGTCTTGTAAAATTATGATTTTTATAATTTTTTTGTTGATTAATATATTATACTTTATGAATCATCGTTAATATGATAAGGCACTCACAAGCTATCAAGAGACCAGTTTTGACCAGTTTGGAGAAATTGATCACTTAAGCACCTAAAATGAGATAAAATGACCTTGAAACCACTTGAAATTCATTCTTAACTCTAAGAGGACACTTACCATGGTACTTTAAAATACATGTAACTATACAAATGCATTAAAAACTATACTTTTGTGAGTTTTTGGCCTCCAAACAAGGTATAAAAGATCATGGATAGATGCAAATAGTTGGGGAAGATGATTCAAAATTATACCTATTGTTGACCAAATTATAATTATAGTCAAATGAGGTCAACCCATACCATTTTAAAATTTTAAATAAGGTTTATAAATATCTTATGGGGTCTCATATTATCTTATATATCTTACATGGTCTTGTCACAGTCTTTGCCTAAGTTCATCTCCCTTGAATTGGCCTAGTCAACCATGGTCAACTATGATCAAACCTTGGTCACACTTAGTAAAAGGTCAATTTTGTGTCAAATTTTCATAATATATCATTTATCATGTTTTAATATGTTTATAAGTCATAAATTGGTCATTTATTGGGTCTCATATGCGAAAAAGGGTCTTTTGGCCACCTTTTAGCCTATTAAATGCCTTATAATTACTTTTATGAAATAAAATTTAACACCAAGGTGATTTTTAACGTGATTAATGTTAGGATCATTTCAGGTGATATTTATAAGTCAGGTTTATTAGGTAAGAAGTATTTTTATCTAAAAAATAGGCCTTTTTCAACACTTGTACAGACTTCTCAAGCTCCTTAGCAGAAAAAATTGTGGTGGTATGAATATTCATCTCTCCATAGGTTATATCCAACTTTTTTTCCATATTTTTCACAAATTTTTTCATCTACAACTCATTTCTCTTATTTCTCCATTGGCAAGCCAAGGAAGGGCAAGTTTAAGCACTCACTATGGAAGCTATAGGTGGATTTAAGAGAAATGCCTATTCATGTGGATATAAATATGAGTGAAATTCAAATCCATAATAATAACTCTAATATTGGTGGCTCTTCCTTCATGAACAATCATTTACACTCTAGGAAACTTTTTATGGAATTGCATTCAAGAGGGGTGTATGTTTGCATATGTTTCTTATTTTTCAAGAATACAGGGAGATATTTGAGTTTGATTAAGTGTTTTTAGGTGAGAATAAGGTCATATAAATAATGTTTCAATCACCAAACACTTCTCTTTCAATGCCTTGGAGGAGGATTCCAAATTGTGCTTGTTTTCTAAGTTGGCAACCATATATAAGTAACCTGAGTTTTACAGCATGAAGGAGATCTCCATGAGAGGTTTAAATGATCTTGGATTCATATTTTAAAAGTTATTTCATTAATTAACTTGTGAAATATAAAATTAGCATATTCCTTCAAAGCTAATTTGTCTAGTTTCCATTGCTCACTGCCTTGTCTGCAGAATGTTGACAATCACCTTTTCCAAGATGTTGTACATAAGAATGAATCATGGAATGTATGGTGGAGTTCATGTTTGAAGTCCTATCACATCTCAAAGGGTCTTATATTTCATACTATGAAGGTTTTGGAGGCTTCTAAGATGAAGTTTCACTTTAAAGAATGAGTTGATCATTTTGGGCTCTCAGTCCCCAAATGTTACAAAAAGAGATCTTGAGGCTTCTTTGGGATTATATATGTCATGAAAAAGAGAAAATTAAATGATAATTTTTTGGTTCACTTAGTATCCCTATCCACCTATGATAACCATACAAATTTTAAGGGCAAAAGGAGGAGTGGAAGATGGAGTTTCAAAGCCTCAAAAGTTGTCAAAAATCATTGAATTATGACAGTAATATCTATAGGATATGGTTTAACAAGTTGATTTTTCACCTCATATGGAAGTTTTAAACTATGCCAGCAAGATTGAACATATAAAATAGTTCAAATAGCATTCATGGGCCAAGATAACAAAGAAAAAGGTAATTTTTTGAAGTTTGGACTCCTAAAAACCTTCCCCTATCTGTACAGGCCCTTAAACACTCATCCATAATAGGTTTAGCTCAAATTCATCTCAGTTTGGGATTATAGTGATCAAGTTGAATGTGTATGAAGTATATGTTTTAAGATTACTATGAAAAAGGTGTAGTTGGTCCTTGTGAAACACATGACCTAGGTGGAGCTCAAATTAACCTAGCCCTAGAAATCCAAAAACATAGTCTTAAGGTACATTGACAGTGAGATAGGCATTTGGAGTTTAAACTTGATTAGAGTTATTTAAATTGGATGAAAAATGGAATGAGTGAGAAAATAAATTAAGGAAATTGATATTAACCTAAAAAAAACATGATTTAGTCCTAATTCTTGCCAAAACATCACCAAGTAGGGGAAAAGCACCATGACTGTGACAGTCAGATATATAGTACTAGTTAAGAGCTTATGTATGGAATTGATGTTGGTTTGAAAGGTTATAAGGTAAATAAAAGAATATTTATGGTAATATGACATAATGTATCATTATGAGGGGTCAAAGAACATAAAAAAAAGTCTCAAACCACCTATAGCCTAAATAGGTCTATCTCAGTCTAAATAGGTAGGGGTATGCTAGTTGGAGACCTAAACATGAAATTAATGTGGTTTAAAGGATTCTAGGTGGATTTAAAGCACTATTAATAACATATATGACCTAGGAACCATGTATATAAGGTCTAAAATCATCATCTTAAGCTCAAATCATAACCTATAAGTAGGATTTTAGGCTTGTTGTAGTCCTCAATGAACAATAACCTAGTCTTGAGAATGGAGATGGACTAGTACAAGACTTTGAGCCTAGACTTGGAAAAATATTAGGGAGAAAATATTAATGAGATTATAATAATAATATGAGGTTTTTTTTTATGTTCATAAATCCCAAACCTAGCTCAAGATAACCTAAAACCAAGCATAACACAGTGATTCCTCTCCTAGGCATTCATAGGCCTAATTCTAGGTTTCCATGGCATGGAAGTTGGATAAAGGGAAATTAGGGTATAATATGGTTTAAAAAAATCATGATAAGTCCATATTATACCTAAAATTCCATGATAAATCTCAAATATCCTTCATCTTCTCCAAGTATATCCTATACCCTGCCCACCTCAAACTCTACCTTCTCCAAAAGTCTACCTTGGGAAAATGGAGAGTTAGAGGGTCAAATGGAGGATTTAGGAGATAAAATTTGGTGAAAATTACCATTTTAACCCTATAATATGATTAAATAATCATTTTTTATGATAAAATAGGGAAAACCCTCTCTATTTTGTCGCAGAGCAGGGGCAGTTTTAGCGTGCATGGAGAGGGTAGTTTTGAGAAAAATGTTGAAATGATGAACCAAAAAGAAAAAAAGGACACAATTATTATTGTATAAGCTTTATGGGACATAAATAAACCTAATAAACCTTGATATAATTTCTGGAACCAAACATGGTGCTCTAACCAAGGAGGTTTGCAGTCATGCATGAAGGGAATCCTTAGGCCTAAAAGCCAAATTGAGGGTCATGTGAAATTTTGACCTTTTACATGCCTTAAAATTGATTTTAAAATATTTTTATGGGTATATAATATGTTTTTAATCCATAAAGAGTCAAATTAATCCATTAGAATGTCAAGTGGAGTCTCAAATGGCAAGCATGCCTATTGGCAAGGTCTAGGCCTAATGCCAAACATGGGTGAGTTTTCATTTTTGGATTTTTAGGAGATAATATAATGATGGTAACATGTTTTTTGAGTTCATAAATAGGTGTTTTAACCATTTATTGGAAAATATATTTATCAATAAGATAATTCTTGGCTTAGAATCTCCCAAACCCTAAAAAAATGCCCAAAATGGCTCGAATGGTCAACTTCAATTGCTCATAAATTTCATGAAATAATGCATGGGACCTAGAAAATTTTATGATATTTTAATAATTTCCTTGAGGAGACACAAGTGGAATTTGGAAGGAATTCAAAATTTCCATCTTTATGAACAAAGGTTAAGAGGGCTAGTCACTTCAAAACCCTCTTTAACCCTATTTTAGGACCTGATTATGGAAACCAAGATAGAAGTGCATCTATATGGAGGAATTTGAACCTAATTTTTGAATATAAGTTGTTTAAAAATACATGAGTATCATATCCATAGCCTTGGATTGTACGAAAATGTATGAAAAAGAGGAAAATATGGCTTATTTTGACCATTTTTTATGTTGTTTAGACATGGTGAACTTCCAAGAGATCCAATCACTTTTTGAGGGAAGATAAAGAATTTTTATAATTCAATATGGTAATTATATAAATTTTAAAATAATATAAGTATGCCTACCAACTCCTTATTTTTAGCTAGTCCAGCGAGTTAGCTAGTGAGGACTTAGAAAAAATGACAAATCTTCATTTGGAGAGCCTTTTAAGGCCAATTTCATGTAAATAATGGTATGAGAACTCCTTACACATGTAATTAATCTTATTTTATGGATCATATTTCAGGTTTGAAAATATTTAAGGTGCCAAATGTGAGAGGTGAAGGGAAAAGGGCTATTTTGAGATTACCAAGTGTGATCATGCATGGCCAAGATGATAGTAAGGGTTAGGAGCCTCCCCATTGCATGTGAGGTATTATTAGTACCATCTTACTTATATTCATCATCAATATTGATCAGGTTTATAGTTTGGGTGGTTTTGGAAGGTCAATCATAAGGGGCAATTTTTTATGCATAGAAAAGGAGTTTCTTGACTATTTACAAGTTTTGAATGATTGAAAATGATATTTATATCTCTTTACATGATATGGCGTACCCAATTACTCTCTCCCATTAATTTTTAACTAGTCTTCACATTTTTGACACATGTCCTTGTGCCTCTTCAACTTCTCCTCTCTCTCTCTTCTTCTAATTTCTATAAATTGGGCCTTCTTGGCCATTGTATGTTTCTCTCTACTGGGTATGATGAATCCATACCAAATTTGTGCCTTAAATAAATAAATACAAGTAATTTTAACTCATTAAAATAATTCACTAAGTATACATGATAGTGTTTAGTCTTGTACAATTGTGATGTCTATTTACCTTCACATGTACTATTACTAGTACCTAGTGTGTTATGATCTCTTTCTTGCAAGTCAACAAGAAGTGTCAAGTGAGATTGTAGGTATAGTGAATAGATAATTAAATAGAGTGTCTTAGAATTCCTATTGCCTAAGTCTTCCTAACCTATGCTATCTCCTAGACCCCATATTGAAGCATTGATGTGTGAGAGAGAGTTGATATTGAGTGAAGTGTATATGTAACTTGTTATTATTTCCAAGTGCATATAAAAGGTATGACTGGAGAAAAATATTTGGTGTATCACCCCAATATATTAGGTTTGTTTTTAGTCATCTTCTATCTCTTTTCATCCCCAAGTTTAATAGTAAGATTTGAGCTCTATTGATACATCAAGGGGAGATAGCCCCTAATCTAGAGATCCATCTCCTAATAGGGATATCCATATCCCTAAGGTGGTTCCATTATTTCACTTGAATGAGAGAAGCTTGTCCCATCTCCTCATTGGGTGCAAGTTCAAGTGACACCACCTATTAAAATCTAAAAAGGTACTTTTAGAAGTTTGTACAGACTTTGGATATTTAGTTGAAAACACCTTTAAAGTGTTTATTGGTCTTATAAAGGTCATATACATGAGTTTAAGTCTTTCGAAGGTCCTAAAAGTGTAAAATATGCTTCTTCTCCTTCATCACCCTCTTCACAAACTCACAAGGGCAATTTTTGAATGCTCAATATAGATAGAGGAGAGAGAGAGTTGGGTCATACAATTTTTTACAATTGAAGGAGTCATATTAAGATTAATATTTATGGCATTAGTTGTCATATCCATTCCATCTCCTTTATGAACAATTTTTAAGACCCCACAATGGTCTAAAACTACCTATAAACCTTGTAGGCTCAATTTCCATCACTTTTAGATAGAGAAAAAGAGAATGAATGAGATGGATGATTCAAGGAGGCCTTACAAATATTAAACACCCTTATCATAATGTTCTACAATATTTACTTGGCACTTATGGCTCTCTTCAGTATCAAAATCCCCATTTATGTTAATTTGTAGGCAAGTTTTAGAATTTTCATATATGGATGACTTGAGTTAATGGATGTGCATTATATTAAAGTATTAAAAGAATATTTTATCCCTCAATAACCCTTTAATATGAGGACTTTCACTTAAAAGAATCATAATATGCATATAAAGGTCTATCCACTCACATGAAGGAAAGAGAGTTAAAGGAACAAGGAACTGAATATAAATCCCATGTTCTTATGAAATATAATAATTCCTTGTTTTATATGATATTCAAAAGGTCTATATTAAGGTTATAAATAACATAGATTAATCTTCAAATATTCTCCAAGGACCATCAAGGTGACTGAAGGCAATAAAGGGGGTTATTGTATAATTATAAACTTAGATAGTCATATGTAGGTATGACCTTAAAACATGTCATTGATGGAGTAAAACAACATTGAATATGGTTATAAATGGAACAAAAGGATTAAAAAGACCTCCAAAAGAAGTTACTAAGTTTATCTCCTCATATCCTCATGAGTACATCAAATAAAACTCACTACTAGTCTAGGCTTAAGGCTGAGTTGTAACCCTACCTACATAAAGGTAAGGCAAAATAGTGACAAGTGTTGTATTAGCAGTGTGATTTGAAATCAAATATCTCATGACACATTATGGATTTTTTCATCAATGCTAAAATGGTCTCAAGTGTAGATTTAAGGAACCTAATATATCAAAAGGTAGACCTGTAGGTCTCCTTTCCTTAAAACTCAACCAAAGGACTATGTACAAGCTTGTTAAACATATAAGTGGACTAAGGTGATGATATTGAATTGTAAAGTGTTTCAATGTGGTCTCAACTTCATGATTCAGGATATGAGATAGTGTGGTTTAATCTTCAACACCATTATGGTTCCAAAATGCATGATCAAGGAGGCTTAAATGAAGAAAAGGTAGAATTCTAGGTCTCCTTGTGTGTAAAATTGATCCAAAAGTCAATTTAGAAAAGGTCCTAGATTAGAAAAAAACCTAAACCATCATGAAGGGCCCATTTAGACCTTTCTAATGGTATGTAGAACACAAAAAATAGAGCTCATATGCTCCTTGTGCAGCTGGTCAAAGTTCTAATCAAGCTAGTCAACATTAGTCAAAGTTGGTCAAATTATAGAAATTGAACATTGTGGAACATTTAAAAATTAGTTCCATGGTGAATAGATCATCATGAGTTTTTTGACATAATTTACGGTTCATGAATGGAGTTCATATATGACAGTTGTGGCTAGTCAAAGTTACAGTCAAACTTGGTCAACATGATGATGTGGCAAAAATGTGGACCAATAAGAACGTGACATGTGGCATGGGGAAAAAAAAGGGTGTTTATTTCTCAATGTAAACTTGAGCCCAAGTTGAATAGGAACAAAGTTGGGATAACAACTCAAAGACTGAGTCAGGATGGCAACTCAGATGAATAAGCTTGAGTCAATCAAGTTTTCCACGTAATTTTCAGCATGCGATGGTTTTTCCATGTGGTTTCCAAGTTGACATGAGTTTTCAAATAGTCACCACATGACATCCACAACCATCAAATTTTCTAATGAAGACTTTCAAGATACATGCCACGTTACCACAAGACACAACATAACCGTTGAAGTTTCTAAGTTGGTCACATAACCTACTTGCCACAAAGTCACAAACCATTAAAGATTCTCAACAAAGGATGTGGCCTATGCCACGAGGTTAACATGGAGGGAAAGGATTATTAAAGCCTTAGATAAATCAACACCCACTAAATGTGGGATAAATGTCTATCGACATTTTTGAATAGTCATTTAAAGTCTATTAAAAGGCTTCACAACTTCAAGACCCCACGATGTGGGATAAAAAGATTACTATAAGCCCAATATTTTTGGCCTTATCAATTTTACCAAGGTTCTACTTGTATTTGTAGCATGGTATTCCATGAAGACAGGGCATGTATAAAAAGTGGCTTGCATGTTTCTTCATTTTTGAGATACCAAGAGGCATTTCCAGACTTCAAAGTAAACTAGAGATATGTTCTAGACTCTAATCCAGTTAAAACCATGGGTAGAGTGTCTAGATATGAATCTATTTGATTCTATTTTTAATGCCTCAAATTAAATCCTTGGCAGATTGTGTATAATCCATAACAGACTAGTTTGTAGAGATCTCAAGTTTTAAGAGACTTGGAGAGGGTTTCACATCTCAATGTAAACTAGGGGTTTGTCCTAGAATTTGAGATGATTTTAATTGTGTGTTTAAATCCCTATTATGATTTAATTAAGACCATATTATAAGTCCATATTTGAGACTTTTAGCAAAAAATCCATAGGATTGTGAGATTGTATTATCAGTAGAGGATTGGAAGATCTATTCGTGGTCTGAAGCTTTCAAGATTTTAGATATATTTCAAAAATTATAATTAGTCTCAAAGTATCCATTTGAAAATTGTGAGGGAATGACATATACTAACTTTTCACAAAAATGGATTGGTTTGTACTATAAGCAAACCCAAAAATGTAGGCATTGCCAAACTCTATAATCAACTCTTGTGCAGTGTGAAGATGTGCTTGTCATGAGTTGATTTTTTTTTGTGCATTATTTTCTGAATTTTTATTAATTTATTTTATTAATTTTTATTTAATTCATAATTAAATTTAACAATAAATTAAGATCCATTGTAAACTTTTTTTCATGGAAATAAGTGCTAGTTTACGGATAAAAAATACAAGAAAACTTGATTGAAAATGAGGTCCAAGGGTTAAGTAAAGAGGCACTAGCATGTGAAAACACCATGGAGATGTTTAGGTCATGAAGGAGGAAACTATGTCATTTAAATAATTATTCTTAAGACCTAAAACTATCATGAAAACCTAAGGCACCTAAATGGTAATAATCAAGGCTACTTGAAAATTCATCTAGCTCTCAAGTTTTAAGGAGAAGATGAAATGGGTGTATGGAATTTTGATTTGGATAGGTAAAAAAGGTGATTGGATCATTTTAAAACTAATATGATCTCAAGGAACATTATAAAGTGTTCTAAAGTGAGTATACCCCATGTTTGCAATCACACAACTCTTAACTCATAGTTAGGCCTATATAGTCTTGATAGGTAGGGTGTTTAATTATTTTGGAGGTTTTGAAAGGTCTAGAGATAAATTTAAGGATGTAACTAAACTTATAAAATTGGTCACATCACTCAAATATCAATACAAACTTGTGATGAGGATATATACAGTTAGTCATGAGAATGATATACATTGAAAGTGGATTGTATACCAAGCCAATCCCAAGAAATTTGATGAAATCCATTGACATGTATAAAGATATTGAGAAAAGGTTATAACACAAGTAGCAATATGATGTGAGGTTGATCAAATAAATACAATAAGGTAGGTGACCTTAATAAAACACCTACAATCAAGACAAATACAACTAATGAGAGCCTACAATCTTGATTTGTCAATTGAAGATGCATGCCTAATTTGAGCATAGAAGTGATTTGAGGGAAGATAAAAATCATTAAAGAATTATTATATGATGCTATCATAACCTTATATGATCCTTCCAAGTAGGGAAAGAGATTACAAGGTTAATAGGCCTGTTTAGGGTTGTTAAAATAAGATCACACATACAATCTTATGTGTGGTTTGGTGATAAAAGTCTAATTATAGGAGGGTTATATGAATATTTAAGGACCCTGAGAAAGTTTTAGAACCTAAAATAGACATTCATGTGGTTTTAGGTTCCTCTAAAAATAAGGAAAAGAAAGAATCCTCAGCCAATCTTTATGAGAAAGCCTAAAGGGTCACATGGGTTGTGTGTGCCAATTGCATAGATGCATAAGCAGTGTAAAATAGTGAAAATAGATTTTAGGGGAATGAAATAAGTAAAATAATTAATTTTAGGTCATAGAGACCTAAAGAGGAAGGTCAGAGATAAAATGACTAAACAAGATTCACTCTAACCCTATAGACAGTCAACAAGACACCTACAAGCCCACTTAAAGCATGAGAGGAGTTTGAGAGCAATGTCATGCATTTGGGATTGGGGGTTGGATAGATAAAAAAATATATTATAGTTTATGAAGTCTAAAATGGTCTTGAATAACATATAGAGAAGTGATATAAAGGAAATGGATTCAAAATCTTAGCAAACTAGATCTTTACCTACAGTCAGACTTATATGTATAAGTTTGTTAAGAGAATAGGGTGATACTTAGTTTAAAAAAAGGGTTTATGGTACCAAGATTTAAATTAGGTAAATATAGACCTATTAAAGGTATTCCTTACACTTACTCTCCCTATTGAAGTCAAAGAATTCAAAAAACACATATAGAGGCTTAGGAGTGACTTTGAGGTTTATTCATAAAGATGTGAAGTTTTGTGCATATACGGAGTTAGAGATAAATATTTTTTGGGGTATGAAGATACATAAGGAGGTTTAAAAATCCTAGAAAATACTCTATAATATTTAAACTCTGGAGCATTGAGAAGAAATGACCTATGACAGTCAGCTAGGGTCAAAAGTGTATGATGTGTTTAAAACCCTCAATGCATGAAACATAAGGTTGTAGAGATTATTGAGGGTAAATGACAATTTGGGGTGATTATAAAAACTCAAATGAGGTTTTTTAGACATAAAAAAATCATTTAAAACTTAAACTAGGTGTCAAAGCACCATCTTTAGACCTCGTTTCTCTCTGAACCTCATAGAATGCACATTCAACCACCTGAGGGGCATTTTATTTTGCTTAGATTTATATGGAGAAAATACATGGGAACCCAAGATAATAAGGGATGTTATGGGGTCTTGTACACTTGTTATTTGGGGAATTTCTTTTGTTGGTTAAGAACCTGTACTTTATGAATCATCGTTATGGTGATAAGGCACTCATAGGCTATCAAGTGACCAGTTTTGACCGGTTTGGAAAAATTGATCTATTAAGCACATGAAATGAGATTAAATGAAATTTAAACCACATAAAATTTATTCTTAACTCTAGGATGACCCTCACCATGATACTTATACTTGTAATTGTACAGATGCATTAAAAACTATACTTTTATGAGTTTTTGGCTCCAAACAAGGTATATAGGATCATAGATAGATGAAAAAAATTGGGGAGGATGATTAAAAATGTATTATACATTTTAATTTCTAATAAAACATACAATATACCCTGAAATTAAAACTATAGGTCTAGTTTTTCAAGGCAGTCCAAAATAGGCTTGAGGAAGGGCTAGTTTTTTGACCATTTCTTAATTTGCCTACTTGCACAAGGTTATAGAAGCCAAAAATTGTCATGGAAGATGGTTATATAATGGGTAAATTTAATCAAATATTTTTTATAGGTTTTGTATATGTCAGAGGCCTATGGATCAAAATTTTAGTTTCTAGGCAAGGAACCATAATTGAGGCCTAATTAGAGAGAGAATGGCAGAAAAAGTGTACTTACACTTAGAGTTGATTCATAAAAATTGTCATGGATTTGTAATGGGATATAGGGTCCTCAAATATGTCTTTATTTATCTAATATCCTCCATAATTTATTCCATACATGGAGGTTTACCTATTTTGAGGGTTATAAGGAATTGATAAAAATGCAAGGTAAAGGTGCAAAACCATATATTTTGGAGTGTTTAATGGATCCAAGTGTCATATTTTAGGTCTGATATAATGTTTATAATCCATAAATGGATGAAAAATTAATTATTCAAGGCAAAATTAAAATTTTTGACCTTCTATACCATATTGCAAGAGGAGGAGTTCAAGTGAGCAAATAACTAAGTCAATACATAGAGGCTATTCAACATGATTTTAAAGGTTTATTCTAACCTTATACATAATTTAAAGAGAAAAAATAAGTGAAGATGTTGGTTTCAAGAAACATTCAAATGATTGAAAGAGTATTTAACCATCCTAGGAGACCTTTGCTCTCTCCTATGACAAGTCAAGGGGACAAAGTCAAAGAGGCTTCAAGAGCCTTCTAAAAACCCAAGTATGGTGGTGAGACATCATAAATGGATGACAAAAATTATTAAAAATTGGAATTTATGAATACTTATTTTCATATGAAAAGACTTATTCATGAAGGAAGACATTTAATCTAGAATATAGGTGCATACAAGTAAGAATATAAGCACTTCAAGTAGTCAAACTCCATTAATAAATTCCCATGACTTATTAAATCTATTCAAACAAGTATAAATATACACCCTATTCCATTTTTCTAGGAGAATCAAGAGAGATTCTAACATGTGCTATGTAAGATTTGAAGGAGGACTAGGTGGATGAGTCATCCCTAGTTTTAAGGCTTTTATCTCTCTATCTCATTTCTCACTTTCTCTTTAAGTATGTCTGGTTTTAAAATTTGTAATGATCCTTAACCTAAGTTTTTCAAGATCCTTAGCCAAAAAACATTTTTACATACCTCTTTGGAATGAATAAGACTAGATTTTAGGCTCCTCAATGCTTGTGACTAGCATATGCTTATGGTTTGTAGATGAGTATCAATGATAGTGAATGCTTCCTTACATTTATCCTCTCTTACGTACCCAGTTTTAGGTGATTAATCATCCTTATAGGTTACATAGTGTGATTGAATAGCTCTGTATGTTTATCAAGTGTAAAGTTTCGTTAGTGTCCTTGAGAGACCTATTGAGCAACTACCTTAAATCAATCATCAAGCTAAGCCTCTATGTGAAACATTGATGTATGGAGATCCCTTATTTGAGTAGTGTAATCAGGCTAATGTCATTATTTATCTTCTAAGTGCAATTTAGTTAGGTGAAGGAGACATTTTGGTGTATTACCCCCTTAGGTAAATTTTCATTCATGTTATCTTCCTCTCTTTTCCCTTGCAGGCTAGTAGTGTAGTGTAGAGAACATAAATGATTAATAAAGGGAATATAGTGATTATAATCTAGGGATTAAATCCACCTATTAGGCCACCCACAACCTAATATTATATCCATGTTACCTCAAACTATGAAGGATTGAACAACCTTCATAAGGGTGCATATTTGATTAGATAACAATTTTTGGCATGCCTAGTGGGACCAAGTCCCAAATTAGTGTAAGGATTGTTGGTGTTGTTATTATACATTTTATCCTTTGGAGGAATTCAAAACATCAATGGCAATTCCAAAATAAATCGACTAGTTTTAACCACCCAAACATAGGTTCAAGTAAGTTGTGTTTCAGTTCATTATCTTGATGAAGTTTAATGACTGGAAATGAAGAGAATTTCTATGCTATACCTCCTTATCAGTCCTATAATAAACCATACCATCCTTGTCATGATATTTATTATCCTCACTATGACCCTAACTATATGCCTCAATAGCCTTATCAATCTTGTCACCCTCCTTACTATTAAGAGTATGACTCTTACCCTCCTTGTGAGCCACATTAGTCTTATGATTAACCTATACCTTCCCCATATGGATATGATGATGCATATGAACAACCTTGTTTTCAATAAAGAATGGATGAAATGGAGAGAAAGGTACTATCATGTGTAATAAGGGTTTGTTCAACTTCTCAATATGAGGAGGTGATTGGGCTATTTCAAGCTATATCTAATGATCCATTAGAGAGGAATGGGTTGTGTAATTTTGTATTGGATAAAATGAAGACTTGGGAGAGGTATAAAAATGATTTGGATTAGATGTGTCATGATCCCTCTTGTGTTTATCATAAGCCTTATTATACTCCACATTATTATGAAGCCATTAACCCTCCTCAAGAAGAGGCATTCCAAGAAAATATAGATAAGAAATTTGAAGCCTTGAAGTTTGAAACCAAAGAAGATTTTGTGATTATTCAAGCCACTTTTATCCCTTATCAAGAACCTAGAGATATTACATCTTGGAGGTCTATCTACGATTAAATTCAAGATAAGAAAGAGGTCCTAGTTAAAAATTTTGAAGATGAGTTTTCAACTATTAAGGAACCTCAAGAAAGATATGAGAAGAATGAACTGGCTATTGAGAAGGATGAGGCACTCATAGCACAACTACATTTTCTTTCTCTTCAAACGTTCCTACAAGAATCCACCATTCCCAAGAACTTAGGTTACAATAAAATTCCCTTAGTTTCCAAGCCTATTCATGAGCAATCTACAATGCCTAATACTTCCTCTCAAAACCATGAATATATTTATCACACTCCCACCATCTCCCTTATTGAAAGGAACCTATTCTATGGAATATAAAGGAGGAAGTTGCAGATGCAAGTGTGATTCAAGGAGTATGTTAAGATGAAAATTATAGTGTGTATGAGGAAGAGATTTTCATTGATATTCCACTTGGGGTACAAGTTAAAAATTAGGTTACAACTGATCTTGAAGTAGAAAACATCTCAGCTAGACAATGTGAGATTTTAAACATATATGAAATGGCTCAAAATGAGAAAGGATGTGAGATTGAGAAAATATTACAAGATAAAGTCATGAATGGTTTCAAATAAGCAATAAGTTAAACTTGAAGAGGTGGACTTCCAATCACATCATGATTTCATAAAAAAGTTTGAGATTCTTAACAACCCTATAGCTCTTAAGGAGAAGAATGAAATCAATTAAGATGATTTTGAATATGGTCTCATCTAAGTTGACCAAAGTAAGGATCAAAAAAGTGATTGACAACTGTAAATTGAATCTCTTTAAGAGATTGAATACCTTTATAAGGATACATTTCATATTGAGCCTGATTTTGAGGAGTTTGATCAAGATACATCTATTCAAGACCTTGATGTAGCTTGGATTGAATATACAAAGTTCCTTGAAGAGCTTGATGAACTTAAAATAACTGAAAAGAAGAATGAGGTTAGTCAAGATGCCATGAAGATTCAAGGAGAATGCCTAGATGGAGTATCATTTGATGATATTGTAATTGACAAGCACTATGAGAAAGATCTTGAAGTACAAGATGAATATGTTTTCATTGGTAACTGGTTTACTATTATTTACTCACTTGAAGACATGTCAAGAGAGTTGGAAAGCAAGAAGAATGGCCTATAAAGCACTATGTTTAGGAGGTAGCTTGCCTTGTACCATTTCTCACCTCATAGAGTGTAAGATCTCAAAAATTTCCCATTTGATCTAGGAGGATCATGCTTAGAGGTCAGTTGTTTACATTTGTTTGATTATGTTTATTATGATCCATAAGTGCTTTATTAGCACATGTGTATGTGTTGTCTTGTTTTGTCTTATTGTGTGTGTTTATCTTTATGTTTTTTGTTTTAGAGGTCAAATAACTATCTTGTCTTGAATTAAGAGTTGTAGTCAGTTGTCAAGGTTTTGATCATGTGTATTTTAGAATGTGTGAGAGATCTCATGAGTCCAAAAGAGATGAAAATTTACTAGTTCATAAGTATAATAGGAATGATTTCCAACTGAGTCACCAAAATGTTGACAAGTTTGACCTCACATGTCAAACTATCACTCCTATAGCTTGAAACTTTGCTTGTCATGCTTTTACAACATTGTTCAAATTTTTTTCATGCTTTGATAGTCTTCAAGTGGTCTTTGTAAGGTCTTGTTAGAATTTTTTAAGGTAATATATTTTCCAAGCTTTCAAATGCCTTCAAAGTTAATCTAGTGGGTCTTAGGGGTATGTCATGATGTGTCAAGATGGCATATTGTCCTTAAAGTAAATCCTTTCACTTGGTCACTTAGGTTAAAGCTCATGTATTGTTTGATGAAATTGAGGTAATTTAGCAAAGTTTAAGGTTTTTGGAGAAACATAGGTTTGCATTATGGATAAATCAAACATTCTCAAGGCACTATCCTTGCATGGAGAATTAAATTAGATGGTGAATAAGTCATTTGAAGTCCTTTAAGGTCTTGGATTGATATATTCTCTCTACATGAGGTCATCCAATATACACTAGCTTTCTGTGTACTTGAATATGATTTTAAGGGATTTAAGTCCATTTGCAAATATGGTCAAGATAGAATAAATGTACCATTACACTTGTTATAACTTGAAAATGAGTTTGTAATGTACTAAAGTCAGAAGGAAGTCATAATAATTGTCTACATGTTAGGACAATTTAGATTTTTCTCCCAAAAAAGTAGTTTTAGGAGTTTTTATAGACTTTGGATTTTCACTTGAAGGTTAAAATACCTTCAAAGTGTATATTGGTATTCCATAGGTCATATCCATGAATTTCAAGATTTCACAGTGTTGTACCCAACATACCCCCATTTCTAAAAATAGATGCCCTTGTTTCAAATCATGCAAATTTGTGCTTTAAATTTGAAAATTCAATTGATTAGAGTACCATTAGAATGTTTTGAATAGTATCTTTACTAGAAGATAATCCACACCATGGTTGGGTTTCCATATTTACACATATTTTTGGTTTGATCTTGTCTAAATTTGCTAACCTTAAATTCTTATGTTTTTAGGTTATAGAATTAATGGAGTCCATTTGTATGAACATTGCCTGGGGTTTTACACCTTAATGCTAAATTAAATTTTTGTTTTAAACCTTAGTCTCTTATTTATTAAATTGAGTCTATGATTAAAATCATGTTTAAACTTGAGGATAATTCGTTTATCCTAAATTCCTTTTTAATAGATTCAAATTTGTATGCAGGGTCAAAATTATTAGAGAGGTATTTTATTATATTATGGACTTAATTTAAGATTTTAACCTAGGTCATAATATTATTTTATTAATACTAAGACCTTAGGCTAAAAATATATATGCTTGGTCCTTTTTATATCTTATGATTTACACAGGGTCAGAATTAATTAGGGGATATTTCGAATATTCTAAGCCTAAGTCTTAATTGTATTTGTTAATACAACTCAAACCTTAGGATATAATATTTATGCATGGTCCTTTTATTAGCATGGTTGCCCTTTATTAAATTTTAAGTTTAGTCTAAGACTTTAGTCTAAGTCCTTTATATTACCTAGGCTCACTTAATTTATTTTGGTCTGCAAGAGTAGAGCCAATCACGTTTGACTATCTAGATCACAATCAATTACCTACATTTACTTAGGTGAATGTTAATCCAATGGTGTGAGATAGAGCATAATAAGTAAAAGATTTTAATCAATAGAACTAATCTCACTCAACCCCACAGATCATGATCTAATGGTGCACACTAAGTCACACACCAAAGATCAAACGAAGTGAGTGCATCATTAAAATGTCAAAGGCTTTCAAGAAACCCCATGAGGGTGAAAATCATCACCATTATGGGAGCCTAGTACATAGAGGAATGTAGGATGTGACAAGTGTTAAAAGCTTGTAGGAGTCAATGAGTCAAATTACTAGGATCTATGATTTATGTTAACTTAGGTATAGTTGATTTGATGGTATAAAATCAACATGGAATTTTCAAACATCTCAAAACTAGTGAGGAGATTCTAAGTGGAATAAATTCATTTGAGCTATGATTGTAAGGTACACAGAGGCCCTACAGAGCTTCCAAGTGGCACACTCATGTTTTATAATGTAAAAGATCTGACAGTGTGAGTCTTAGGAGGACTTTTCAAAAGATCTAGACTCAATAATGTGTTGACACATGTCCCAAAGGCAAAACTACATTTCAAAATCTAGTAAACAAAATGGCATGGCATTATAGATAAAATTATGTAGATGTTTAGGACTTAAGCAATTCACAGAATTCTTTTAGGATTTTGGCCCTAGACTATTCTTTCAAGATTTTTGCCTTGGAATTATTATTTTGGACATTTTATTCGATGGAATTGGTCTTCAAGAAAATTGTTTTAGACATTTTATCAGATGGAATTGGTCTTTAGGAAAATTGTTTTAGAAATTTTATTTGATGGAATTGGTCTTTGGGAAAATTGTTTTAGACATTTTATGCGATGGAATTGGTCTTTAGACTTATTGTCATAGACATTTTTTCTAATGGAAATAGGTCTTTCAACACTTGAGCTATATTTATTGACAACCATTGGGTTTCATAGTTAATTTATATTCCTTTGGTAACTAAGTCCATGTAACATTTTGAAGAGGAATATTCTATCCTATAAAAGGTAGGGGTAGTATGTAATGCACATTTTAATTAAGATTGGTCATGGTTAAATAGTGTCATTGGTTCTAAAGCCATTGATAAAAGTGATACTTGTCTTTAATGCATGTCTGAGTTCCATTTTGAAAATAGCTAACTTAAAGTATCAAATAGGTTACTCTCGTAACCTATAAAATAAGGTATTTTCATGTAATTCAAGCTATAATTATAAAAGTTGCCTTTATACACATGCACATGTTGCATAGATTTTGTAAAGGCTAACTTAAGATGATAACTGTAAGTAGACTCTTATATGGTTTCAACCACAGTTAGAACTCAAGGTTCTAACTATCACATGTAATGACCTTGTATGAGATTGGAGGATGAGATGACCCCTTCCCCAAGTCTATATAAATAATTGTAATCCAACTTGGATATTTGTTAGAGAATTTTGAATATGGGAACAACATTAATTTTGATCATCAGTGAATGTGTTTGTGTATTTTTTTTCCCATATATATGTAATTAGTTGTTATTTTATTTGGTTGTATGTTTTAATAATCTTTAGTGTGCAATAGCTGTAAATAGATTCTTGATTATTTTAATTGATGTAATAATCTATAGATGTGAAACAACTATAGAGATATTGGTTAAGATAGTCAAGTTGTTTGATTCATAATTTTGAATGTGCACTAGTGTTTTCTTTGATTTATTTTTCTATGTGTGTGTCAAAGTTACCTCAGATGCTTCACTAGCCTGAGCCATAATCTCTTGAGTAAGAGTGTGTAACAACTACCTTAAAAGGAGAAACCTTTATCTAAGGCATATGAATTTATTACATCATTATCTCTTTAGACTTAATAACCATGTTTAATTGTGTGTGTGTAATTTTTACTAGCAACATGCATAGGTTTTGAGAGCATAGTTCTATTTAGAAACTAACTAGGGAAGTAGTTCCTAAAAACCATAGAGCCTTATTTTTTATCTTACCCTTCCCTCATTTTTTGAGTTTTTTTAGACCTACCTACTTTATATTAGAATCCAACCATCCATATAACTCACATAGAGATCCACTACCTTTTAAGGACCACACCTCCATCCAAAAAACCTTGTCAACAACCTACATACCCTACCAGCTATTCCATTAATAGGTTGTCAAAGATTGCATACCTGTAACTCATGACTTGGAGTGGATTTTACCTCAATTAAGATCCTAAAATGTTAGAGGCTACCTCATTAACTATGGTGTGCATAAAACATGTATCAACAGTTTCACTGGTGCTAGAAGGAGGGAAACACCCCAAACAATAGTAGTTATCATTTGCATAGAGTTTCAATAGAGTCACCTAGGAGAGTGACTAGATTTAATTCCTAGGATGGTTTTCTAGTCTCACCCTTGACAAATCATAGAAGACCTATAACTATTCCAATAGTCCTAATTTAGAACAATCCACCTCCTCTAGTAGAGAATCCCTTACCCATAAGGAACCCTTTACTTGTTAATCAACCAATGGCTCAACCTTGGTTAGTTGGATATGCTATTACCATCTTAGGATACATGCATGATTTACCTAATAATCCTAAGAAATATCTACCATCCTTTTCTCCTTCAAGAGCAAGGATAGTGAAAGAACATATCAAATCATTTAAAGTTGCTTTGAGATTAATGAATGTTGTTGATGAATATGTTGTATGTAAATTATTCCCTTTTACATTAATGGATGCTACTTATGATTGGTATTTAAATATAACAAAGAACTCCATCACTTCTTGGGATGAGTGTCAAGTTAATTTTCTTGCACAATTTGGATAGGTTATCAATCCTAACATAATATACCATCTCTTCATTAGTATGAGGAGAGAGCCTAATAAGCCTATCCATGCTTTCAAAGTGAAATTTCAAAAGATGTAAAACTAGTTAATCCCATGGTATAAGCTAGATAAAACATTAACATTGGATATGTACAAGAACATACTAGAGATAATTACCATGATGTTCTTAAGGAGAGATGCTACAACTAACAATTTGGCATAGGAATTCGAAGAAACCATTAATATTGATAGACAACTCAATGCTTAGGTATCCACTATATCTAAAATCCATTATGGCCTTCCCACATTGAATCTAATTCCACATGCAAGGCAAAATGTCCCAACATTTAATCAAAACCAACTATATACGTTACCTCCCATGATATAAAAAACATAGCCAAAATATGGATTTTTAAAAAATTACATGCAAGGAAATAGCTACCAATAAAATCAACAATCGAATACATCTCCTACTATCATTCTACAAGGCACCAAATCTATAAAGGCAAAACTAGATTTTATTCAAAATATGGTTCAAAAATTGAGCAATGATTTCTTAAATATGCAAAGGAATATGGGCAATGCTAATGGCCCAACTAATAATCAAAACACTGGATTTCAGAGATACAACCAACCATTCAATAGGCCTATGAACAATATGGAGCAACCTACCAAGCTCTTAGATATCAACATAGTAGAAATGGCTCTTCCTAATTGGTGCCAAGTTCATAATACTTTTGAGTTTGGTGAGCTCAATTGAATTAAATTTTCACAACATTCAAAATCTTTCAAAGAGAGGTGGTTAAATAAGATCAGATGCATAATCCGCCTGAGCATCATATAGATCCTGGCTCTTCTAACACTACTATGTTATTTGAAACTAATAAGTTTCCCTTTCTAGGTGAAGATGATAATAAGCCAGAGGGCAACATAGATGAAGTTCATGATTTCTAATAATTCCAAAAAGGGGGATATAATCTAAGGAATAAGTAGTCACTCATAACATCAACTCCTCTAAATACTACTAGAATCCTACCTAATCCTGAAGATGACAATAATCCACTTCCTCCAAGAGGAAGTGATCAAACTCAGACTAAGGAGGAACTTAGCAAGGGAGGATATAACATTGTCAAAGACATGAAGAAAATCAAAGAAAATACAACTCTTCATGAATTAGCTTAGATTATCAAATAAAAGGAGATGCTATGGAAGTCCATTAATGGATTGGCTCCTATGGAAAGCTAAGGCATCTAAACACAAAGCAAAAGTTATTGACACCAACATCATCTACAAGACTAAACCAAAAGTTCCACCCTTCTTGATGACTATCTGAGCATTCATTAAGAACATTCATAATTATTTAGTTGATTATGGAGCATCTACAACTATCATGCCCACATCCATATGTCAAACGCTAGGTCTCACTCTAAGTATTTCAAAGAGAATAGTTTCACAACTTGACAAAACAATAGTACTAATAGTTAGAGAATTTACAAATGTGCACATTCAAGTAGCATATAAACCATGAGTCTAGATGACCATTGATATTTTAGTGGTAGACATACAAAAAGGTTACTGACTATTGTTGAGTAGGGATTGGTTTAAAACACTTAATGAATGAATATCTCTCTAAAAACTTCTCTCATATCTGGTTGCCATGGAGAGGATTTACAAATCAAATTAGGATTGATAGAGAGCTGAGAATGAAGTATCTAATTATAAAATATAATTGTAAGAATGAAGAGGTAAAGTATGATTCACCCAACCTTGGTATTTATAATTTTACTACTCAAAATCAAGTACAGAAGCCAAAACTTGAAGGTTCCAATCAACTATGGACTTTACACTTTAATGGTGATAGATCCAAGCAAAGATCAGGCATGGGAATTGAGCTAATTAATCTAAAAGGTAAAAGGTTCTTGGCATCATACAGGTTACAATTTCTATACAATAATAATAGAGCTAAGTATGAGGCTCTAATTCTAGGATTACATTTTGCACTTAAGAACAATGTAAAGCAAATATTAGTATTTGGTGACTCATAGCTAGTGGTCAATCAAGTTAGAAATAAATACCAATACAATCTATCTTATTTAAAGAGATACAAACACAACATGGGACTTGATTGAAAGCTTTGAAGCTTTCAACATAGTATCACTTCTCAAAGAGAAAAATCAAGTGGTAGACTCACTAACTACTATTGTTGCTAATTTGGATCTATTATAATAATCTAAGGTAAAAATGTTCTCTCTTGAATTAGTACCATGTCCTTACATTCTGGATAATATATAAAATTTCTAGGTCTTTGATGATGACTAGTATATTATTCAATTTTTAACTAATTTAGGGGAATTCAAATCCCAAATAATTGATAACAAGGACATTAATCATGTCTTTCATGAGGAATTAGATAAAGAAGGCATTCTCTAGCTAAAAGAGAATTGAATTCCAATTGGGTTAGTCTCTTTAGAGAGACTATTTAACATAGACCCTCAAGCTCATCAACTTAGGCAACCTAAGATCAATGAATCAAAATTCATAAAGGAACATCTAGGAGATTAAAATAGCCCAAATTATGTTAATATCGGTCTCAACTACACCCCAAAATAGAGATAATGAGTGAAGGATCTAATCACTTGATATAGGGACATCATTGCTTGGACATATGAAGACTTAAAGGTGTATGACCTGCAGATCATTACTCATACAATTCCCTTGAAGCTAGATCACAAGCCATTTAGATAGAGGCAAATATTGGTTAATCATAATATTTAGCCTCTCATTCAGAGAGAAGTGGAAAAACCACTAAGCACAAAGATCATATTTCAAGTAAGACATTCTACTTGGTTGGCTAATTTGATCCCAATAAAAAATTATAATGGTGAAATCAGATTTTTATGAACTTTAATAAGGATTTTGAAAAGGATAATTATCTCCTACCTTCTCTAGTTGAGGTGATACAAATAGTAAGTGGTTTTAAAATGATGTCCTTTTTGGATATATTTTTAGGCTATAATCAGGTAGTAGTGCAATCTGAGAATAAAATGAAGATGAAATTCACTATGAAGTGGGGAACTTATGCATATAAGAGGATGCCATTTAGGCTAATAGATTTAGGAGTGACCTTTCAATGTTCCATGGATCATGCTTTCAAAGGACTAATAGGAAAATGCATAATCATCTACATGGATGATTTTATGATATTTTCAAAGAATCGAAAGACCACATAAGTCATCTATAGTCCATATTCGAGATATGTAGAAGGTTTGGTGTTTCATTAAATCTAAAGAAGAGCATATTTAGAGTAATTGAGGGAAATATATTGGGGCACATCATCACCAAGGATGGGATCACTATTTATCCATATAAAATTTAGGTAATTTCAAAAATTCAACCACCAAATCATAAGAAGGAGCTTAAATCATTCTTCAGAAAGATTAACTTTTTAAGGAAGTTTATCTCAAGATTTGTAGAGATTGTTAAACATCTCAATGCCATGTTGAAGTAGGATGTAAAATTAGAGTGGATGGTTAAAGCTCAAAAGTCCTTCCAAGACATTAAAGATGCAATATCACAGGCTCTAATATAGATTAGTTCAAATTTTAATAAATATTTTTACATGCATTCATTCACTTTAGAGCATATGATTGTGGCTATCATCACATAGAATAAGGAAGAAATTGAACATCCAATTTCATTCATGAGCACAAATATAAAAGATGAGAACTCAGGTATTCTATGATTGATAAATAGAGTTTTGCCCTTGTCAAGGAAGTAAATAAATTTTAGAATTACATATTAAGGAATAAAATCATTACCATCATACCTAATCCTGAAGTCAAGCTCACCCTATCACAAAATGAATTATGAGAATATCGAGGCAAATGGATGACCAAGTTACAAGAATTTAATAGAAAGATCAATCTTGCAAAGATCATTTGAGGGCAGGGCATTGTTTAGCTTATGAACAAACTAGATCCTGGTATCATAGTTGAATAGGTATTTGAAGCTCAAGTATCTAAAGGAGAATGGTATACCATTATAATAGAGTATTTACTTATAGGAACTTGTTCCCAAAAACTAAATAGAGAGAGGAAAAGAGCTTTGAGGCTCAAAGATGCTCATTACATGATCAATAATGGAGTCTTCTATAAAATAAATTATGAAGGTATTTACCTTAAGTGTGTATCTATAGATGAAAAAAATAAATTTTGGAAAACTTGCATAAAAAAATAGGTAGTAGTAATCCTTTTAGGAATACCATAGGCCACAAGATCTTAAGAATGGGCTACTACTAGCCAATAATTTTTAAGGATGCTCACGCTCATGTGAGAACATGCCATGAATGTCAATCTCTAGCTAAGAAAGAAGTACACGTAGCAATGCATCTACAACTAATTATTGAAGGAAGGCCATTTGCCCAATGGGGTTTATAATTCATTGGCATCATCAACCCAAACTCCTTAGTAGGCCATAAGTTTATGCTTATTGCTACAAACTACTACACTAGATAAACTGAAGCCATAACCACAAATAATTATAGAGTATAAGATGTGATCCACTTTTTAGAGGAACACATAACAACCAGATTTGGCACACCCATTTATTTAGTTTTGATAATATACTAGATTTCATATTAGTATAATTTACTGAGTGGGTACATGAAAACCAAATTATTATCAGGTCACCTTCTAATTATTACTCCCAGGGAAATGGACTAGCGGAATCAACAAATAAAAATCTGATCAATGCAATTAAGAAATTAGTAGGGGATAAGCCTAGGACTAACACAATATATTGAAGTATGCTTTTTGGATAGATCAGATAAGATACAAACAAGCACTTAAAGCTTCACCTTGCCTATTGTTGTATGGATGTAAACCAATATTCCTTATCATGTTAAAGATACCCACTTATCATTTCATATAAGACTACATGGAACCAAACAATAAAGTAGAATCAGGATTGGTAGACATAATAGAAATGGAAGATTCAAGAAATAAAGCCTTACAAATATTCAACAAAACCTAGGATATGGTCAAAATGTGGTTTGATAAGAGAGCAAAAGTCAAAGCATTCAAGATTTTGGTTATAACACTATTTTGGGATAAAGTCCATGAAAATAAAGGACAACATGATAAGTTTACCCCGTTATGGATTGGACCATACCAGATTTCAAAGATCATGGGTAATAACACATTTCATCTAAAGGACCTACAAGGCAACAACCTTACATATCTAGTCAACGGATAGTTCTTGAAGCACTACTTTAGGGATGTGCCATCTACTGATGTCCTTGATTAATGAGGGACATATGAGTGTAGTTTTAGGATTAGTTTAGTTTCCTACTTTTTGTAGTTTAATTTCCTACTTTTCTTAGTTTAGTTTTTAGTTTTCTTAGATTAGATTTCCCACTTTCTAGATTAGTTAGTTTTTTTTAATGATTTATTTGGTAATTTGAATTGTGTTTGCTCTAACCTTAACCAAGCTAAAATCCAAAAAAATTGAGTTTAATACTTGTAGAAAGGGGGGAGATTAAAATTTGGAAATTTAGGACTAGTTTATAGATTGGGCATATTTTTGTGTTTTTGAGTCTTCAAGATAAAGGTATGTAATCATGAATTATTATGGATTGTGTCACAATTGAATACTTTCACGAGGTATGTTGCCCTCAAAGGATTTCATACAAATTTAGAAATTTTTACTATTTTATTGGATCAAATGCACTTATGATGTTAAATACTTGTTGGAAATGACAATTCTAGGTATAGATGTGGCTAGTATGGATGTTCTATAATGATTTATTTTATAATTCCACCAACTCACTAGGGTTATAGCTCTTCTCTTTTCATTCTAGAACAAAATACAAAACAAAAGAAGTAAAGAACTAATGATTTCAAACAAAAAAAAAATAAATTACATAAAATCAAAAGGTTCACATGGTAAAATAAGGTCAATGTACCACACATCATGATTAAAAGAAAATAATGGAAAGAAAAGAGAATGATCTTAAGGTATCTCTATTGGGGATATGGATGACTAGCTGATAGTAGAGTAATACCTAAACTTACCTTATTTTTAATGAGATTTAAGAGAAACTATAATGAAACCTACAACTTCCTCAAGCATTTTAGAAAATCATCATAATAAGCGTTAAATGAATTACATGTTTTGACACACACAAATCCAAGAATTGGAAGGCAAGTATATTGTGTGAATCAACTTATGAGTCTCTTTCATGTTTCTAATTTTAATATTCTTATATGAAACACTTCATGATTGATTTAAGGATTTCTAACCAAAGTTATAGGTTCTTGAATACTTAGGAATATTCTCCCTGTGAGTCACCATTTGTTATACCCAACACACCCCCATTTTTGAAAATAGGGACCCTTGTTTCAAATCATGCAAATTTGTGGTTTAAATTGAGAATTAATTTGATTAGAGTAAAATTAGAGTGTTTTACATAGTATCTTTATTTGAAGATCATCCACACCATGGTTGGGTTTCCATATTTACACATGATTCTGGTTTGATCTTGTCTAAATTTTCTAACCTTGGATTCTTACGTTTTCAGGTTACATGATTAATGGAGTCCATTTATGTGAACACTGACTAGGATTTTACACCTTAATGCTAAATTGAATTTTTGTTTTAACCCTTTGTCTCTTATTGATCAAATTGAGTTTATGATTAAAATAATGTTTAAACCTTAGGATAATTTGTTTAGCCTAAAGTCTTTTTTAATAGATTCAATTTTTTATGCAGGGTCAAAATTATTAGAGAGCTCTTTTATTATATTATAGACTTAATTTAATATTTTATCCTAGGTCACAATCATATTTTATTAATACTAAGACTTTAGGGTAAAAATATATATACTTGGTCCTTTTTATACCTTATGATTTATGCAAGTTCAAAATTAACGTAGGGGCTCTTTTATATATTCTAAGACTAGAATTTAATTGTATTTGTTAATACATATCAAACATTAGGATATAATATTTATGCATGGTCATTTTATTAGTATGGTCCCCATTTATTAAATTTTAGACTTAGTCTATGACTTTAGTCAAAGTCCTTTATATTGCCTAGGCTCACTTAGTTTATTTTGGTTCGTAGGAGCAGAGCCAATCATTTTTGACTATCCAAATCACAATTAATGACCCATATTTACTCAAGAAAAGTTAATCTAATGGTGTAAGAAAACATAATAATTCAAATATTTTAATCAATGGAACCAATCTTTCTGAACCCCATGGATCATGATCTAATAATGCATGCTAACTCACACACCAAAGATCAAATGAACTAAGTGCAATGTTGAAATGTTAAAGGCTTTCAAGAATCCCCATGAGGGTGATAATTATCACCATCATGGGATCCTAGTACATAGAGGAATGTAGGATGTGACAAGTGTTAAAATATGGCAGGAGTCAATGACTCAAATCACTAAGATCTATGAACCACATTAACTCAGGTACAGTTGATCCAATGGTATGAGATCAACATGGAACTTTCAAAGGTCCCATAACTAGCAAGGAGCCTCCAAATTGAATAAAGGCATTTGAGCCAAGACTTAAGGTACATAGAGGCCCCATGGATTTGACAAGTGACACACTTATGTTTCATTATGCATAAGATTTGATGGTGTGAGTGTTAGGAGGACTTTTTAAAAGATCTATACTCAATAAGGTGTTGAAATGTGTCCTAAAGGAAAATCTATATTTTGAAAGCTTGTAAACATAATGGCATAGAATTATGGATATAATTATGTAGATGTTTAGGAATTAAGCAATTTAAAGAATTCTTTTAGGCTTTTGGCCTTAGACTTATTCTTTAAGGATTTTTACCCTAGGCTTATTATTTCAAACATTTTGTCCCATTAAATTGATCTTTGGGAAAATCATTTTAGGCATTTTATCTGATGGAATTGGTCTTTGAGAAAATTATTTCAGAAATTTAATCTGGTAGAATTGGTCTTCAAGAAAATTATTTCAAACATTTTATCTGATGGAATTGGTCTTCTGACTTATTATCACAGACATTTTGTTCGATGAAAATAGATTTTTTGACACTTGGGATATATTAATCGACATCTATTGGGTCTCATAGTTAAGTTATATTCCTTTGGTAACTAAGCTTTTATAACATTTTGAAGAGGAATATTCTATCTTGAAAAAGGTAGGGGCAACATGCAGTGCAAAGTTTAGTTAATATTGATCATGATTAAATAATGTTACTGGTTCTAAGGCCATTGATAAAAGTGATACTTGTCTTTAATGCATGTCTGAGTTCCATTTTAAAAATAGCTAGCTTAAAGTATCAGATAGGTTGTTATCACAACCAATAAAAGAAGGTATTTTCATGTAGTTTGAGCTATAATTATAAAATTTGACTTTATACACATGCACATGTTGCATAGCTTTTATAAAGGCTAACTTACATTGATAAATATAAGTAGACTATTCTACGGTTTTGACCATAGTTAGAAATCAAGGTTATAACTATCACATGTAATGACCTTGCATGAGCTTGGAGGATGACGTGACCCCTTCCCCAAGTCTATACAAATAATTGTAATCCAACTTGGATTTTTGTTAGAGAATTTTGAATACAAGAGTAACATCAATTTTGATCATCAATGAATGTGTTTGTGTATTTTATTTCCAATTTTTGTGTAATTATTTGTTACTTTCTTTGGTTGTATGTTTTAATAATCTTTAGTGTGTAATAGCTACAAATAGATTTTTGATTATTTTGATTGATGTACTAATTTATAGATATGCAATAGCTATTGAGAGATTGGTAAAATATATTGGTTAAGATACTCAAGTTGTTTGATTCCTAATTCTGAATGTGTACTAGTGCTTTTTTGATGTAGTTTTTTGTGTGTGTGCTAAAGCTACGTCAGATACTTCACTACCCTAAGCCATAATATCCTAAGTAAGAGTGTTCAAAAACTAACCTAAAAATAAAAACCTTTATTTGAGGACTATGAATTTCCTCCATCATTATCTCCTTAGAATTCTTAATCATGTTTGATTGTGTCTGTGTAATTACTGCTACCAACAAGCTGAGGTCCTAAGAACACAAGTTTGTTTAGAAACCAACCAAGGAAGTAATTCTTAAAAACCACAAAACCTTCTTTTTTGACTTACCCTTCCCTCATTTTTTGTGTTTGTTTTGATACCTAACCAATTTATATTAGAATCCAACCATACATCCAACTCATGTAGATATTCACTACCTTTTAGGTACCACACCTCCATCCAAAAAACTTTAACAATAACTTGCATGCCATACCAACTATTCCATCAATAGTTTGTCAAAGATCATATACCTATAAATCATGCCCTAGAGTGGAGTTTACTTCCATATATATCCTAAAATTTTAGAGGCTAATTAATTAAATATGGAGTGTATAAAACATGCATCAACACACAGGTCCTAAAAGTGCAAAACATGCTTCTTCTTGTTCATTGCCCTCTTCATAAGCTCACAAAGGTAGTTTTAAAATGCTCAATATGGACATAGGAGAGAGAGTTAGATCCTAAAGTTTTTATATAGAAATGGTCCTAGTAAGATTCATATTTGTGTAATTAGTTGTTATATCCATCCCATCTCCTTAATGAACAATCATTAAGACCCCAGGGTGGTCTAAAACTACTTATAAACCTTATTGGCTCAATTTATAACACTTTTTGGTTGAGCAAGAGAATGAATGAGATGGATGATTCAAGGAGACATTATAGAGGTTAAACACCATTATAATAATGTTATCCAATATTCACTTGGCATGTGTGGCCCTCTTCAATAGTAAAATCCCCATTTATGTTGATTTGCAAGCAGGTTTTAGAGTTTTCATGAGGTTTTCATATATGGATGACTTGAGTTAATGGATGTGAAATATTTTCAAGTATTAGAATAATATATTCTCCTTCAATAATCCCTGATGGTGAGGCATTACACTTAAAAGAGTCAAAATATGCATATGAAGGTCTGTCCACTCACATGAATGAAAGAGAGTTAAAGGAACAAGGAAAGACCTATAAGTCCCTTGTTCTTATGAAATAAAATAATTCCTTGTTTAATTTTATGTTAAAAAACTCTGTATTAAGGTTATAAATAACATAGATTAATCTCCCAATAATCTCCAAGGACCGTTAATCTGATTGAAGAAAATAAAGGGGGTTGTTGTATAACTACATGTTTAGATAGTCATACATAGGTCTGACCCTAAAACATGTCTTTGATAAAGGAAACCAAAATTGAATATGGTTCTAAATGGACTAAAAGGATAAAATAGACATCCAAAGGAACTTATTAAGTTGATCTCCTCATCTATACATCAATACATCAAAGAAAACTCATTGACAGTCTAGGCTTAAGGCTGAGTTATAACCTTGCCTACACAAAGGCGAGGTAAAATAATGACAAGTATTATATTAATAATGTGATTTAAAAGTGAATATCTCATGAAACATTTTGGAGTTTTTAATCAATGATAAAATGGTCTTAAGTGTAGATTTAGGGAACCTACGATATCAAAAGGTAGATTTGTAGGTCCCCTTTCCTTAAAAATCAACCAAAGAACTTTGTATAGGCCTGCTAAACATATAAGTGGACTACGATAATGATATTGCATTGTAAAGTGTTTCAATGTGGTCAGATTCATGATTAAAGATATGATATAGTGTGGTTTTATGTTCAACACTAATATGGTTCTAAAATTCATTATCAAGGAGGCTCAAATGAAGAAAAGGTAAACTTGTAGGTCTCCTTATGTGTAAAATACAAGAAAAATTTATTAAATATGAGGTACAAGGGTTAAGTAAAGAGACACTAGCATGTGAAAACACCAAGGAGATGTTTATGTAATGAAGGAGGAAACTATGTCATTAAAAATTTATTCTTTAGACCTAACACTGTCATAAAAACCTAAGACACCTAAATGGTAACAATTAAGCCTAATTGAGAATTCATCTAGCTCTCAAGTTTGAAGGAGAATATGAAATAGGTGTGTGGATGTTTGATTTATAATGGTAAAATAATTTATGGGATAATTTGAAAACTAAGATGATCTCAAAGAACATCAAAAAGTGTTCTAAAGTGAGTATACCTCATGCGTATATTCACACAACTCTTAACTCACGGTCAGGCCTGTATAGTCTTGATAGGTAGGGTGTTTATTTGTTTTGGAGGTTTTCAAAGGTATATAAATAAATTTAAGGATGTAACTAAGCTTAAAATAGTGGTTAGATCACTCAAATATCAATACAAACTTGTGATGAGGATATAGGTAGTTAGTCATGAGAATGATAGACGTTAGAAGTGGACTATATACCAAGCTAATGCTAAGAAATTTGATGAAATCCATTGGTATGTATAAGGGTATTAATAAAAATTTATAAAAAAAGTATTTATATTATGTGAGGTTGATCAAATAGATACAAGAAGATATTTGACCTTATCAAAACATCTACAGTAATGACAAATACAACCAATGAGAGCCTATAGGCCTGATTTGTCAATAGAAGATGCATACCTAATTTGAGTATAAAAGTGATTTGAGTGAAGATAAAAATAACTTAAGAATGTTTATTTGATTATATCATAACCTTTTATGATCCTTTCAAGTAGTGAAAGAGATGACAAGGTTAAGAGGCATGTTTAGGCTGATTTAAACTAAGATCACATATATAGTCTTGTATGTACAGTTTGGTGATGAAAGTCTATTTATAGGAGGGTTTTATGAACATTTGAGGAGCATAAGAAAGTATTATAACCTCAAAGATAAATTCAAAAGGTTTTAGGCTCTTTTGACAATAAGGAAAAGAAAGAATCTTTAGCCAATCTTTATGAGCAAGCTCAAAGGGTCACATAGGTTTGTGTGTGCCAATTGCATAGAAGGAGAAGTAGTGTACAATGCTGAGATTGGAGTTCATAGTAATGAAACAAGTAAAATAATTCATTTGGGGTTAAAGAATCATAAATAGGAAGGTCAGAGAGAAAATGACTAAACAATATTCACTCTAACCCTATAGACAAAGTCAATAAGACACCTACAAGCCTATTGAAAGTGTGAGAAGAGTTTGAGTGTAATGTCATAAATTGAGGATTGGGTTTTGGATAGATAAAAAAACTTATTGGAGATCATGAAGTATAAAATGGTCTTGAAGAACATATAAATAAGTGATTCAAATTAAATGGATTCAAAATCATAGAAAACTAGATCTTCACTTACAGTCAGACTTATATGTGTAAGTTTGTCAAGAGAACATGGAGATACTCAATTTAAAAAAATGGTTTTATGATTAAAAGAGGTAAATAAAGATGATATATACCTATTCAAGGTGATACTTACACTTCCTCTCTGTATTAAAGGCAAATAATTCAAAAAACACACCTACATGCCTAGGAGTGACTTTTAGGTTTGCTCACAAAGATGTGATGTTTTGTGCATATATGGAGTTGGAGATACATATTTTTTGGGGTATGAATATACCTAAGTAGGTTTAAATATGATAGAAAATACTATAAAATCTTAAAAATAAGGATCATTGAGAATAAATGACCTTTGACAATCCATTAGGATCAAAAGTGCATGATGTGTTTTAAACCCTCAATGCATGAAACATAAGGTTGCAGAGCTTATGAAGGGAAAATGACCATTGGGGGTGATTAGAAAGCCTCACATGAGGTGTTTCAAACCTAAAACGATCATTTAAAACTTAAAATAAGTGTCAAAGCACCATATTCAGACCTCATTTCTCTTTGAACCTCACAAAATGCATATTCAACCACTCGAGGGGCATTTTATTTTTCTTGGATTTATATGGAGTAGATACGTGGGAAGCTCCTAGGGGATGTTAGGGGGGTCTTGTGAACTTATGATTTTTTTAATTTATACACTATTTAAGATCATATACTTTATGAATCATCTTTAAGATGATAAGGCACTCACAGACTGTCAAGATACTAATTTTGACTAGTTTGGAGAAATTGATCTTTTAAGCACCTGAAATGAGATGAAATGACCTTGAAAACAACCTAAAATTCATTTTTCACTCTAGGAGGACCCTCACCATGGTACTTTCATATACCTATAACTATACATATGAATTAAAAATTATACTTTTATGAGTTTTTGGGCTCTAAACAAGGTATAGAGGATCATAAACAAATGCAAACAGTTGGGGAGGATGATTCAAAATGTATTATACCTACTAAAGTCCAAAAAGGTAGTCTTAGGAGTTTTTAAAAACTTTGGATATTAAATTATAGGTGAAAATACCTTTAATGTGTCTATTGGTCTTATAAAGGTCATATGCACGAGTTTAAATCTTTCACAGGTCCTAAAATTGCAAAATATGTTTCTTTTCCTTCATTGCCCTCTTTAGAAGCTCACAAGGGCAATTTTTAAATGCTTAGTATGGAAAAAAGAGATAGATTTGGGTCCTAAAATTTTTTATAGAGGAGGGAGTCCTAGTAAGCTTCATATTTTTGGCATTAGTTGTTAGATCCATCCCATCTCATTTATGAATAATTGTTAAGACCGTAGGGTGGTTTAAAATTACCTATAAACCCTATAGGTTCAATTTCCATCACTTTTAGACTGAGAAAAAGAGAATGAATGATATGGATGAATCAAAGAGGCCTTAAAATTATTGAAAAACCTTATTAAAATGTTTTATAATATTCAATTAACATGTGTGGCCCTCTTTAGTAGAAAAATCCCCATTTATGTTGATTTATAGGCATGTTTTAGAGTTTTCATGAGTTTTTCATATATGAAGGACTTGAGTTAATGGATGTGCATTAGATTAAAGTCTTAAAATCATATATTCTCCCTATATAACCCCTGATGGTGAGGCATTACACTTAAAAGAGTCATAATATGCATAAGAAGGTCTGTCCACTCACATGAAGGAAAGGGAGATAAAGGAACAAGGAAATACCTGTAAGTACCTTATTCTTATGAAATAAAATAATTGATTATTTGATATGATGTTAAAAAGGTCTATATCAAGGTTATAAATAACATAGATTAATCTCCCAATACTCTCCAAGGACCTTCAATGTGACTGAAGGAAATGAAGGGGGTTGTTGTAAAACTATAAGCTTAGATAGTCATATGTAGGTATGACCCTATAACATGTATTTGATGGAGGGAACCAACATTTAAGATGGTTCTAAATGGACTAAAAGGATAAAAAACATCCAAATAAACTTATTAATTTGATCTCCTCATCTCCTTATAACTACATCAAAGAAAATTCACTATCAATTTAGGCTTAAGGCTGAGTTATAACCCTGCCTACATAAAGGTGAGGCAAAATAATGACAAGTGTTGTATTAGAAATGTGATTTGAAAGTGAATATATCATGAGACATTTTTGATTTTCTTATCAATTATAAAATGGTATTAAGTGCATATTTAAGGAACCTAATATATCAAAAGGAAAGAATATAGGTCTCGTTTCCTTAAAACTTAGCCAAAAGATAGTATACATGCCTACTAAACATATAAGTGGACTAAGGTGATGATATTGAATTGTAAATTATTTAAAGGTGGTCTCAAATTCATGAGTCAAGATATGAGATAGTGTGGTTTTATCTTCAACACCATTATGTTTCTAAAATGCATGATTAAGGAGGTTAAAATGAAGGAAAGGTAGACCTGTAGGTCTCCTTCTGTGTAAAATAACAGATTAATTGCTTGAAAATGATGTCCAAGGATTAAGTAAAGAAATAATAACATGTGAAAATACCATGGAGATGTTTAGGTCATGAAGGAGGAAATGATGTTATTGAAATATTTTTTCTTCAGACCTAACATTGTCATGAAAACCCAAGACACCTAAATGAATAGTCAAACCTACTTAAAAATTCATCTAGCTCTCAAGTTTGAAGGAAAAAACACAATAAGTATGTGGAATTTTTATTTCAATGTGTAAAAAAGTTCATGGGATCATTTTAAAACTAAGATGATCTCAAGGAACATTAGAGAGTGTTCTAAAGTGAGTATACCACATGTTTGTAGTCACACAACTCTTAACTCATAGTTAGGCCTAAATAGTCATGATAGGTAGGGTGTTTATTTATTTTGGAGGTTTTAAAAGGTATATAGATAAATTTAAGGATGTAACTCAACTTATAAAATTGGTAATATCACTCAAATATCAATACAAACTTGTGATGAGGATATAGGCAATTAGTCATGAGAATGATAGACATTAGAAGTGGATTATACACCAAGCCAATGCCAAGAAATTTGATGAAATCCATTGTCATTCATAAGAGTATTGATAAAAAGTTATAACACAAGTAGTGATATGATGTGAGGTTGAGCAAATGGATACACTAAGGTAGGTTAACTTAATAAAACACCTACAATCAAAACAAATACAACCAATGAGAGCCTATAAGCTTGATTTGTTAATTGAAGATACATACCTGATTTGAGCACCCAGAAGTGATATGAGGGAAGATAAAAATAATTTAAAATGATTATATGATGATAGCATGACTGCATATGATCCTTTCAAGTAGTGAAATAGATGACAAGGTTAATATGCCTATTTAGGCTAAATTAAGATCACACATACAGTCTTATATGTGTGATTTGGTGATGAAAGTCTATTTTTAGGAGGGTTATGTGAATATTTGAGGACCCAAATTTTTTTTTATAACCTCAAAGAGAAATTCATGTGGTTTTAGGTTCTTATGAAAATAAGGAAAATAAATAATCCTTAGACAATATTTATGAACAAGCTTAAAGGGTCACACAGGCTTGTGTGTGCCATTGCATTGAATGAGAAGCAATGTAAAATAGTGAGAATAGAGTTTATGGGAATGAAATAAGTAAAATAATTAATTTTAGGTTAAATATACCTAAATATGAAGGTTAAAGATAAAATTACTAAACAAGATTCACTCTAACCCTATAGACACAATTAACAAGACACCTACAAGCCCATTAAAAGCATGAGAAGAGTTTGAGTGAAATGTCATGTATTAGGGATTGGGATTTGGATATATAATTTTTTTAATTTATTTTCATGAAGTATAAAATATCCTTGAATAACATATAGAGAAGTGCTATAAAGGAAATGGACTGAAAAGCCTTGCAAACCAAATCTTCACCTACAATCAGAATTATATGTGTAAGTTTGTCAAGAGAATAAGGAGATACTCAGTTTCAAAAAAGGGTTTTATGATTAAAATAGGTAAATTATGTTGATAAATACCTATTTAAGGTATTCCTTACACTTACTCCCCTATTGAAGGCAAAGAATTCAAAAAACACACCTATAGGCCTTGGAGTGACTTTGAGGTCTGCTCATAAAGATGTTATGTTTTGTGCATATATGGAGTTAGAGATAAATATTTTTTGGGATATTAATATAAAAAAGGAGGTTTAAATATCATAGAAAATAATCTATAAGCTTCAAACTTATGATCATTGAGAAAAAATGACATATGATAGTCAACTAGTGTCAAAAGTGCATGATGTGTTTCAAACCCTCAATGTATGAAACATAATGTTGTAGAGCTTATGGAGGGGAAATGACCATTGAGTATGATTATAAAACCTTAAATGAGGTATTTTCAACCTAAAAAAATCATTTAAAACTAAAACTAAGTGTTAAAGCACCATCTTCAGACCTCATTTCTCTCTCAACCTCATAAAATGCACATTTAACCACCTGATGGGCATTTTATTTTACTTGTATTTATATGGAGAAGCTGAATGGGATCCAAATATCTTAGGTAATTTTAGGGTGTGTTGTACACTTTTGATTTATGGAATTTGTTTACTATTTAAGAGCTTGTACTTTATGAATCATTGTTAAGATGATAAGGCACTCAGGGGCTATCAAGTGACTAATTTTGATTAGTTTGGAAAAATTGATCTCTTAAGCACCTAAAATGAGATGAAATGACCTTGAAAAAACCTAAAATTAATTATTAACTATAAAAGGACCCTTACCCTGGTACTTTCCTATACTTGTAACTTTACAGATGCATTAAAAACTATACTTTTGTGAGTTTTTGGGATCTAAACAAGGTATAAATGATCATAGATAGATGAAAATATTTAGGGATGATGATTTAGAATGTATTATACCTATTAAAGTCTAAAAAACTATAAAAATTACCTTAAAAGTACAATTATAGGTCTAGTTATTCAAGGCAGTCTAAAATAGGATTGAGGAAGGGCTAGTTTTTTGACCATTTCTTGGTTTTCCTATTCGCATAAGGTTATAGAAGCCCAAAATTGGAATTGAGAATGTTTATAGAATAGGTAAATTTAATAAAACATTTTTTGGAGGTTTCACATGTGTGGGAGGCCTATGGATCAAAATCTCAATTTATAGGTAAAGAGGCCTAATTGGAGAGAGAATGGCATAGAAAATATACTTACACTTAGATTTGAGTCTTGAAACTTGTCATGGAGATGTAAGGTGATACTGGGTCCTCAAATATATATTTATTTCTTGAATATCCTCTTTAGTTTCTTCCACACAAGGAGGTATAATTATTTTGAGGGCTATAAATAATTGAGAGAAATGCAAGATAAAGGTGCAAAACCATATCTTTAAGAGTGTTTGATGGATACAAGTGTCATGTTTTAGGTTTGATATCATGTTGATAATACATACATGGAGGAAAATTTCTTTATTCAAGACATAATTAAGTTTTCTCACCTTCTACGCCATATTGCAAAAAGAGTTCAAGTGATCAAACAACCTAATCAATACATAGAAGCTATTCGACATGATTTTCATGGTTACTTCTCACCTTATGCATAATTTGGAGAGAAATAATAATTAAATATTTTTGTTTTAGAAAACATTCATATGATTGAAATAGTATTCAACTATCCTAGGAGATATTTGCTCTCTCCTATGACAAGTCAAGGAGGCAAAGTCAACGAGGCTTCAAGAGCCTTATAAAAACCCAAGTAAGGTGTATAGACCTCACAAATGGATGATAATAATTATTAAATGGAGAAATTTATGAAGAATTGAAGACTTATTTTCATATAATAAGTCTTATTCATCAAGGAAGATATTCAAGCCAAAATATAGGTGCATACAAGCAAGAATATAACACTTCAAGGGGTCAAAATACACTAATCAATGCCCATGACTTATTCAAGCTATTCAAACAAGTATAACTCTACATAATATGTAATTTTTTTAGGAGAATAAAGAGAGAGTATAACATGTGCTACGTAGGATTTGAAGGAGGAGTAGGTGGATGAGTCATCCATAGTTTTTATGCTTTTGTCTCTTTATCTCCTTTCTCACATTCTCTTTAAGTATGCCTAGTTTTGGAATTTTTAATGATATTTAACATAGTTTGTGGTATATATTTACTCAAAAAAATAGTTGTACTTGCTATCTGGAATAAATAAGACTAGATTTTTGCCTCCTCAATACTTATGACTAATGTATGATTATGGTTTATAGATGAATGTCAGTGATAGAGAATGCTTCCATACCTTTGTCCTCTCTTATGTACCAATTTATAGGTGGTTAATCATCCTTAAAGGTTACATATCATGATTGAATAGCTTGTATGTTTGGCAAGTGTAATATTTTTTTAGTGTCCTTGAGAGACCTATTGATCAACTACCTTAGATCATTCATCAATCTAAGCCTCTATGTGAAACATTTGTATTTGGAGATCCCTTATTTGAGTAGTGCAATAAAACTCATGTCATTATTTACTTATGAGTGCAATTTAGTCAAATGAAGGAGACATTTTGGTATATCACCCCCTTAGGTAGATTTTCTTTCATGTTATCTTCCTCTTTTTTCCCTTGCAAGATAGTAGTGTAGTATAGAGAGCCTAAATAATTAATTAAGGGGACCTATCCATTATAATATAGAAATTTAATTCACCTATTAGGCCACCAAAAACCTAGGATTATCTTCATGTTACCTCAAACTATGAAGGCTTGAACAATCTTCACAAGGGTGAAAGTTTGAGTAGATAACAATTTTTGGCATGCCTAGTGGGAACAAGTTCCAAATTAGTGTAAGGATTATTGGTGTTGTTCTTATTCCTTTTATCCTTTTGAGGCATTAAAAATGTCAATGGAAATTACAAGCTCAATCAACTAGTTCTAATAGCCTAGACACAAGTTCAAGTAAGTTGTGTTTCAATTCATTATCTTGATGAAGTTTGATGGCTAGATATGAAGAGAATTTATATGCTATACCTCCTTATAAGTCCTAAAATGAGCCATACCATCCTTTTAATGATCCTTATAATCCTCACTATGACCTTGGCTATATGCCTCAATGAATTTATCAAGCTTGACGCCCTCTTTACTATTAAGAGTATGACTCTTATCCTCCTTATGAGCCATATCAGTCCTATGATCAAACAATACCTTCCCCATATAGCTATGATGATGCATATGACCAACCTTATTTTCAAGAAAGAATGTATTAAATGGAGAGAAAGGTACTAGTATGTGCAATAAGGTTTTATCCAACTTCTCAATATGAGGAGGTGATTGGGCTGTTTCAAGTTGTATCTAATGATCCATTAGAGAGGAATGAGTTATGTAATTTTGTATTAGAGAAAATAGAGACTTGGGAGAGGAAAAAAAAGGAGTTGTGTCAAAGGTGTCATGATCCCTCTTGTGTTTCTCATCAGCCTTATTATGTTCCACATTCTTATGAAGTCATTAACCCTCCTCAAGAAGAAGCAGTCCAAGAAAACATAGACAAGCCTTTTGAAGCCTTAAAGTTTGAAACCAAAGAATATTTTGTTCCTATTCAAGCCACTTTTGTCCCTTATCAAGAACCTCAAGTTGTTACATCTTGTAGGTCTATCCAATATGACATTCAAGACAAGAAAAAGGTCCTAGTTAAAATTTTTGAAGATGAGTTTGTAGCTGTTAAGGAACCTCATGAAAGCTATGAGAAGAATGAACTAGCTATTGAGAAATATGACACATTGATATCATAACTACATTTTATTTCTCTTCAAACATTCCTATGAGAATACAACATCCCCACAAACTCAATTTATAAGAAACTTCCCTCAGTTTGCAAGCTTATTCATGAGAAATCTACAATGCCTAGTAATTCTTCTCAAAATCATGAATATATTCATCACCCTCCCACCATATCCCTTTTTGAAGAGGAACCTATTCTATTGAAGATAGAGGAAGATGTTGCAACTGCAAGTGTGATTCAATGAGAATGTAAAGAGGAAAATTTAAGTGTGTATGAGGAAGATATTTTCATTGGTACTCCACTTGGTTTACAATTTTAAAATCAATTTATAGCTAACCTTGAAGTAGAAAACATCTTAGATAGATAAAGTGAGATCATAGGCATATGTGAAATGGATCCAAATGAGCAAGGATGTGATCTTGAGGAAATAGTACAAGATGAAGTCATGAATGGATTTGAAATGGTTTCAAATAAGTAATAAGTTGAACTTGAAGAGGTGTACTCTCAATCACCTCATGATTGCATAATTTTTTTTGATATTCTTAACAAAACTATAGTTCTTAAGGAGAAGAATGAAATAAATTAAGATGCGTTTCAAGATGGTCTCATTCAAGTTGACCAAAGTAAGGATCTAAAAAGTGATTGGAAGAAGTACATTAAATATCTTTAAGAGATTGAAAACTTTTGTAAGGATACTTTTCATATTGAGCATGGTTTTGAGGAGTTTGATCAAGATACATCTATTAAGGACCATGATGTATCTTAGATTGACTATGTAAATCTCCTTCAAGAGATTGATGAACTTATAGTAGCTGAAAAAGAAGAATGAGGTCAGTCAAGATGCCATAGATATCCAAGGACAATGCCTAGATGGAGTATCATTTGATGAGGTTGTAATTGATAAGAAGTATGAGAAAGATATTAAAGTAAAAGATGAATATGTCTTCATTTTTGACTAGTTGACTATTGTTTATTCACTTGAAAACATGCCAAGAGAGTTGGAAAATAAGAAGCATGGCCTATAAAGCACTATGTTCAAGAGGTAGCTTGCCTTATGCCATTCTTCACCTCATAGAGTGTAAGATCTCAAAAATTTCCCATTTGATCTAGGAAGATAATGCTTAGAGGTCAATTGTTTATATTTGTTTGATTATGTTTCATAAATTTTTTACTATCATAGGTGTATGTGTTGTCTTGTTTTGTATGTTTGTCCTTGTGTTTTTTGTTTTAGAGGTCAAACAATTATCTTGTATAGAATCAAGAGTTATAGTTAATTGCCAAGGTCTGATCATGTGTATTTTATAATGTGTAAGAGACCTCATAAGTCCAAAAGAGATGCAAGGTTACTAGTTCATAAGCATAGCAGGCATGCTTACTAGCCGAGTCACCAAAATGTTGACAAATTTGACCTCACAGGTCAAACTATCACCCCTATAATTTGAAACTTTATGTATCATGCTTCTACAACCTTGTTCATAGTTTTTCATGCTTTGATACTCTTTAAGTGGTCTTTGTAAAGTCTTGTTAGCATTGTTTAAGGTAATATATTTACCAAGATTTAAAATGCCTTAAAAGTCAATCTAGTGGGTCCTAGGGGTATGTCATGATGTGTCAAGATGGCATATGGTCCTTCAAGTAAATCCTTTCATTTGGTCACTTAGTTTAAAGCTCATTAGTCTTGTTTGATGAAATTAAGGTAATTTAGCATAGTTTAAGGTTTTTAGAGAAACCTAGGTTTGCATTATGGAAAAATCAAACCTTATCAAAGAAATATCCTTGCATGGAGAATTAAATTATATGTTGAATAAGTCATTTGAAGTCCTTGAAAGTCTTGGATTGGTATATTCTCTCTACATGAGGTCATCCAATATACACTAGCTTTATTTGTATATGAAGATGATTTTAATGGATTTAAATCCATTTAAAAATATGGTCAAGATGGATTACATATACCATTTCACTTTTCAAATATTGAAAATGAGTTTTTAATTTACTAAAGTCAGAATAATGGTCTACATATCAAAATAATTTAGATTTTGCTCCCAAGAAGATAGTTTTAGGAGTTTATACAGAATTTAGATTTTAACTTGCACATGAAAACACCTTAAAAGTGTATTTTGGTCTTCTACAAGTAATATCCATGAGTTTCAATATTTCATAGCTCTTAAAAGTGCAAAACATGCTTCTTTTCCTTCATTGCCCTCTTCACAAGCTCATAAGGGCTATTTTGAAATGCTCATTATGGATAGAGGAGAGAGAGTTGGGTCCTAAATTTTTTTAAAAAGGAGGGGTATTATTAAGATTAATATTTTTGGCATTGGTCGTTAGATCCATACCATCTCCTTTATGAACAATTTTTAAGAACCCAGGGTGGTCTAAAATTGCCTATAAACCTTGTAGGCTCAATTTCTAGCACTTTTTGACTAAGATAAAGAGAATGAATGAGATGGATGATTCAAGGATACATTATATATATTTAACACCCTTATAAATTTTTTATCAAATATTCACTTGGGATGTGTGGCCCTATTTAGTAGTAAAACCCACATTTATGTTGATTTGCAAGCAAGTTTTAGAGTTTGCATGAGGTTTTCATATATGGATGACTTGAGTGAATGGATGTGCATTGTCTTATAGTATTATAAGAACATATTATACCTCAATAACCCATTATAGTGAGGCATTTCACTTAAAATATTCAAAATATGCATATAAAGTTTTGTCCACTCACATGAAAGAAAGAGAGTTAAAGAAACAAGGAATAGACCTGTAAATCCATTATTCTTATGAAATATAATAATTCATTATTTTATATGATATATGAAGGTTATTAATAACATATATTAATCTCCCAATACTCTCAAAGTACCTTCAATATTATTGAAGGTAATACATAGGTCTGACCCTAAAACATGTCTTTTATGGAGGAAACCAACATTGAATATGGTTATAAATGGATTAAAAGGATAAAATTAACCTAAAAAAGAACTTATTTGTTCAAAAGGTCTATATTAAGGTTATAAATAACATATATTAATCTCTTAATACTCTCTAATTACCTTCATTGTGATTGAATGCAATAAAAGGGGTTGTTATATAGCTACATGCTTAGATAGTCATACACAGGTCTGACCCTAAAACATGTCTTTGATGGAGGAAAACAACATTGAATATGGTTATAAATGGATTAAAAGGATCAAATTTACCTCCAATAGAACTTATTAAGTTGATATCCTCATCTCATCATCATTACATCAATGAAAACTCACTATTAGTCTAGGTTTAAGGTTGAGTTATAACCCTACCTACACAAAGGTGAGGAAAAATAGTGACAAGTGTTGTATTTACAATGTGATTTGAAAGTGAATATCTCATGACACATTATGAAGTTTGTTATAAAAGATAAAATGGTCTTAAGTGTATATTTAATGAACCTAAGATATCAAAAGGAATACTTGTAGGTCTCCTTTCGTTAAAACTCAACCAAAGGACTATGTACAAGCATGATAAACATATAAGTGGACTAAGGTGATGATATTGCATTGTAAAGTGTTTCAATGTGGTCTAAAATTTATGAGTTAAGATATGAAATAGTGTGGAGATAGTGTGGTTTTGTCTTCAACACCAATATGGATCTAAAATACATGATCAAAGAGGCTCAACTGAGGAAATGGCTGACCTGTAGGTCTCCTTGTGTGTAAAATACAAGAAAACTTTCTTGAAAATGAGGTCCAAGGGTTAAGTAAAGAGACAATATCATGTGAAAAACCCATGGAGACATTTATGTCATGAAGGAAGAAACTATGTCATTGAAATATTTGTTCTTTAGACCTAACATTGTTATGAAAACATAAGGCACCTAAATGGTAACAATCAAACCTACTTGAGAATTAATCTAGCTCTCAAGTTTGAAGGAGAAGATGCAATAGGTGTGTGTAAGTTTGATTTATATGGTTAAAATAGTTGATGGGATCATTTTAACATTAATATGATCTCAAATAACATTAGAAAGTGTTCTAAAGTGAATAAACCCCATGCTTGTAGTCACACAACTCTTAACTCACATTTATGCCTATATATTATTGATAAGTAGGGTGTTTATTTGTTTTAAAAGTTTTGAAAGGTATATAAATAAAATGAAGGATGTAAATAAAATTTTAATAGTTTTAAAATCACTCAAATATCAATACAAATTTGTGATGAGGATATAGGTAGTTAATCACGAGAATGATAGATGTTAGAAGTGGAGTATATCCCAAGCCAATTAAATTTGATAAATTCCATTGGCATGTATAAGGGTATTGAGAAAAAGTTATAAAAAAAGTAGTGATATGATGTGAGGTTGATCAAATGGATACAAGAAGGTAGGTGACCTTAGAAAAACATCTATTGTCAAGACAAATATAACCAATAAGAGCCTATAGGCTTGATTTATCAATTGTAGATGTATACTTGATTTGACCACATAAGTGATTTGAGTGAAGATAAATTTATTTAAGAATGTTTCTATAATTATATCATAACCTTGTATGATACTTTCAAGAAGTGAAAGAGATGGAAAGGTTAAGAGGCCTGTTTAGGTCTATTTAAACTAAGATTGCACATAAATCTTGTATGTACAGTTTAGTGATGAAAGTCTATTTATATGAGGGTTATATGAAGATTTAGGGAGCCTAATAAAGTGTTATAACCTAAAAGAGAAATTAACATGGTTTTAGGTTCTTATAATAGTAAGGAAAATAAATAATCCTCAACCAATCTTTATGAGCAAGCCTAAAGGGTCACATAGGTTTGTGTGTGCCAATTGCATAGAAGGATAAATAGTGTAAAATAGTAAGACTAGAGTTTATGGGAATGAAATAAGTAAAATAATTAATTTTAGGTTAAAGAGACCTAAAAAGTAAGGTCAAAGATAAAATTACTAAACAAGATTCACTCTAACCCTACAAACACAATCAACAAGACACCTACAAGCCCATTGAAAGCATGAGAGGAGTTTGAGTGCAATGTCATGCATTAGGGATTTGGGTTTGGATAGATAAATAAATTGATTAAAGGTTATGAAGTATAAAATGGTCTTGAATAACATATAGAGAAGTTATTCAAAGGAAATGGACTTAAAATCCTAGCAGACCAGATCTTCACCTATAATCAGAATTATATGTGTAAGTTTATCAGGAGAACACAGAGATACTCAATTTTAAAAAAGGGTTTGATGGTTCCAAGATGTAAATGAGGTTGATATAGACCTATTCAAGGTGTTACTTACACTTCCTCTCCCTCTTAAAGGTAAATAATTTATAAAACACACCTACAGGCCTATGAGTGACTTTTAGATCTACTCATAAAGATGTGATGTTTTGTGCATATATAGAGTTGGAGATAATTTTTTTTTAGGGTATGAATAAAGTTCTTAAAAACCACAAAGCCATCTTTTTTGCCTTACCCTTCCCTCATTTTTTTAGATTGTTTTGAGACATACCCAATTTATATTAGAATCCAACCATACATTCAACTCATGTAGATATTCACTACCCTTTAAGGACCACACCTCCATCCAAAAAACCTTGTCAATAACCTGCATGCCATACCAAATATTCCATCAAGAAGTTGTCAAAGATCACATACTTGTAAATTGTACCCTAGAGTGGAGTTAAATTCCATTAATATCATAAAATTTTAGAGGCTACCTCATTTAATATGGTGTATATAAAATGTGCATCAACACATAGGTCCTAAAAGTTCAAAACATGCTTCTTCTCATTCATTTCCCACTTCATAAGCTCACAAGGGTAGTTTTAAAATGCTAAATATGGAAAAAGGATAAAGCATTGGATCCTAAAATTTTTTCCATAGAAGGGGTCCTATTAAGATTCATATTTGTGTCATTGGTTGTTATATCCATCCTATCTCCTTTATGAACAATTGTTAAGACCCCAGGGTGGTCTAAAAATGCCTATAAACCTTACTAGCTCAATTTCCAACACTTTTTGATTGAGAGCAAGAGAATGAATGAGATACATGATTCAAAGAGACATTATATAGGTTTAAAAACATTCTAAAAATGTTATCTAGTATTCACTTGGCATGTGTGGCCCTCTTCAGTAGTAAAATCCCCATTTATGTTGATTTATAGGAAAGTTTTAGAGTTTTCATGAGGTTTTCATATATGGATGACTTGAGTTAATGGATGTGAATTATATTAAAGTATTAGAAGCATATTATCCATAAATAACCCTTTATGGTGAGGTATTACACTTAAAAGAGTCACAATATGCATATGAAGGTCTGTCCACTCACATGAAGGAAAGAGAGTTAAAGGAACAACGAAAGACTTGCAAGTCCCTTGCTCTTATGAAATAAAATAATTCCTTATTTTATATGATGTTAAAAAGGTATATATTAAGTCTATAAATAACATATATTAATCTCCCAATACTCTTTAAGGACCTTCAATTTGACTGAAGGAAATAATGGGGGTTGTTGTATAACTACATGCTTGGATAGTCATACACATGTATGACCCTAAAACATGTATTTGACAGAGGAAAAAAACATTGAATATGGTTATAAATGGAATAAAAGGACAAAATAGACCTCCAAAGGAAGTTTTTAAGTTGATCTCCTCATCTCCTCATCACTACATGAAATAAAACTCATTGATAGTCTAGGCTTAAGGTTGAATTATAACACGGCCTACATAGAGGTGAGGCAAAATAATGACAAGTGTTGTATTAATAATGTGATTTGAAAGTGAAGATATCATGACACATTATGGAGTTTGTTCTCAATGATAAAATGGTCTTAAGTGCAAATTTAAGGAACCTAAGATATCAAAAGGTAGATTTGTGGGTCTCCTTTCCTTAAAACTCAACCAAAGGACTTTGTACAGGCATGACAAACATATAAGTGGAATAAGATGATGATATTTTATTCTAAAGTGTTTCAATATGGTCTCAACTTCATGATTGAAGATATGAGATAGTGTGGTTTTGTCTTCAACACCAATATGGTTCTAAAACTCATGATCAAGGAGGCTCAAATGAAGAAAAGGTAGACCTGTAGGTCTCCTTGTGTGTAAAATACAATAAAAAATACTTGAAAATGAGGTCCAAGGGTTAATTAAAGAGACAATAACATGTGAAAACACAATGGAGATGTTTATGTCATAAATGAGGAAACTATGTCATTAAAATATTTATTCTTCAGACCTAACATTGCCATACAAACCCAAGACACCTAAATGGTAACAATCAAGCCTACTTGAGAATTCATCTAGATCTCAAGTTTGAATGAGAATATGCAATAGATGTGTGAGAGTTGATTTATATAGTTAAACTAGTTGATGGGATCATTTGAAAGCTAAGATGATCTCAAGGAACATCATAAAGTGTTCTAAAGTAAGTATACGCCATACCTATAGTCACACAACTCTTAACTCACAGTCAAGCCTGTATAGTCTTGATAGGTAGGGTGTTTATTTTTTTTGAGGTTTTCAAAGGTATATAAATAAATTTAAGGATGTAACTAAGCTCATAATATTTGTCAGATCACTCAAATATCAATACAAAATTGTGATAAGGATATATGTAGCTAGTCATGAGAATGATAGACATTAGAAGTGGACTATATACCAAGCCAATGCCAAGAAATTTGATGAAATCCATTGGCATGTATAAGGTTATTGATAAAAATTTATAAAACAAGTACTGATATGATGTGAGGTTGATCAAATGGATACAAGAAAGTATTTGACCTTAACAAAACATCTACAATAATGACAAATATAATCCTATTAAAAGTGTGAGGACAATGTCATGCATTAAATATTGTGGTTTTTATAGATAAATAAAATTATTTGATGTCATAAAGTATAAAATGGACTTGAATAACATATAGAGAAGTGCTTCAAATGAAATGGATTCAAAATCCTAGAAAACTAGATCTTCACCTATAGTCAGAATTATATGTGTAAGTTTGTCAAGAGAACATGGAGATACTCAGTTTAAAAAAAGGGTTTTATGGTTATAAGAGGTAAATGAAGTTTATATATACATATTAAAGGTGTTAATTACACTTCTTCTCCCTATTGAAGGCAAATAATTTAGAAAATACACCTATAGGCCTAGGAGTGACTTTTAAGTTTGCTCATAAAGATGTGATGTTTTGTGCATATATGGAGTTGGAGATACATATTTTTGGGGTATGAAGATCCATAAGTAGGTTTAAATATGATATAAAAGACTATAAAATACTCAAAATAAGGATCATAGAGAATAAATGACCTATGACTGGCAGCTAGGGTCAAAAGTGCATGATGTGTTTTAAACCCTCAATGCATGAAACATAAGGTTGTAGAGCTTATGGAGGGGAAATGACCATTCAAGGTGATTATAAAACCTCACATGAGCTGTTTAAAATATAAAATTATCATTTAAAACTTGAAATAAGTGTCAAATCACCATATTAAAACCTCATTTCTCTTTGAACCTCACATAATGTATATTTAACCACTCGAGGGGTATTTTATTTTGCTTGGATTTATATGGAGCAACTGCATCAGAGCCCAAGATCCTAGGGGATGTTAGGGGTATTTTTCACTTGTGATTTGTGGATTTTTTTCACTAGTTAAGATATTGTACTTTATGAATCATCATTAAGATGCTAAGGCACTCACAGGCTATCAAGATGCCAATTTTGACCAGTTTGGAGAAATTGATCTCTTAAGCACCTCAAATTTGATGAAATGATATTGAAAATAACCTAAGCTTCATTATTAATTCTAGGAGGACCCTTACCATGGTACTTAAATATAACTTAAACTATACATATGCATTAAAAACTATACTTTTATGAGTTTTTGGGCTCAAAATAAGGTATAGAGGATCTTAAACAGATGCAAGTAGTTGGGGAGGATGATTTAAAATGTATTATACCTACTAAAGTCCAAAAAAGGTAGTTTTAGGAACTTTTATATACTTTATATATTTAATTACAAGAGAAAAAACCTTGAAAGGGTCTATTTTTATTATAAAGGTCATATACATGAGTTTAAAGCTTTCACATAAAGTACAAAATATTCTACTTCTCCTTCATTTCCCTCTTCACAAACTCACAAGGGAAATTTTTAAATGCTTAGTATGGAAAAGAGAGAGAGAGAGATTTGGGTCCTAACATTTTTTCTAGAGGAGGGAGTCCTAGTAAGCTTTATATTTGTGGAATTGGTTGTTAGATCCATCCCATCTCCTTTATGAATAATTGTTATGACCACAAGGTGGTCTAAAACTACCTATAGACCCTATAGGTTTAATTTCCATCACTTTTATATTGAGAAAAAAAGAATGAATGAGATGGATGATTCAAATATACCTTATATATATTTAAAACACTTATAAAAATGTTCTATAATATTCACTTGGCACGTGTGGCCCTCTTTAGTAGTGAAATCCCCATTTATGTTGATTTGCAGGCATGTTTTCGAGTTTTCATTGTAGACACCGCAAACGTGTCTGCACCTTGGTTCTCCCCCTTGGCCCTTTTTCCCACCTAGTCCTCCTTGGTCCCTAACCCACCTAGGGCTTATTAATTAGAAATTAACATCTATTTTTAATTAAATTAGGCCCCCTTTCCACCCTACCCTTGCCACCTTGGATCCTCCCTTGAATCCCTCCACCTTCCCCCTAGCATTTATTAGGCCAAATCTCACCATTATATCCCCCCTCGTCCATTTTGGCATCCTCGTGACCGTTCTGCCCATGACCCCTCGCTCGGCGGCGTGCAAGAGTGGGCAGAGGCTATTTTTAGCCTCTGTGCCCATCCTGCGACCGCCGACATCGGCGACCCTTCGGCCGACGTCGGCGAAACTGCCAGCGTCGGTAGCCTTCATTATCCCCTTCTGCATCCGTTGCACCCCCTGGACTCTTGAGCTCGAAAACGGATTCTCTTGACGCTTTGGCTTTGATCTCTCCTCTGTCTTGACCTCGTGCAATAGCAGCAACAGGTGAAAAGGCCCTGGATCAGCATCTTCTCCTTGCAGCAACTCTTCTATGGCTCCAGCAACATCTTCTTCTCTCTTCATTCAGTAAGCTAAAGGTAAGCTAGTCTGGGTTTGTTATTTCATTGTATTCATTCATCTATATTCTATTGTCTTTTGCTCCCTCTGTCCTTCCCCCTTGAAGAGGCTGCAAAGCCTTCTCAGGCCCCATCCTCTGTGAATCCTCCTCTTCCCTGTCCTCTGTGTCTCTTTCAACTTCCTCACCCCTCTGCCAAAAAGACCTTGCAACAGGTACCCAACCCGAACCAGGCCACTCCCCAATCCATCCAAACTTGTCCCCGTTCAGTCTCAGACCCGTCCACAGTCCAGCAAGCAACCCAGACCCGACTATAGGCCACAACCCCGACCGACGCTGGTCACTTCCCCAATCGACGTCGGCAGGATAGCCGACGCCGGCAGATCAGATAACCGATGCCGGCGACATTTCCGACCTCGGCGACTGTCTTCAGCCCAACAACTCTTTCAGGTAATCATTTTGTTTGCTTCTTTCCTTTCTACTTTCTTTGTCATTTCTGTATTCTGGCATTCTGTCTTTTATCAGTCACTTATCTCATTAAAACAGTGGGTTGACCTCCCTTAAGGAAGTTTTTACACTTCTGGGAACAAGCCTTTTGCTTGGCAACCCACTGCCTATCTGTCTAACGTTTTTCTTGTCCTAGCTTCCTTTTTTTCTTGCAGGTGTCATCCCTCCACAGCCAAAGAGGAGTGCTCACAAACGTCTGGATTTACGGTGCGCAATCTTTAGTCCAGGTACTTCCAAGCCTTGTCCATTACTTTCTTTTAGTTTCTTTCTTTTTAGTCTGAAAAGCGAAATTTGAAGTAGAAACATCTCTGGCACGCCCGGTGGGACCCTAGGTTCCTCCTGGGTTCCTTTTTCTTTTTCATTCATTTAGGTGCATTTAGGCTCCTTCTCTCTTATCTCTTTCTTCTATTCCAAATGACACTATAAGCAAGGACTAAAACGAATCTTTCTTCTTTGCATTCTAGACTAGTCTAAATATCATACTCTCGTCCCTTTCTCCACCTTGTCTTCATAACAACATCACATTTCGACTTGGGCATTAAAACATATTGCACTTTCATTTCTGCTTGTGCTTGCATTAGTCCACATCTAGTAACTTAGGCGCATATTGAATAAATCTAGACACTTGATGTTACACTACCAAATCACATGCACTAAAACACACATAAAACATACCTGAGACAAGGCCCGACTGGGATTTCATCACCCAGCGGATACCTTACCCGTCCCGGTGACCCTACTTGGATTTCATCACCAAGGGCGAAGCCCACTCCGTTCTCTGGCGGAGGATAAACTCTAGGCGAGGTATATCTTGGCTAAGCGAGACCAGCTAACCACTGGAATCGTGAAGTGAGGGGAGCTTGCTCCTTAGCACTAGGCCACGTACCAGACCCTAACACAGATCTTTGAGCACCTAAAACAACACCCGAAACCATCTTTAGACTGCCTTCTTCTAGGACCCATTTTTCAGCCAATCTCCCCGAACATTCATCTAAGGCATAAGCCACAAGTTTCTAAGGTTAATTCCTAGGATTTATCGCTTAGGCTTGTCTGTCTTTCTCTATTTTCTTCTTCTCATCTGTTTGTTTGAGTGTGTGAGGACGCTTTCTTCTTTGTTTTTCCAAGAACCTTTTGGCTCTCTGGAAAACACAGTGACCGACATCGGTTCTGCCACCGACGTCGGCTTCCCCTGTCACCGGCATCGGTTCTGCACCCGACGTCGGCTTCATCTGTTACCAGCATCGGTTATCTGACCGACGCCGGCCTCATTTCCTACCGACATCGGTTTTTTAAACCGACGTCGGTCTCTATCACTGTCCTTTTTTTCAAAACCAGCAACCTGAAGCCTGTCTTTTCTCTGTCAAAAACTCCATCCTGGTTTTCTGGAACTGAGCAACACAATTCCTGAGACTTGAACCTTCTTTGCCTTGCATGGTTTTGACTCGAAGCCAAGCCAAAGCTCTTGTCAACCACGCTAGCCGTCAACCACTTCCGTCCACCCCGTCCGTGACCAAGCCTACAATGGAGTTCAACTCGGAGACCGAAAGAACTCCCGTTCGTCCAACCCCGCTGCAGACTCCCATTGTCCAAGAAGGGGACCAAGACTTCGAGCGATTCTTGGACCTCAACGTCAAGGCCTTGCAACATTATCTCGCGCATAACCGAACGCGAGACTCCTTGGGCAATCCAATCTATGGAATGCCAACCTCCCTTGTCGCGACTACGGCTGTATCGATAGCATCCGTGGTTCAACCTTCGGACACCCAAGCCATCGCTTTGACCACTGACCAGACTTTGACCAATCTCCCAGGTGTGGCCTCCCCCTCTATCATTGGGCCCACTTCCACCGGGGTTTCGGCCTCTTGTCAACCTCAACCCGCTCAACCGCTATCCACTCCATTTCAAAACCTTGTTGTCTCTATCCCACCTACCCTGGCCCCTATCAACACCAGGGTGGCTTCCTACCCCTTGACCCCCGTTACCACAGTCCAACCTCTCATGGCAACAACGGGCCCAGCTATGTCTTCTAACCAACCACCTTTAGCATCCACCTCTGCCCCTGCGATTAGTCATCCGTACATTCTACAACCGACTATGTCGCTCGCCTCCTCTAACCTCTTCCAAGCGCCCTATAACTTAGGGGGCACGCAACCCGTCAATCCGTCGGCAGACATCATCAAGATGCTGATGGACAAGATGACCAGTCTTGAGACCTCTGTTTCCGGCTCGCGCAACACTCTTTCATACGAGCAGATCTGTAACGAGCCCATTCATCCTTCCATCCCAATCAGACCATATCCTAGCCAGTGGGAGCTTCCGAAGTTTTCTCACTTTCAAAACAAGGAAGACCCCCAACAACACTTGCGGGCATTCAGACACGCCTGCTACCTCATTGGCCATGACGATGCGTTACTCTTACGCACCTTTCCTATGTCTCTCTCGGGTGCTGCACTTGACTGGTACAGCTCCCTCCCTAGCCATTCTCTCTTCTCATTCACGCAATTGGCTCAGCTATTCCTCGATCACTTTTCTATCAACATAACCAAGAAAGTCTCAATCACGGACCTCTATTCTATTCGGCAATTCGAGGATGAGTCCATAGCCGACTTCGTTGCTCGATGGAGAGGCCTTATCAACCAACTCTCCTTTTCCTTGCCCCAGGCTGAGCTTATTAAACTCTTTTCTCAAGCCTGTGCCCGACATATCTCTTCCACCCTGAGGGTTCAAACCTTCCGCACTTTCGACGAGGCCTTCACGATGGCCCGCAAACTAGAGTTGCGTGCCATCGAGGAGAACAAAGTCAAGTTGCGGAATAAGAATCCCAGCTCTAAGGCCAATGACTCTTCCTCTGCCAAGCCATCATCATCCAATTCTAAATCCAAGGCTTCAGCTAATGCCGTGGTTGTCAGACCTTCATCTTCTTTGACCAATCAGCCTGAGCCCTCTACATCTCAGAGCGCTACTCGGCAATTCCAGCAAAGATACATGCAGCGATGATATACTCCTCTCAGAGAATCATATGCGTCTGTGCTGGAAAAGCTTCTCAAGCAGGGGGCCCTCAATCTCCCTCAAGCTCGACCTCCACCGCAATTCGATCCCTCACACGCCATCCCCGCGTGGTATAGGGAGCATGACTTCTGCAGCTTCCACCGTGTTAAGGGCCATGACACGGAGAACTGCAAAACCTTTAAGAACATAATACAAGACATGCTCGAAAAGGGGGATCTCATCTTAGACAATCCAAATGCACCCCCTAATCAGGCCATCGACATCTTCAAACAACCTTTTCCCAATCATCTGCCAACTCAGAACAGCGTCCAGACCTTAATTGACGACAATCATGAGCACAACGTTCGAACAGTCAATACGGTCTCCCCTTTCGTCCCCAATCAACCTCTTGAGGTTAGTCCATCAATCAGTCCATCACATGTGGATGAACCTCTCTCCCCGGCTAGTTCTCCATTGACCTCTCTCATCTTGGAGGATGCCTCGGCCTTACCTGCACCTCCGATCTCGCCATCCCCCGTTCTATTGCCTATGGAGGACCCGACCCTTCTTACCCCTCAGCTGCAAGTGGGGGGCCCCGTCATCCCTGCCCTTTCCCCGCTGGAGGAGCCTCGCTCCCCGGTTTCTTCTCCACCTAGGGAAGAACCTGTCCCTCCTTCGTCCTCATCTAAATCTGTCATGACTTCACCATACCCTGCACCCGTCTCGTCTTCAACCTCGCAACCATCAACATCTTCCTCTCAGCCATTTTCCCGGTTAGTGGAGAAGATTGAACTTCTCCCTCCGCGGAAAGTGATGCCTCAGGTGTTGTGGGAGCGTCTTAAAGCCCTTCAACATGCCCGCGCCCTCTCATCACATGCCCCTAATCCTCCCAAGGCAGAATCTCGTCAGACTCTTGACAAAGACCAGACCCTCAAACCTCAACCAAATCCGTCCAAACCAAAGCCTGCGTCTATCTCGTCCAAACCCATCAAGTCATTTGGCGTTCGTCCTATCTCCACCCTCACTCACCCGCAAGTGAAGGTGGACCTAGGCCAGACCTTGACCAGCAGTACTCTTCCAACCAAGTCAAAAAAGACTGCTAGACCACAGAAACGAACGCCTCCTTCTCCGTCACTGTTGCCATCTATTTTGGGCCCCCATCCTTCGACCTTGGCTAACATCCTTCCCACTCCGACCTTCAACCAAAACTCGTTGCCTCCTTTGCTTCCTCTGCCTACCTCCAGTCGTCCCTCTCCTAAAAAGGCGTTCTCAATCACCAGGCCAGAGCCATCTCCATCTGTCACCGCGCCATCAACCCATAAGGTGGTACGGAAACCTCTTCTAACCTCGCCTAAGCAAAAGTCACCAACCTCGCGCATATCAAATAGCACGGACCCTCTATTGGGCTCATACTCGTCAATATTACGCCGACTTCTCCAGACTTCCGACATAACCCTTCCGCCCATCAAGCCTTTCCAACCTCTCGGGTCCAAGCCCTCCTGGTTCGACGATACGAAAATTTGCTTATATCATCGTACACCAGGACACGACACCGAGACTTGCTGTGCCCTCAAGGCCGTCATCCACCGCCATATGGAGAAGGACACTCTTCTCCTTGAGGACATTCTTGACCAGACCCCGACTCCTTCCTGTCCAACTTCTTCAAACACGTCAACATCTCACCAGCAAAACATGACCCCTTCTTCGCCTCCCATTTTCGAAATCAATGCCATCCGTATAACCACTAGGTCACAGCAGGACAAGGCCAAAGCAAAAGCTGCCATTCCTTGGACCTATCCCTTCGTCAAGCCACCCCTTGCGCCCAAGCCTAAAATTTCTATCCTTGGCGCATCCCAACCTTCTTCATCTTCCTCTTCTGGACCAATTCACAACTCCATGATGAAGCAGCTTCACCAGACACCAGTGAAGATGTCTCTTTACGACCTTATCCAAACTTCGCCTCAGCACCGTCAAGCCCTTATCCAAGCCTTGCAGGTAGCGGAGGTCCAACCTGAGGACCCCCAACCACTCGCTGCCCTCGTCCATTCTTTATCTCCTGTCAACTCCATCACATTCAGCGATTCTGAGATTCCCACATCTAACATAGAAGATCAGGACACCGCCCTCTTCATCACTGCCTACGTCGATCGGACGTGCATCAAACGCGTTATGATCGACGGCGGCGCTAGCATCAACATAATCTCTACCCACGCCTTTGATCAGCTGGCTCTTCCCAAAAACTGCGTCTCCAAAACTGACGCGATCTTACACTCTTTTAACGACACCACCGCCACGACCATTGGCACAGTCATCCTCCACATTCGTGTAGGCCCACGCACAGTCCCGGAGCTCTTCTATATCATCGAAGGAGAGTTTCAATACAACCTTTTACTGGGCCGACCTTGGATCCGTGCCATGGCCTGTATCCCCTCCACCCTGCACCATTGTGTGAAGTTTGAGCATGATGGGCAAGTCCACACCATTCCCGCTGACCCTTCACCCTTCAAGACTTACAACACCACCTATCGTCCTAACGACGTCCTCATTCCCATCAAGCCATCCACTCTGGCACCGCCTCCATCTGCGGAAGCTTCGACCAGTTCGCAATCGGTGGTTGCCCTCACCCCTCCTCTTCAAGCGCCGACCAAGGACCCCATGGAAGACATCTTCCAACGACTATCACTTGGGGAATACCGCTTGTTGACCCTCGACATGTTCCAAACTCCACAAGAGTATGGACGCCTTCACCTCAGTCCTAATTACGACCCTCGAATCGGGACGGTCTTACCTTATGGTCCTCCTCACTTCCAAACCAACTTTGTCTATGGGGGGCTTAATCAAGCCCCTACCTACGGCACTTCTCTTTCTTCACCTCGACCTTTCACATATGATTTCTCGTTTCTTGGCAACCCCGCCTTTGCACACACTTACCTTCACAGGTGTGCATGGAAGGGTTTTGGTTTTGGACGTTATGAGCAGGGCTCCCATCAGCCCATCAAGCCGCTCAATGATCACGATGCCAAGAAACGGTATGGCCTGGGATATCATGACCCCACTCAGGCTCCTTCCGACCTTTGTCCCAAACCAACCATTGACCAATCTCTTACAGACTCACCCATTTCTCCTTCGTCACCTACGGAGTCGGTAGTTTCCATCCCTCCTAGTTTTTTTTTTCATAAACACCATCCGCCTGGAACCCCTGACCTATCAGCTCAATGGGGTGCCCAGGTCTCTCCCTCTCATCTTTCCTAGCATGGTAGAGGATGAGTCGGCAACCATTCACACTGTCCACTGCGTTGACGATGACGCCATCCTTTCCTACATGGGTGCCGATGACTCTTTCGTCCAGCGTTTCCTCCCTTCCAAGACCCAGGTTATGTTAAATGAATCCACCATTGACATCAACCTCCCTTCTTCTTCCAATGTTCCTCACGTCTTAAAGATTGGCCAATCTTTAGACACTCAGGAGCAGCTTGACTATGCCCAGTTCCTTTCCAACCATAGCAAGGCCTTTGCCTGGACTTACAGCGACATGCCTGGCATCGACCCTACCATTGCTACCCATAACATTGTCACCAAACCAGAGGCTAAGCCTGTTAGGCAGAAGCTTCGAAAGATGCATCCTCGAATTGCGCTTCTTGTCAAAGAGGAGCTTCAGCGCCTTCTTTCTGTCTCCTTCATCCAACCCATCGATTATCCACAGTGGGTCTCTAACATCGTCCCAGTTACTAAAGCAACTGGGGGGATTCGGATCTGCACGGACTATCGCGACCTTAACCTAGCCTGTCCCAAAGATGACTTTCCTCTTCCTAACATCGACCAGCTTGTTGATCTCATGGCCGGCCATGAGATGCTATCTCTCATGGACGGGTTTTCAGGATACAATCAAATCCTGATTGCACCGGAAGACCAGCACAAGACTACCTTTATCACCCCATGGGGGACTTTTTGCTATCGAGTCATGCCTTTCGGCCTAAAAAATGCTGGTGCCACTTATCAGCGCGCCATGACTTACATTTTCCACGATCTCCTCCACAAAATCATGGAGGACTATGTGGATGACCTTCTCGGCAAGTCCAAGCTCCGCCGCGACCACTTGACCATTCTCACAATCATCTTCTCTCGTCTCCTTCAATACAATGTCCGCCTCAACCCCAAGAAGTGTGTCTTTAGGGTCCTCTCAGGCAAACTTCTCGGCTTCATCGTTTCTTTCCATGGTATCGAGATAGATCCCGCCAAGATCCGCGCTATTCTCGAAATGCCGCCCCCGACCAATCTCAAGCAGCTTCGCAGTCTACAAGGGAAGCTCCAATCCATTCACCGTTTCATCTCGCAACTTTCAGACCGTTGCCAACCTTTTCATCACCTCCTTAAGAAAGACGTCTCCTTTAAGTGGGATGGGAACTGTCAAGAGGCTTTTGAGGCCCTCAAAGGCTATCTGGTCTCTCCACCAGTCCTCATTCCACCTAAGGACGACCAACCCTTCTACCTTTATATCTCTGCTACCAACCATTCGTTAGGTGCCATGATCGCGCACCGAGATGAGCATCATCACGAGCAAGCGGTTTACTACATCAGCCGAACACTGGTCGACTATGAAACTCGGTATACTCATACTGAGAAACTCTGTTTGGCATTAGTCTTCTCCGCTACCAAGCTCCGCCACTATCTTCTCAACCACAAAACCTTTGTCGTCACTCACACTGACCCTCTCAAGTACATGCACTCCAAGCCATACCAGAATCAACGTATGGCTCGGTGGCTCATGCTGCTTGCTGAGTTTGACTTCGAATTCATCCAACAGAAATCTATCAAGGGGCAAACCATTGCTGACCAACTGGCAGATGCCCCTCTTCCCGACAACCGACCTTCACACTGTGAGTTCCCTGATGAGTCTATCGCCACACTTTCCACCGATGACACCGTCTACCAGATGACTATGTTCTTTGACGGTTCCAAATGTCAACTCGGTGGGGGTGCGGGGGTCATCCTCATCCCACTCGACGGGGAGCCCTTGCCTCTATCTTTCAAGCTTGACTTCGATTGTACCAATAATATGGCCGAATACGAGGCCTTAATTTTGGGACTTCAGACTGCCCTTTCTCTCCACATCAAGTCTATCAACATCTTCGGCGATTCGCAGCTCATCGTTAATCAAGTTAACGGTTCATATCTCTGTAAAAATGAAGTTTTACAGAGGTATAAGAATCGTGCTGACACTTTTTTGGCATCTTTCTACCATTACCTCTTACAGACTGTTCCATGCTCTACGAACAAGTTTGCCGACACCATGGCTTCTCTTGCTTCGCATATCCCGTCTTCATCATCATCATCCCGCCTTTTTGTCACAGTGCATAGCATACCCTTGCCTTCATACATCCCTCCTCACATCGACCATATCAATACTGTCAATTCTAGCCCACAAGATGACTGGTATAAGCAACTTGTGGACTACTTGTCTCTTTCTGTCACTCCTCCCAACCTCTCTAGCAATGCGCGACGAGCTTTCATCAAGCGCACAGCTCGCTATACCATGCTAGGGGGCCTTCTCTATAAGCGAGGCTTCGACGGCCTCCTTCTTCGCTGTCTAACCTCCACTGAAGCTCCTCAAGCCATAAAGCAAGTCCACGATGGGATTTGTGGTGGACACTTCAGTGGAAACTCGGTTGCCAAGCGCCTCCTTCGCCTGGGTTATTATTGGCCCACCCTTCATCAAGACTGTAGCGATTATGTTCGGCGTTGCATCAAGTGTCAGCAGCACTCTAACCTGCTTCATCTCCCCAGTCACGCCTTGCAAGTCGCTCAGGATTTTTGGCCTTTTTCTCAGTGGGGCTTGGATCTCATCGGTGAGATCAACCCTCACTCGTCTCTTCATCATCAGTCCATCATCACTGCCACTGAGTATTTCACCAAGTGGGTGGAATCCATTCCTCTCGTCTCCACAAAAGCCGACAAAATTACCGACTTCATCAGTAGCCACATCATCTGTCGCTTCGGTGTCCCTCACAAAATCATCACCGACAACGGCAAGTCCTTCAAAAACAAGACTGTCCAAAAACTATGCGACTCATTTGGCATCAAACTCAGCTTTTCTTCGCCTTACTACCCACAAGCAAATGGGCAGGCCGAGGCTTCCAACAAAATTCTCACCAAAATTCTCATGAAGGTGGTCGACGATACAGGAAGGGATTGGCACGTTCATATCCCCTTCGCTTTGTGGGCCTACCGCACTAGCATCCAAACCTCTACGGGTGCTACCCCCTTTTCTCTCGTGTATAGAACAGAGGCTGTCTTACCTCTCGAAGTACAGATCCCATCTCTCCGCATCTCCCTGCATGACATTCTCTCCAACGACGACTTTCGTTAGGATCACTTAGCTCAACTTGAGTTACTCGATGAGCGTCGTCTTGCTGCCCTTAATCATCTCCATGTCTACCAAAGTCGCATAAAGCGGGCCTACGACAAAAATCTGCGAGAACGAGATTTTAACATCGGAGACCTCGTCCTCAAAGAGAATCAGCACGTGACCAATATGGAGCAAAGTAAACGAGGTAAATTCGCCCCCAATTGGCTTGGACCTTTTATCATCACGCACAAGTATGGGTCAAGGACTTATCGTCTGTCTTCCCTCGACGGACGGCCGAAACCTGAGCCTCTTAATGCGTTGCATCTTCGACCTTTCTTCTGTTAGTCGCGTACTCGTCTACTTGACATGTAACTTAAGCTCGTCCCTTGAGCAATCCTCGTCCTCTTAATCCTCATCCCTTTCAACCCTATTCCCCTTTAACAAGTCCTCTACAACCCTTTTAGGATGCAGTGATGCTTTGTCCTAATAAAAAGGGGCGTCCTTGAGCTTCTACAGTCTTGTCTGTGACTCTCATTCCTATCAATAAATCCAAATCAAGATGTCAAAACATATCCATGGTCACTAAATCAAGTCAAGTCAAATCAAAAAGATAGATTGATCCCTCGAAGGACAGCTGTACTATCATTGCTATATTACTAGACTGATCCCTTGAAGGATAGCTAGGCCAACTTTTCAAACATTATTAAGCAAAAATATAGACCACTCCCTCGAAGGATGGCTATGACTACTCTGGCAATAAACAACACTTTTCTTAGAAGCTTCCCGCATCGATCAGCTTCGCAACATGACCATTACATCAAGTGACATCTCTATGCAGGCTTCCCGCATCGATCAGCCTGACACAAAAAAAAAAAAAAAAAAAAAAAAAAAAAAAACGAGTCACGGACATTGGCTTGTAGTTGTCTCAGGGTCTCCTACAAAAGGGGCAAGGTTATTCCTGCTCTTAAACTGGGTTACCCTATCCCCCTTCTATCACCGGCTCAAGGGACTTCGAGCTCACTTTAATGTCAAAGTGATTCGATTACCGTTCTAACTCAACACTGGTCATTGACGCAATGCATGAACGGGGCTTTTGTTCTAATAACCCCTATCTATGCTTCCTTTTTGGTCCGTGTCAATGAAAGAGCAATTTGCCTTTCACCTTTTCTCTACACTTTGGTCACGCTTTGGCCACGTCAATTATCGACTCATCCTTAAACCCAGCCAACTTCAACATTTTTTTCAAACCAGCCTCGACATTTCCAACATGACATCAGGCATCATCCTTGTCCTTTTCGCATAGTTTCTATGGAGACCAATACCCATGGAAACTACCGACCAGACCCAATTTATGTTAAGCGTAAACCAATACTTGCTGAAGCATAAATAGACCTTCTATTCATTTTTAGCATACATCCATCACGACTATGGAAACTTGCTAGGGATGAAAGCCTCTCGACCAATGTGACATCTATAGCATCATCTTGCCCTCATCATTTTGACACTTGACCACATCCAATCATCGATCAATATTTTCCCTTCGTCCGAACTACATTGGTCTGAGGCCCTACGACCAGGGCTATGTAGGCAGCACTCAGATAACACATCTTCTGAGGTTAGCTCGACCACCCCCGTTTGTTCGTCTCTGTGATGGACAAACCTTCTCTTCTTTGACTCTTATCACACCCAACTTCATCAACTTTGACCAAGACCAATCATTCCCTTTGATCAAGACCAATCATAGACCTCTGACCAAGACCAATCATCGACTTTGACCAAGACCTATCAATCCCTCCGACCCCCCTCCCTTTTAGGGAGAACTACATCGGCCTGAGGCCCTGTCACCAGGGCTATGTAGGTAGCACTCAGATAACATGTCTTCTGGGGTTAGCTCGGCCGCATCCTTTCATCTATCCATCCTCTTGACCAATGACCATTGGCGATCATGCCTATCCCCTTCGACCTTGACCACTTCCAAGACAATGTTGCCTTGGTTGTTTTTGCGTGTATGCTATTCCACGGCTGGTTAGCAGAATTGTCCGCAGACTTTTTTTTGACCCTTCACAAGTATAGGATCGCGAGCCAGTTGATCCCCACTACTTGTGACCTTTTCGTGTTTCTGGGAGCACTTCCTGAGCCCTGGATACCTGGGACACGATGACCATTTGGAGCTTCAGCTTAGATTGAGTAACCCGATCAGCAGACGACTAAATGCTGGGGCCCGGTTACTTCAATTTTGGCACTCCTTGACCCTTGACCATGCGACAATTTGACCTGACTATCCCGTGACGTGGTATACGCGCAATCACGACTTTTGCAGCATTTTCACTCACCTCTCTCTTTCTCATTCACCTTTTGTCAAATCAGCACCCGACATCAGGTTCCTTCTCTCGACTCCTGCTTTGAGGGGGAATACATCATCCTTCACCTGGGGCAACCACTCCCTATTTTTGTCTTGCAGTTCGTTCAGAACAACCAACAAGACAAAAAGGGGCAAATGTAGACACCGCAAACGTGTCTGCACCTTGGTTCTCCCCCTTGGCCCTTTTTCCCACCTAGTCCTCCTTGGTCCCTAACCCACCTAGGGCTTATTAATTAGAAATTAACATCTATTTTTAATTAAATTAGGCCCCCTTTCCACCCTACCCTTGCCACCTTGGATCCTCCCTTGAATCCCTCCACCTTCCCCCTAGCATTTATTAGGCCAAATCTCACCATTATATCCCCCCTCGTCCATTTTGGCATCTTCGTGACCGTTCTGCCCATGACCCCTCGCTCGGTGGCGTGCAAGAGTGGGCAGAGGCTATTTTTAGCCTCTGTGCCCATCCTACGACCGCTGACGTCGGCGACCCTTCGGCCGACGTCGGCGAAACTGCCGGCGTTGGCAGCCTTCATTATCCCCTTCTGCATCCGTTGCACCCCCTGGACTCTTGAGCTCGAAAATGGATTCTCTTGACGCTTTGGCTTTGATCTCTCCTCTGTCTTGACCTCGTGCAATAGCAGCAACAGGTGAAAAGGCCCTGGATCAGCATCTTCTCCTTGCAGCAACTCTTCTATGGCTCCAGCAACATCTTCTTCTCTCTTCATTCAGTAAGCTAAAGGTAAGCTAGTCTGGGTTTGTTATTTCATTGTATTCATTCATCTATATTCTATTGTCTTTTGCTCCCTCTGTCCTTCCCCCTTGAAGAGGCTACAAAGCCTTCTCAGGCCCCATCCTCTGTGAATCCTCCTCTTCCCTGTCCTCTGTGTCTCTTTCAACTTCCTCACCCCTCTGCCAAAAAGACCTTGCAACAGGTACCCAACCCGAACCAGGCCACTCCCCAATCCATCCAAACTTGTCCCCATTCAGTCTCAGACCCGTCCACAGTCCAGCAAGCAACCCAGACCCGACTACAGGCCACAACCCTGACCGATGCCGGTCACTTCCCCAACCGACGTCGGCAGGATAGCCGACGCCGGCAGATCAGATAACCGACGCCGGCGACATTTCCGACCTCGGCGACTGTCTTCAGCCCAACAGCTCTTTCAGGTAATCATTTTGTTTGCTTCTTTCCTTTCTACTTTCTTTGTCATTTCTGTATTCTGGCATTCTGTCTTTTATCAGTCACTTATCTCATCAAAACAGTGGGTTGACCTCCCTTAAGGAAGTTTTTACACTTCTGGGAACAAGCCTTTTGCTTGGCAACCCACTGCCTATCTGTCTAACGTTTTTCTTGTCCTAGCTTCCTTTTTTTCTTGCAGGTGTCATCCCTCCACAGCCAAAGAGGAGTGCTCACAAACGTCTGGATTTACGGTGCGCAATCTTTAGTCCAGGTACTTCCAAGCCTTGTCCATTACTTTCTTTTAGTTTCTTTCTTTTTAGTCTGAAAAGCGAAATTTGAAGTAGAAACATTCATATATGGATGACTTGAGTTAATGGATGTGAATTGCATTAAAGTCTCAAAATAATATATTGTCCCTTAATAACCCTTGATGGTGAGGAATTACACTTAAAATAGTCACAATAAGCATATGAAGGTCTGTCCACTCACATGAAGGAAAGAGAGTTAAAGGAACAAGGAAAGACCTATAAGTCCATTGCTCTTATGAAATAAAAATAATTCCTTATTTGATATTATGTTAAAAATGTATATATTAAGGTTATAAATAACATATATTAATCTCCTAATACTCTCTAAGGACCTTCAATTTGACTGAAGGAAATAAATGGGGTTGTATAACTACAAGCTTAGATAGTCATACATAGGTATGACCTTAAAACATGTATTTGATAGAGGAAACCAACATTGAAGATTGTTATAAATGGACTAAAAGGATCAAAATACATTAAAAGGAATTTAGTAACTTGATCTCCTCATCTCCTCATCACTACATAAAAGAAAACTCACTGCTAGTCTAGGCTTAAGGCTAAGTTATAACCCTACCTACATAGAGGTGAGGCAGAATAATGACAAGTGTTGTATTAGAAATGTGATTTGAAAGTTAATATCTCATGACACATTGTGTATTTTTTTATTAATGATAAAATTATCTTAATTATATATTTAAGGAACCTAAGATATCAAAAGGCATACATGTAGGTCTCCTTTCCTTAAAACTCAACCAAAAGACTATGTAAAGACCTACTAAATATATAAGTGGACTAAGGTGATGATATTACATTGTAAAGTGTTTCAAGGTGGTATAAAATGCATGAGTTAGGATATGAGATAGTGTGGTTTTATCTTAAACACCTTGTGGTTCCAAAATGCTTGATTAAGGAGGTTAAAATGAAGAAAAGGTAGACCTATAGGTCTCTTTGTGTGTAAAATACAAGCAAACTTGCTTGAAAATGATGTCCAAGTGTTAAGTAAAGAAACACTAGCATGTGAAAATATCATGGAGATGTTTAGATCATGAAAAAGGAAATGATGTCATTAAAATATTTGTTCTTTAGACTTAACACTGTCATGAAAACCCAAGACACCTAAATGGTAATAGTCAAGCCTACTTAAAAATTCATCTAGCTCTCAAGTTTTATGGAGAAGACACAATAAGTATGTGGAAGTTTGATTTAGATGTGAAAACAATTTCATGGGATCATTTTAAAACTAATATTATCTCAAATAACATTAGAAAGTTTTCTAAAGTGAGTATACCACATGTCTATAGTCACACAACTCTTAACTCATAGTTAGGCCTGTATAGTCTTGATAGGTAGGGTGTTTATTTGTTTTGGAGGTTTTAATAGGTATATAGAGAAATTTAAGGATGTAAATAAAATTATAAAAGTGATAAAATCACTCAAATATCAATACAAACTTGTGATGGATATATAGGTAGTTAGTCATGAGAGTGATAGACATTAGAAGTGGATTGTATACCAAGCCAATGACAAGAAATTTGATGAAATCCATTGGCATGTATAAGGGTATTGAGAAAAATTTATAATGAAAGTAGTGATATGATGTGAGGTTGATCAAATAGATACAAGAAGGTAGGTGACCTTAAGAAAACACCTACAATTAAGACGAATACAACTAATGAAAGCCTACAAGCTTGATTTATCAATTGAAGATGCATACTTGATTTAAGCATATAAGTGATTTGATGGAAGATGAAAATAATTTAAAATGATTATATAATGCTAGAATAATAGTATATGATACTTTAAAGTAGTGAAAGAGATGACAAGATTAATAGGCCTATTTAGGCTTGTTTAAACTAAGATCACACATACAATCTTATATGTGTGATTTGGTGATGAAAGTCTATTTTTAGGAGGGTTATATGAAGATTTTAGGACCAAAAAAATGTTTTATAACCTCAAAGAGACATTAATGTGGTTTTAGGTTCTTATGAAAATAAGGAAAAGAAATAATCCTTAGCCAATCTTTATGAATAAGCTTAAAGGGTCACACAGGTTTGTGTGTGCCAATTGCATAGAATGAGAAGTAGTGTAAAATATTGATAATATATTTTATGGGAATGAAATAAGTAAAATAATTAATTTTAGGTTAAATATACCTGAATAGGAAGGTCAAAGAGAAAATGACTAAACTAGATTCACTCTAACCCTACAGACATAGTCAACAAGATGCCTATAAGCCCATTGAAAGCATGAGAGGAGTTTTAGTGTAATGCCATGTATTGGGGATTGGGGTTTGGATAGATAATTTTTTTTTATTAATTTTAATGAAGTCTAAAATGGTTTTTAAGAACATATAGAGAAGTGATACAAAGGAAATGGACTCAAAAGCCTAGTAAACGAAATCTTCACGTACAATCAGGCCTATATGTATACATTTGTCAAGAGAATAGGGAGATAATAAATTTAAAATAATGGGTTTATGGTTCCAAGAGGTAAATGAGGTTGATATATACCAATTTAAGGTCTTACTTACACTTAATCTCCCTAGTGAAGATAAAGAATTCAAAAAATACACCTACAGGCCTAAGAGTGACTTTGGGGTTTGTTCATAAAGATGTTATGTTTTGTACATATATGGAGTTGGAGATAATTTTTTTTGGGGTATTAGTATACCAAAGGAGTTTTAAAGATAATATAAAATACTCTATAATATTCAAACTCAATATCATTGAGAAAAAATTACCTATGATAGTCAACTAGGGTCAAAAGTGCATGATGTGTTTCAAACCCTCAATGTGTGAAACATAATGTTGTAGAGATTATGAAGGGTAAATGAACATTGGGGGTGATTATAAAAACTCAAATGAGGTGTTTTAGACTTAAAAAAATCATTTTAAACTTAAAGTAAGTGTCAAAGCACCATCTTCAGACCTCATTTCTCTATCAAACTTAATCTAGAAATTTAATCCACCTATTAGGCTACCCATAACCTAGGATTATCTCTATGTTACCTCAAACTATGAAGGCTTAAAAAACCTTCAAAAAGGTGCATGTTTAAGTAGATAATAATTTTTGGCATGCCTAGTGGGAACAAGTTCCAAATTAGTGGAAAGATTGCTGGTGTTTTATTTCTATATTTTAGCCTTTGGAGGCATTCAAAAAATCAATGGCAACTCCAAGCTCAATCAATTGGTTCTAACCAACCAGACATAGGTTCAAGTAAGTTGTGTTTCAATTCACTATCTTGATGATGTTTGATGGCTGGATATGAAGAGAATTTCTATGCTATACCTCCTTATCAGTCATACAATGAGCCATACCATCCTTGTCATGATTCTTATCGACCTTACTATGATCCAAACTATAAGCCTCAATAACTTTATCAAGATTTACACCCTCATTACTATCAAGAGTATGAATCTTATCCTCCTTGTGAGCCATATCAATCTTAACATCAACCTATACCTTCCCCATATAGCTATGATGATGTATATGACCAAACTTGTTTTCAAGAAAGAATGAATGAAATGGAGAGAAAGGTACTAGTATGTGCAATAAGGTTTTGTTAAACTTCTCAATATGAGGAGGTGATTGGGCTATTTCAAGTTGTATCTAATGATCCATTAGAGAGGAATGAGTTGTGTAATTTTGTATTAGAGAAAATGGAGACTTGGGAGAGGCAAAAAAAGGAGTTGTATCAAATGTGTCATGATCCCTCTTGTGTTTCTCATCAACATTATTATCCTCCACATTCTTATGAAGTCATTAACCCTCATCAAGAAGTAGTCCAAAAAAATATAGACAAGCAATTTGAAGCCTTGAAGTTTGAAACTAAAGAATATTTTATGCCTATGCAAGCTGTTTTTATCCCTTATCAAGAACCTCAAGCTATTTCATATTGGAGGTCTATCCAAGATGACATTCAAGACAAGAAAAAGGTCCTAGTTAAAAAGTTTGAAGATGAGTTTGTAGCTGTTAAGGAACCTCATGAAATATATGAGAAGAATGAACTAGTTGTTGAGAAGGATGACACACTGATATCACAACTGCATTTGATTTCTCTTAAAACATTCCTATGAGAATCCACCATCCCCAAGAACTCAGGTTACAAGAAACTTCCCTTAGTTTCCATGTCTATTCATGAGCAATCTACAATGCCTAGTACTTCTTCTCAAAATCATGAATGTATTCAACATCTTTCCACCATCTCCCTTCTTGAAGAGGAACCTATTATATGGAAGATAGAGGAGGAAGTTTTAGTTACAAGTGTGATTCAAGGAGAATGTGAAGAGGGAAATTTAAGTGTGTATGAGGAATATATTTTCATTGATACTCCACTTGGGGTACAAGTTGAAAATTAGGTTATAGCTAATGTTGAAGTAGAAAACATCTCAGTTAGATAAGGTGAGATCTTAGACATATGTGAAATGGCTCCAAATGAGCAAGGATGTGAGCTTGAGGAAATAGTAAAAGCTAAATTCATGAATGGATTTGAATTGGTTTCAAATAAGTAATAATTTGAACTTGAAGATGTGGACTCCCAATCACATTATGATTGAATATTTTTTTTTGAGATTATTAACAACCCTATAGCTCTTGAGGAGAAGAATGAAATTGGTTAAGATGCTTTTCAAGATGGTCTCATTCAAGTTGACCAAAGTAAGGATCTAAAAAGTGATTGGTATAAGTACATTGAATCTATTTAAGAGATTGAAGACCTTTGTAAGGATACATTTCATATTGAGCATATTTTTGAGGAGTTTGATCAAGATACATCTATTAAGGACCATGATGCAACTTGGATTGAATATGTAAATCTCCTTCAAGATATTAATGAACTTGAAATAGATAAAAAAGAAGAATGAGGTTAGTCAAGATGCCATACAGATCCAAGGACAATGCCTTGATGGAGTATGATTTTATGTTGTTACGGTTGACAAGAAGAATGAGAAAGATATTAAAGTACAAGATGAATGTCTTCATTTTTGATTAGTTTACTATTATTTATTCTCTAAAAAAATGCTTGTCAAGAACTATATTCAAGAGGAATCTTGACTTATGCCATTCTTCATCTCACAGATTGTAAGATCTCATAAATTTCCCATTTGATCTAGGAGGATCCTGCTTAGAGGTCAGTTATTTAAAGTTATTTGATTATGTTTGGTAAGTGATTTATTATTATAGGTGTATAAATTTTATTTTTGTGTGTGTTTGTACTTGTGTTATTTATTCATTTTATAGGATAAATAAATATCTTGTCTAGAATAAAGAGCTGTAGTTAGTTGTCAAGGTCTGATCATGTGTATTTTAGAATGTGTAAGAGACCTCCTGAGTCCAAAAGAGATGTAAAGTTACTAGCTCATAAGCATAGTAGGCATGCTTCCTAGTTGAGTCACCAAAATGTTGACAAATTTGACCTCATAGGTCAAACTATCACGCCTATAATTTGAAACTTTGCTTATCATGCTTCTACAACCTTGTTCATAGTTTTTCATGCTTTGGTAGTCTTCAAGTGGTCTTTGTAAAGTCTTGTTAGCATTGTTTAAGGTAATATATTTACAAATATTTAAAATGCCTTAAAAGTTGATCTAGTGGGTCTGAGGGGTTTGTCATGATGTGTCAAGATGGAATATGGTCCTTGAAGTAAATCCTTTCACTTCGTCACTTAGTTTAAAGCTAATTAGTCTTGTTTGATGAAATTAAGGTAATTTAGCAAAGTTTAAGGTTTTTAGAGAAACCTAAGATTGAATTATGGAAAAATAAAACCTTCTCAAGGAATAATCCTTTCATAGAGAATTAAATTAGATGGTGAATAAGTCATTTGAAGTCCTTGAAAGTCTTGGATTGATATATTTTCTCTACATGAGGTCATCCAATATACACTAGCTTTATTTGTACTTGAAGATGAATTTAAGGGATTTAAGTCCATTTTACAATATGTTAAAGATGTAATACATATATAATTTCAATTTTAAAATATTTAATATGACTTTTTAATGTACTAAGGTCATAAGGAAGTCAAAATAATGGTCTACATGTTAGAACAATCTAGATTTTGGTCGCAAAAAAGTAGTTTTAGGAGTTTGTATGGACTTTTGATTTTCACTTTTAGGTGAAAAGACCTTAAAAGTTTATCTTGAAATTTTATAGGTAATATCCATGAGTTTAAATATTTAAAATGTCCCAAAAGTTTAAAACATGCTTCTTCTCCTTCATTGCCCTCTTGACAAGCTCACAAGGAAAATTTTCAAATGCTCAGTATGAATAGAGGAGAGAGAGTTGGGTCCTAATTTTTTTTCAAAAGGATGGGTCCTATTAAGATTAATATTTTTGTAATTTTTTGTTAGATCCATCCTATCTCTTTTATGAATAATTGTTAAGACCCCAGGGTGGTTTAAAATTACCTATAAACCTTATAGGCTCAATTTCCAACACTTTTTGACTAAGAGAAATAGAATGAATGAGATGGATGATTCAAGGAGACCTTCCAAAGATTAAAAAACCTTATAAAAATGTTATCCAATATTAACTCATCATGTGTGGCCATCTTTATTAGCAAAACCCCCATTTATGTTGATTTGCAAGCATGTTTTAGAGTTTGCATGAGGTTTTCACATAAGGATGACTTGAGATAATGGATGTGTAGTGTCTTAAAGTATTACAAGCATATATTATCCATAAATAACTTTATATGGTGAGGCATTAAACTTAAAATATTCATAATATGTATATAAAGTTCTGTCCACTCACATGAAGGAAAGAGAGTTAAAGAAACAAGGAATGGACCTGTAAGTCCATTGTTCTTATGAAATAAAATAATTAATTGTTTGATATGATGTTAAAAATGTCTATATTATGGTTATAAATAACATATATTAATCTCTCAATACTCTTCAAGTACCTTCAATGTGATTAAAGGAAATAAATGGGGTTGTTATAAGCTATAGGCTTAGATAATCATACACAGGTGTGACTTTAAAACATGTATTCAATGGAGGAAAAATATGGTTATAAATGGAATAAAAGGATAAAATAGACCTCCAAAGGAAATTATTAAGTTAATATCCTCATCTCATCATCATTACATCAATGAAACCTCACTATCAGTGTAGGCTTAAGGTTGAGTTATAACCCTGGCTGCACAAAGGTGAGGCAAAATAGTGACAAGTGTTGTATTAGCAAAGTGATTTGAAAGTGAAGATATCATGACACATTATGGAGTTTGTTATTAATGATAAAATGGTCTTAAGTGTATATTTAATGAACCTAAGGTATCAAAAGGCATACTTGTAGGTCTCCTTTCCTTAAAACTCAACCAAAGGACTATGTACATGCATGCTAAACATATAAGTGGACTAAGGTGATGATATTGCATTGTAAAGTGTTTCAATGTGGTCTCAACTTCATGAGTCAAGATATGAGATAGTGTGGTTTTGTTTTCAACACCAATATGGTTCTAAAATGCATGATCAAGGAGGCTCAAATGAGGAAAAGGTAGACCTGTAGGTCTCCTTGTGTGTAAAATACAAGAAAACTTGTTTGAAAATGAGGTCCAAGGGTTAAGTAAAGAGACATTATCATGTGAAAAAAACATGGAGATGTTTATGTCATGAAAGAGGAAACTATGTCATTGAAATATTTTTTCTTCAGACCTAACATTGTCATGAAAAACCAAGGCAACTAAAAGGTAATAATCAAGCCTACTTGAGAATTCATCTAGCTCTCAAGTTTTAAGGAGAAGATGCAATAGGTGTGTGGAAGTTTGATTTATATGGGTAAACTAGTTTATGGGATCATTTCAAAATTAAGATGATCCCAAAGAACATTTGAAAGTGTTCTAAAGTGATTATACCCCATGTCTGTAGTCACATAACTCTTAACTCATAGTTAGGGCTGTATAATCTTGATAGGTAAGGTGTTTGTTTGTTTTGGAAGTTTTGAAAGGTATATAAATAAATTGAAGGATGTAACTTAGCTTTTAATAGTGGTTAAATCACTCAAATATCAATACAAACTTGTGATGAGAATATAGATACTTAGTCATGAGAATGATAGATGTTATAAGTGGACTATATATTAAGCCAATTCCAAGAATTTTGATGAAATCTATTGGCATGTATAAGGGTATTGAGAAAAAGTTATAACAAAAGTAGTGATATGATGGGAGGTTGATCAAATGGATACAAGAAGGTAGGTGACCTTAGCAAAGAATCTATAGTCAAGACAAATACAACCAATATGAACCTATAGGCTTGATTTATGAATTGTAGATGTATACCTGATTTGAGCATATAAGTGATTTGAGTGAAGATAAAAATAATTTAATAATGTTTCTCTAATGCTATCATAAACTTGTATGATCCTTTCAAGCAGTGAAAGAGAGGGCAAGGTTAAGAGGCATGTTTGGGCCTATTTAAACTAAGATCACACATACAATCTTGTATGTATAGTTTGGTAATAAAAGTCTATTTGTATGAGGGTTGTATGAAGATTTGAGGAACTTAATAAAATGTTAGAACATCAAAGAGACATTTAAATGGTTTTAGGTTCTTCTGATAGTAAGGAAAATAAAGAATCCTCATCCAATATTTATGAGCAAGCCTAAAGGGTCACATAGGTTTGTGTGTGCCAATTGCATAAAAGGATAAGAAGTGTAAAATAGTGAGAATAGAGTTTATGGGAATGAAATAAGTGAAAGAATTAATTTTATGTTAAAGAGACCTAAATAGGAAGGTCAGAGATAAAATGACTAAACAAGATTCACTCTAACCTTATAGACAAATCAACAAGACACCTACAAGCCCATTGAAAGCATGAGAGGAGTTTGAGTGAAATGTCTTGCATTGGGGATTAGGGTTTGGATAGATAAATAAACTGATTGGATGTGATGAAGTCTAAAATGGTCTTGAAGAACATATAGAGAAGTGGTTAAAAGGAAATGGACTCAAAAGCCTAGCAAAATAGATCTTCACCTACAGTGAGACCTATATGTGTAAGTTTATCAAGAGAACATGGAGATACTCAATTTCAAAAAAGGGTTTGATTGTTCTAAGAGGTAAATGAGGTTGATATAGACCTATTCAAGGTGTTCCTTACACTTCCTCTCCCTACTGAAGGTAAATAATTTAGAAAACACACATATAAGCCTATGAGTGACTTCTAGGTCCACTCATAAAGATGTGATGTTTTGTGCATATATGGAGTTAGAGATAAAGATTTTTTGGGGTATTAATATCTATAAGTAGGTTTAAATATCCTAGATAAGACTCTATAAGCTTTAAACTCAAGAGAATGGGGAAAAAATGACCTATGTGTTGGCAATTTGGCCTCCCAAGGCTAAATGCTAACCCCTATAACCAAAATATTTTATTTTTATGGCATTATGTACTTATTAAGAAATTAAAATATCTAATGGATACGTTTTAAAACATTTTTAATAGTCTTCTCATGTGATTTTGTTAGTCTTAGTAAAAAAGAGGCCTATTTTGAGGCCACTCATACAATTCTTAAAGTGAAATTGAGTTTTAGGAATCTTCAAGACCTTATTTGTCCATGATAGGGTTAAAAAAGTGATTTGGAAGAGGTTTTAGACTTAAAATGAAGAAAACCATTTTATCTCGTATATCGACCTCTTTGGCAGATCTAGAAGGGTAGTTTTCAAATGCTTGGTATAGAAAGAGGAGAGAGAGTTAAGATATGAAAATTTGTAAATTTTTAGGGGTTTAAGTGAGCTTAAAATTAGTGGAATTTTTTTTCATATTGATGGCTTTTTATTTATGAACAATTACTAAGAGTGAGAACACATCATTATGGCCTATACATCTAAAAGGGTTCTATTCTTGCACCTATTTGTATAGCTTAGAAATTGATGGAGAGGAATTATTTTAAGGATGTTTCATATAGGTCTTGAATCTCCATTTTATGGTGGTTTAATCTTCCAATTCATCTCTATGAGTTACTTTCACTTGGAGAGAGAAGGCATTAGTGTACAAACTATTTTAGTAGATTCTACTGTAAATCTTTGTTTTATCTTCATGATGGTCATCTTTAAAGGATTATGGTGTTTAATTATTCATATAATATCTATAAATTTAATGGAATCCATGTTCTTTTTCCTAAATATGTGTCTCTTTGTCCATGACCTTCAAGTGTACTTGCTTTGGAGACCTAGTCTATATGTGAATAGTCTAATGGAGGTTTGAGATTCCAATTTGAATCAAGAACTATTAATATATCATGGTGCATGGTTTTGAGATGATATAATAGTCCTATAAGTGAAGAAAGGTTTAATATAAGAGTTTAATGCACACATTCTAATGAAGATTCATAGTTGTTTCATTCAATGGCATGTTGTATGGATTGTAGGTACATGTTGGGATACTCAGAGCCATGTAAAAATATGATATTTATCTTTATTTGTATTCATTTTCCTTTAATACCTCATTGACATCATTTTCATCATCAAATTTGCCCAAACTGACCATACTATCCATTCTCAATCTCATGCATTCGTTAATCGTGTACATGTCTGTACAAATAGGCAGTGTAGGTTGAAGGTGACATGATGATTTGTTAGAGTCTTTATGATAGTTGAGAAGTGTTTACAAGATATGAAGTGGTTAGGGAACTCATAACTTAATAGCTTTGAGAAGATGGATTAAGGTAGCTCTAAGATAGTCAAGTAAAGACCTACAGGCCTAGGGCATGTAGGTCCACATTTTGGACCTAATGAATGACCTTTATAACCTAAATTCAAAAATTAAAACATGTATTTTAATTCTTTTTGAAGATTAAAACATCAATATAAACCCTTAAATAGACTATTAGGTCACTTTAGCATTCAAGATGGTCATGAGTGTGAATTAAATTTTAGGGCCTCTATAGGCTTGATCAAACTCTAAAATTTGGTATAGAGAGTCATCATGAGTTAAAAAATAGGTTCATGAAAATTAAAAGGTCACAAAAATAAGGGACATACTTGCTATTTTGCCTTAGGCCTGACCCACTCTTTGGCAAGGGGTAGTGAAGAGACCAAGGGGTCTGTTTGAGGTCTAAACACAAAGCAAGCTTTTCAAACTTCATGAAGGATATTTAAGGAAATGAATAGTGATATAAATTGTCTCTATACACTTATAAGGTGTAAACACACTCAGGTTTTAGTCCAAGTTCCATTGAGGGATAGTAAGGAGAAGACAAGCCCAAACTCCAAGTACACTGACTAATGTACTTTGAGTATAAATAAGAGTGATGAAGACTTATAGATAATTTATAATCATGTGAATGGATGATATAGAGGTATATGAACTATTCAAAATTGTGGTAATGAATTTTGAGAGCTAAAAATCAAACTCAACCTCTCTCTAGCCTCAAGAGAGTTAAGCAATCCACTTGAGGAGCAACTTCGGATACTCACACCATCTCTCTTACTTTGTATGGGGCCTAGTGGTGTTTAGAGGTGTTATAAGGGTCCCATAAAAATAATCTTGTGGAATTAGGAGGATATTTGGATGTCTATTCTTTATGAATAATTGTTAAGACCCCAAATAGGTTTTAAACCCTCTTAAAACCCCATTTGTGATTAGTATGTAGAGAAAGGATTAAAATGAATAATTAATGACATATTTTATTCATTAAACATATTTTATGTTGTTAAAGACTCCAAGGAGGTTACCTCCATGTATTTTTATGCTGATGTCACCTATATGGATTGCTCTTAAAATCCTATTTTTCATGATTTTTGGTATTTTAAGGTGTTATAAGAAGGGGAAATCTTCCCAATAATGGGGTGATGTAATTTTGGACTTATTATAACTAATAAATCTCTAAAAACTTTATGGGAGAGTTTGGAAGTGGCCAAACCAAGCACATTTATCAAGGTTGTCCCTAACAGGCTCCAAATAAGCCTAGGAAGCAAGGTGATTTCATGGTTTGCATACTTCCATAGGCTCTTAGGACCCAAAATTTGGTATAGAGGATTTTATTAGAATAGGTAAATTTAATCACATGGTTTTGGGTGGTTTTACACATGTGAGCGATTTTTGGAGCAATATTTCTCTTTCTATGCATATGAGGGCTAATTAGGCCTAATTGGAGAAGAAAATGGAAGAAAATGAGTACTTACACTTGGATTTTGGTCAAAATATTTTGTATGGATATTTAAGGTGATGTATGGTACTTAAAAATGTGCTGAGGTTTTCAATTTTTTCCATACAATCTTCTAAACAAGGAGATTTTTAGGTTTTGGGGATACAAGGAAGGGGTTCTAAAGCAAGAAAAATGATGTGTTTTAGGATTATTGATGGTTGAAAAAGTTTTATGTCATTACAATAATCCATACATGGTGTAAGTTTTCCTATTCCAATGAAAAACTCTTCTTTCTCTGTCCTTTGCTCTTTGCTCATATGGAAGAATCAAGTGTTCACAAACACTAAATGATGGATATAAGTTTTACAAAGGATTAACTAATGTTAATCCTTCCCTCTTTCACCTATTAAATTTTGGAATAATTCAATTCATTTTTGTATAAGGTTTCAAAGGTTGAAAGGTTCCCAAAGAGTCCCAATCATACTCTTCTTCCTTCTAATGCCTAGTGTGTTGAAGGAGTCAAACAAGCACTAAAAGAGCTCTAACAACCCAAGGAAGGTGAGAAAATTTCATTAATAGTTTGGAGAAGGTTTAAAATGAATAATAAATGAATTCATGATGACCTAATTTTAAGGGAAGGACCAATTCTATAATAAAGACATAAGGCCTAGTATATAGGGTTCTTGAGCAAAGATTTAGGCACTTGTTAGAGTCAAACTCCACCAATCAATAAAAAAGATGTACTTCATGACTTCCTACCTCCAAATAATTTTAATTACAACCCATACACCAATTTTTAAAATGAGGAAAAGAGATTAATTAAATAATTCTATGTTGGAGTTCGGAGAAGGATTAAATCAATGTTTCATTTCCTAGTTTTGGGGGCTCTTGTCTTCTTCTCTCTCTTCTCTCTCGATTCTTTATATGTAAGACAATTTTTGGAATTTGATTTGTCTCCCTCTCTTGGGAATGAGGAAACTCTATCTAGTTTTTTTACTTTATATACCTCTTTAACTAATGAATAAACTATTGTAGCTTCTCCATAATTGGTTTATAGTGTGTATATGCTTGTTCTGATGTGATATGTGGTATGAATCTTCCCTTAACATATTATTGTCACACCTATATGATGATAAGTTATATTATGCAGGTTTTAGGAAGTTTTAAATTTTGGCGATCATGTTTAGAGTGTAATCTGGTTTAAAGTGCCTAAAGATAGGCCTCTCATCCTTCACCTCCAATTTATAGTCCCTCATCAGGACCTTCATATGAAATATTGTTGCTTAGGAGCTTTGGAGATAATGATTTAGTTCATTCCTAGTTAATTAGTGTTGTTAGGAGTTCAAATTGAATAGATAATAAATATAGGTGCATCACTATCCCTTAGAGTAGATTTTCTTTATGCACTTTCTATCCCTTTTCACCCCAATAGTAATAGGTTTTAGTGAACTGAGCCAAGTAGATGCACTGGTGGAGATATCCACATAATCTAGAGGTTTGGTTTAGTTATAAATTCATACACAATGTTGAGGTCATTCCCATGTTATTTCAAGTTTTAATCAATTTTTAAAAACCTCCTTCAAACGGTACAACTTGGGTTATCAACATTATGATAGTCAGCTAGGGTATAAAGTGCATGATGTGCTTTAAATACTCAATACATAAGGTTGTAGAGATTATGGAGGGGAAATGACCATTAGGGGTGATTATAAAACCTCACATGAGGTGTTTCAAACCTAAATATATCATTTAAAACTTAAACTAAGTGTCAAATCACCACCCTAAGACCTCATTTCTCTCTCAATCTCACATAATGCACATTCAACCATTCGAGGGGCATTTTATTTTACTTGGATTTGTATAGAGTAGATTAATGGGAGCCAAATATACTAAGGGATGTCATGGTGTCTTTTCCAATTGTCATTTTTCAAATTTTTTCATTGGTTAAGAGCCTGTACTTTATGAATCATCTTAAAGATGATAAGGCACTCACAAGCTGCCAAGAGGCTAGTTTTGACCAGTTTGGATAAATTAATGTCTTAAACACATAAAATGAGATTAAATTACCTTTAAACCACTTAAAATTCATTCTTCACTCCATGAGGATCCTCACCATGGTACTTTCTTGTACTTATAACTATATGGATGCATTAAAAACTTTACTTTTATGAGTTTTTGGGATCTAAACAAGGTATAGAGGATCATAGAAAAATGAAAATTATTAGGGAGGAATATTTGGAATGTATTATACCTATTTAATTTAAAAACACTATACAGTCTTCCCTAAAAGTACACATATAGGTATAGTTTTTCAAGAAAATCCAAAACAGGCTTGAGGAAGGGCTAGTTTTTTGGCCATTTCTTGGTTTGCCTATTTGCACAAGGTTCATTGGCATAGAGCATGGTTATATAATGGATAAAGGGATTAATTTTTTTTTTGAGGTTTCACATATGTGGGAGGCTTGTGGAGCAAAATCTCAGTTTCTAGGCAAGGAGGCCTAATTAGAGAGAGAATGGTAGAAAAAGTGTACTTCCACTTGGATTTGAGTCTTGAAACTTGTCATAGAGATATAAGGGGATACTAGGTCCCCAAATATTTATATATTTATCCAAGATACTCTATAATTTCTTACACACAAGGGGGTTTACCTATTTTGAGGGCTATAAGGAATTGAGAGAAATTCAAGGTAAAGGTGCAAAACTAGATCTTTTGGAGTGTTTTATGTCTCCAAGTGTCATGTTTTAGGTCTGATATCATGTTTAGAATCCATCCACGAAGGAAAATTACTTTATTTAAGGAAAAATAAAGTTTTCTCACCTTCTACGCCATATTACAAGATGAGTTAAAGTGATCAAATAACCATGTCAATACATAAGAGCTATTTAACATGTTTTTCAAAGTTGATTCTCACCTTCTACCTAATTTGGAGAGTGATAACAAGTCAAGAGGTTGGTTTCAAGAAAAATTAAAATGATTGAAAGAGTCTTTAACTATCTTAGGAGACCTTTCCTCTCTCCTATGCCAAGTCAAGGAGATAAATTCAAAGAGGCTTCACAAGCATTCTAACATTCCAAGTAAGGTGGAGAGACCTCATAAATGGATGAGGAAAATGATTCAATGTAGGAATTGATGAATAATTTAAGACCAATTTTCATGAAAGAATACTTATTCACCAAGGAATACATACAAGCTACAATATAGGTGCATACAAGCAAGAATATAGGCACTTCAAGGGTCAAACTCCACTAATAAATACCCATGACTAATTCAAGCTATTAAAACAAGTATACCTCTACATCCTATTCCATTTTTCCAAGAGAAGTAAGAGAGAGTCTAACATGTGCTATGCAAGAGTTTAAAGAGGACTAGGTAAATGAGTCATCCATATTTTTTAGGATTTGGTCTCTCTCTCTCTCTCTCATTTATCACTTTATCTTTAAGTATGCTTGGTTTTGACATTTGTAATATTCCTTAACCTGAGTTGTGGTAGAGCCTTACTAAAAAAAACACTTATACTTGTCTCTTTGGAATGAATAAGACTGAATATTGGCATCCTCAATGCTTGTGACTAGTGTATGATTATGTTTTGTAGATGAATATCAATGACAGTGAATGCTTTCTTATATTTGTCCTCTCTTATGTACCTATTTATAGGTGTTTAATCATCCTTACATGTTACATAGTGTGAGTGAATAACTCTATATGTTTGGTAAGTGTAATCTTTCTTTAGTGTCCTTGAGATACCTATCAATTAACTACCTTAGATCATGCATTAAACTAAGCCTCTATGTGAAACATTAATGTTTGTAGATCCCTTATTTGAGTAGTGCAATCAGGTTAATGTCATTATTTGGCTTCTTAGTAAAATTTAGTTAGGTGAAGGAGAATTTTTGGTGTTCACCCCCTTAGGTATATTTTATTTCATGTTATCTTCCTCTTTTTTCTCTTGCAAACTAGTAGTGTAGTGTAAAGAGCTTAACTGATACATCAAGGGGAGCTAGCCCTTATAATATAGAGATTCAATCCACCTATTAGGCCACCCATGATCTAGGATTGTCTCCATGTTACTCCAAACTATGAAGGCTTGAACAACCTTCACAAGGGTGTAGGTTTGAGTAGATAACATTTACTTGGTTAGGAAATAATATTTTTACCATATTTGGTTTTTGATGGAGAAATAGGCAACTCAATTTGGTTGTTAATTAGAGTACATTCATACTTTTCCACATCCCAACATAGGGTCTAAAATGAAGTAAATGGATTATGTAATGCTCTTTCTCTTAGTAGAGAAAGAAGACCTCTACTAAATATAAAATATAGAGCCTATGTAATTTCTCGTAAAATAATGATAGTGTTCAAATAAGGGTGGCCAGGCTGACCTTAAAAAATACTGAGCGCTACCTACATAGTCCAATTAGACTTCAAGCTATTGTATGTATATCTATAGTGGTGCAAGCTGGGAAGTGTTTCCAGTATTTTGGACTTTTTTGTATCTCAACTCAATGGAGGATTATAAGATACAGTATGACCTAACTCACAAAATGGTAAGAGTGTGGTCTAAATTGATTGTAAAATGATGAGAGCATGGCTAAGAGGTGATTGAACTAACCTCAATGTAAATTAAGTACTACCCACATAGTCCCATAGGGACCTCAAGTCACTATAGTTATTCCTTTAAGGAAGTGTCTGACTAAGTAATAAGAAGTTCAGGCATAGGAAAATGGTAAGGTATGGCATAGTGATGGCAAGGTGATGCGATAATGCATAGTAGAGGGGTTATTATTTATTTTTCCAAAGGTGGTTATAATTAAGAAATAACAATGAGGGTTGGTGATACTAATTTTCCTAAAGGTGATTATAGTTAATAGCACATGTAATGAAATAGAATGTAATAATATATAAATGATGCAATTACTAGGACCAATATCATACTAGTTTCATATAGTGTCATTCAAAAGTTTGAATATGAATCAACTATTGGAACTACATCTAAAATCAACCACTAAACATACCTAAAGTATTAATGAATAAAAAACAAGGCCAAAAGTGATAGGATTTAGGTAAAAATAACTGGCTGGTAATAGGCTAAGGTATGGTGGAAAAGGTAAAGGGCATGATATAAAAAATGGTTATATCATGGCATATCTTAAATGACCCTTGTAGACAATAATTCAAGTTCCTCAAGTGTAAAAACATTTGAGGTGCATTATGTTCATCAGTTCATCAAGTTCATCTCCTTCTGGCATGATAGGTCCGTATGTTCTATAACTATAGTTAGCAATAACCACATAAGGACCTAACCAGTTAGGTTAAAACTTACCTTTATTTTTGTTCTTGACATTGATGTTTATTTTATTTTATTTCAATACAAGGTCACCAATCTCAAATTAAAGATGTTTAACATGCTATTTGTATTGGTCACATAATCTATTTTGATATGCCTAAAGGTTGTTAAAGGTGGCCATACTCTTTCCATCTAGTAAATCTAGCTCTTGCAAATGATCTACTCTATAGTCATCATCATCAATAATGTGATATAGTGAAATAAAAAGAGAAGGAAAATAGACCTTGACATGAATAATGGCCTTAGTACCATAAATAAAGGGAATATGGGGTAGCCCTTATGGGAGTATAGAAAGTGGTACAGTATGTCCAGAGGGTGTTAAATAGTTATAAATACCAATTATGATAAGCATCATTGATAATCTTTTTTAGAATATTGACAATGGTTTTATTAGAAGCCTCAACTTGGTCATTGCCTTGTAAGTAATAGGTGGTGGAAAAGTGTTGTTTATTATGGTATTGGGCACAAAATGTTTTCACATCTTTATTTTTAAATGAACTATCATTATCAGGTATAATGTTAGAGGAGATAACATAGTGACAAATGAGATGGTTAAATATGAATTTGGATATTTGATTACTAGTTATGTAAGTGAGGGGAATGGATTCCACCCACTTAGTGAAATATTTAATAGCAATAAGGACATGTTTGTGGCCATATGAAGATGTAGGGTTTATCTTGCCTATGAGGTCCAATCCTCACATTGAGAATGACCATGGTGTTGTTAGTGGTTTTAGTGTTTTATCTAGAGCATGAATCAGATTAGTATGCTTCTAACACTTCACACACTTCTTCATATAAGCAGTTATGTCTATTTCCATAGTCATATAGTAATAATCAATATGCAATAATTACTTGGTAAGGATGGCCATTTTGGTGTGGGCCCCACACACTCCTTTATGAACTTCCCTCAATGTTAATCTAGATTATACCAAAGATAAACAATAAAGTAGAGTTCTATAACAGATTTTACGATATAGGGTAGGTTAAATTAGGGTATAATGGGAGGCTTTATGGATGAGAGCTTTTTGTTTCTTGTGGGAAAGGTCTAGGGGAATGATTTGGTCTTAGAAGTAGGCATATATGTTAGAATACCAAGTAGATGTGAGACCAAAAATATCATAAACCATCTCGATGGCTACTTGTTCATGCACTAGTTATAAGATATGTTCCATAATAAATTGATAGTCTTTGACTTTGTCTATAACTAGAATCATGGATCCAATTGTGGCCATGGCATCAACTATTCTGTTATTGGCTCTAGGTATCCATTTAAACTTTAGGTTGGAAATTCGTTGTTTGATTGTGTTAACTACATCTTTGTAAGGTACCAAGTTCTCATCCTTCATCTGGTATTGGTCTGTAATATAATTTATTATAAGCTATGAATCACTATGAACCAATAAATGTTGGATATTCCATTGTACTACTTGCCAAATTCCTATGATGAGTGCTTCATATTCAACCATATTATTAGTACATGGAAAACTAATGTGAAAAGAATTAGAAATAATATCCCCTTGTAGCATGATAAACAATATGCTAGTGCCTAATCTACATGTTGTGAAGGAACCATCAAAGTGCATTTTCCACTGTTCTACTTTAGGAGGTACTTCTACTTTTCTTGTGGTCATAATAGATTCATTGAAAAATATAAATATAAGAGGTTTAGTATCATAAAGAGGAGAATGGATAAGATTATCATGAAGTTGACAAGGAGTACACTTTTTAGCATATTCAATTTCATCCTTTTTAAGAGTAGGCCAAAAGTAACCCATACGTAGGCATTTGCATGCTATAACATGTCTGTTACAGTGACCACTACAAATGCTCCCATGTGCTTGTTCAATAAGAGGAGGGAATTTATCTTGCATAAAAAAATAGAGAAAGGTACATTTATCATTGTGATAGTAAAGGATGTTATGTCGAAATACATGCTTGAAATCTTGTTTATGAATGCATGTCTTTTCATGAGAATCTAAATTAGGAAGATAAGTTTGGTGTTCTCAAAATTGAATGATGTCTTATATCAGGGGATTTGTTAAATGTTAACAACCTAAATATGATAGATAAGTGAATTTGGTGGTTGAGCTGAAGATGGATATTTTCTTATAGTATAAGAAAAGAGGGATCATAAAGAATTTTATGAGGATGAAATAGAGAAGCTAAAAAGGCAAGAGAATCAAAAATGGAATTTTGATATCTAAGAATAGGCTCAATAGTGAAAGAAATAAATTACTTAGCAAGAGTGGTTGAAATTTGATGATAGGTAACAAGTTTTTCACTTTTACATTGATAATCACCACTAACTTGATGGAAAATAAGTTGAGAATCACCTAAATCATGAAGGTATTGAATTTCTAAATCAAGAGCAGCTCTCATGCCTAAGATAAGAGCTTCGTACTCAACCATATTATTGGTGACATCAAAGGTGAAGTGAAAATCTAAAGGAATGATTTTACCAAGAGGACTTGTGAGAATGTAACCTACCCCATCTCCTTGAAGGCATTTAGCATCATCAAAGTGAAGAGTCTAAGTATCTTCATGCAAGTCAACATTAATATCGAGAAGCTCCTCGATAAATACCTTTGGTTTAGTAGTACCAAAGGGAATAGAAGATTATTCAATTTGATTGGATTCAAGATCAGTAGTAAAGACATGTAAATAATCTTTGAGAGAGATATATTGATTGAAACCTTCAATGTAAAGGATATTATCATCTAGAAGGTAATCTTGTAGGGAAGAAGTGGATGGAATGGGAGCTACAAAAAGCTGGTCATATATGATTTGTCCTTTAACAACTTTAAGAATGATGATGTGAAGATCAAATTACATAAGTAAGACCATCCATATGACAATTATATCTCCAAGAAGAAAGGCTTTGGAGAAGAAAGATGAAGGGGGTCAGAATGAATGATGACATAAGTAGTTTAGTAAAGCATGTAGTGATGAAGTTATTCATTTGTGAAATAGATGGTGAGGAAATCACACTCAATTTTGGTATAATGTGTTTCATAATCAATGAGGCATCAACTAATTTAGTAGAGAACGTACTCTCTTCTCGTATCATCTTGTTGGGAAAGCATTACCCCAATTGAAATAGGTGTGGAAGAAGTATATAGAGTCAAAGGTTTATTATTGGAAGGAGGATGAGGTGTAAGTGGGTGAAGCAAATACTCTTTCATGTTATCAAAGGATTTTTGACATGGATCCATCCATTATAAATTTGTAATTTTACTGAGAAGTGAATTGATGGAGTGAATTTGATATTTCATTTTGGGGACAAATAATCTAATTGCCCCAAGTTTTCTTAAATAAGTATGGATGTCAAGAATAGAATGAGGAATGGGCATGTTGATGATAACACTAATTTTGGTAGGATCAACATCAATACCATGAAGAGAGACTAAGAATCCTAATTTTTTTCCACATGTGACTCCAAAGACACATTTGTAAGGATTAATTCTAAATTTATACTTAAGGAGACGGTCAAAGATGATAGCAAGATCAAAAAGATGATTCTTGCGATGTTTTGATTTAGAAATAAGATCATCCACATAAGTTTTAACAATTTTATGGATGAGATCATGAAAAATGTGAGTCATCACTCATTGGTAAGTGGCTCTAGCATTTTTGAAGTCAAAGGAAATTTTGACATAGCAATAAATGCCCCATTTTATGGTGAAAGTAGTCTTATGTTGGTCCTCAAGAGCGATATGAATCTGATTGTATCTTGAGAAACCATCCATAAGAAATAACATTTTGTAACCAATCATGGAATAAATGATGGAATATATTAAGGTAGAGGTATGTTATCCTTAGGACAAGCAAGACTAAAATTGTGGAAATCAATACAAATGTGAATGACCATAATAATTTTATTTCAAATGAGAATAATGTTGGAAACCCATTCAGAATAATCCACTAGTTTAAGAAATTTAGGATCTAGTAATTTGATGATTGCCTTATGACATAGAGATGAAACATTAGGCATAAATTTTCTTTGATTTTGATGCACAAGTTTGGAATTAAGATAAGTAATGATGTTATGCACCATAATGCTAGGGTCAATGCTAGGCATGTCTTTGTAGGACCAAGTGAAAGCTTCATAATATTTGTCAAAGAATAAGATAAAGTTGTCATTTTCGATAGGTGAAATCTCTCAAAAAAATGTAATTGGTTGAGGACAAAATGGGGTACCATATTTTATGTGAGAGATAATGAAATGATTGGATTGATAGGTGGTAAAGGAGATGTGGAGATTTCTAGAGGTTTGGAAGGCATAATTTTCTCTACCACCTAAGGAGTATCGATTAGAGGAGGATTGATGGGGGGAACATAACCCTCAAGATCTAAAGTATGATCCACAGAAATGGTATGTGCATATTGATTAAAATCATGAATTTAGGATAAATTTTTTTGGTAATGCTGGACATCTAAGTCTCTAGATTGAGCTTGGGCCATGATATAGTTGTCATCATATGTTGGAGAAATTATACAATCTTGAGAATTAGGGGGAGTTTTAGAAGGTAAAATACTGATATTACATAATGTACAAGGAGACATAATGAGAGGATACTTAAATAATTTAGCTACTCAAAAATCATTGCAAGTGAAGCCATATTTTGGTAAAGAAGGATCTTGAGCATTGCATGGAAGGGGAAAGTCAGTAATCTCATCCATGAGAGGAACAATACAGTCTCTTGGTAAGATAGAAGGAGGAATCCATTAAAAAATATATGGAGGTAACTTGGTAGTATTGTAAGTATGTTGTAAATCATTGGGCTCATCATCATCTAAATTTGTAAGAGTAACTTGTAAATCAAGATTCATGTTGATGAACTTGAGTAAAGAAGAATTGTTAATTTTAGGATTTGTAGGAATATGATATTGAGGTTTAAGATTAGGAAGATGAATGCTCCATAGATTGGGGTTAGATTTATTCTTGTATCATTTTCCATCATGTAATAATTTAATAAATTGACTATCAAAAGAAGCAATAGCCCTCATTTGATGGGTCTATGGGTAACTAAAAAGGATATTGTAAGATAAAGGGAGATCAAAGACCATAAGCTTAGTTTGAATGGTCTTATATCCTATGGTTAATGGAATCTAGATACAAATAAGTGGTTTTTGATTAGTCTTGTTAAAACCATAGTAAGTGAGACATGTTTGTTTGAGATGATCCTTGCTATAACCAAGTTGTTGAATAAGCCATAAGGATGTTACATTAATACTAGATCCTTCATCAACTAAGAATTTTTAGATAAGAGTGGTATTAATGGATATTTTAATAAAAAGTGGTAGATCATTGACATGAAAAATAATTTTATAATTGATCATGTCCTCTTCAAGAAACTCAATGGAAGGTTTGGAAGAGGGACACATAGTTTAAATAATATTGACATTAGTAGGTCGACAATTGATAGAAGGTGGTTATTCATGTATGGAGGATGGATCTTCAATTTCTTGAAGTTGTTGCATAAGGAATTTATGATGATAGAATGAAGTGAAAATTAACTCCATAAGTGGAATATTGCAAGGCATAGAGTTGAGTGCTTCAAGAAAGTTCCAATGAGATTTATAAGAACCAACACAAGGTTTAGAAGGTAAATTAGTTTGAGAAGGTATAGATGTGGTTGGAGGATTGGAAGGAGGAAGTTGTTCCTCAAGTGATTTCAAATCAATAGTAGTGGTGGTAGTATATTTAAGAAGTTCTTCTTCTAAAGATAACTTCTTAGGCTTGGTAACATGATCTTTATGAGCCAATTTAAGATGATAATTGACCTAGCAATGTTGACATATTGAGAGTTATTATAATATTGGTCATAATAGGCATTAATGGCACAAGAGTCCTCGACATTTTATTGATATTTGAATAGGATTTTTGGTTATTATAGGTAGAAGCTTTAAAAATTTGTCATTTTTGAGAAGTAATAGTGTATTATTGACGATGAAGATTGATCATAGCTTCATGATTGAATGAATCACCAAGCATATAGGAGACAAAAAATTTATTTATCCCTCTAAAATATTCATGAGAACACCCAATGCTGGCATGAAACCAACAAAATGTATTGGGATCATACCACTTAGGAAGAGCATTGGGATAGATGAAAGGTTTTGAGGGCAATAAAAAATATTTCATTTGATAAACTGAGAGAGGCATATGAGAAGGTAGAATAATAGCAGTTTTGGCAACTCCTTATTTGGTTTGTGGAGAATTACTAGTGATATAATTAGATGTTTGGAAAGATAATTTAAGTAGTTAAAGTTTAGGTTTGAATTGCTTCATGATAAAGTCTTGACGCTTAGCTTGATTAAGAGCTTCATTAAGTGTTTAGGGAGCAAAGGTTTGAACCTTATATTAGAGAGTAGGAGTTAAAGCCATTATAAAGAGTTTGAATAAGTTATCATCAAACATGTTATGGTTATATTTTTGAGATAAATATTTCCATATTTTGATAAAGTCATGAGTTTATTCTATGGGAGATTGCTTAACATTGATGAAATGGCTAAGACAATTTTCAAGAAGATCATTGTGTTGAAACTCTTTAACTAAAGTATTAACCAAATCTTCAAGTTTTCAAATAAAATGTTGGGGTAGTTGATTATACCATTCTAATACATCACTGATAAAATTTTGGACTAATATTTTAATAGTGGCAAATGTATTAGTTTGGATCCACTCTTTGTAAAGGTTGCCAAAGGCTTTACGAAATGAATCAGGGTCCTTAGTCCTATCATATTTGATAGTTGGAGATATGTTACCAATATCAATGGAAAAAATGAAGGGATATAAAGGCTCATTTTGAATTGTTTTAATCATCTTGTTATTCATTATGGGTTGAGGAATAAAATTACCTGAGGCATCCCTAAGAGGTGGAGGAATATAATTAGGATTAGCTTGAGGATGACTAGTGAAGGTTGATTAGCCACATTAATTAAGTGTTGTTGAAGTTGTATCATTTGGTTGGTGTTATAGTTTTACATTATGTTAATTTTTTGGATAAATTGGGCAAAAATTTGGGTTGTATTAGGAGGTGGGTTAGTGTTTGTAGGAACACTCCCCAAATTGGTATTAGGGGGAGGATTACTAGAAGAAGGATTAATAGTGGGATTGCAAAGTAAACTTGTATCAATCACTCCCACATTGCTTTTAATGTTTTGAAGATGATAAGTTTCTTGGTAGGTATAAAAAGGATTAGATCCATCAATTTCATCTTGAGGTGTTATTTGTACCATGTTATAGTTCGTAGATGAAGGAGGAGAAGAGGTGCCCTAAGAGTGATGGTTCTCTTAGGAGGAACATAAAGGAAGAAATGGACATCCCATATAATACCTAAATGGATTTAAGCTATCCAAGAAGATTCTAATAGGATATTTCATCTTGACTAAAGATAGATGAATAAAATGCAAAATTAGAGAGATGGGAAGTTAGATTTAGGAATAGGGAAGGCAAAAAATAGTACAGGGTCAATTGGGTCAATCTAGTACAAAAAAACACTACCTAAAAATAGTATAGGGTCAATTGGGTTGATCTATTATAGTAAATAGAGACAAGAAAAAGAGGCAAAAGGAGCTAAAAACTATACAAGGTCAACTGGGTCAATCTAGTACACTAGATAAGGAGAAATAGAAAGATGACAAGTTATGAGCTGAAATAAGATAATTTATGTAGCTAATCTATGAAAGAAAGAGTTGGAGGGAAAAAAATAGTCAATTAGATCAATTATAGCAAATCCAACTAAGTCACACAAAACAAAACCTTGCACTAACAATAGATAATGCAAATTTTTGTATACATAATGAGCAAAAAGCAGCAATCAACAATCAACTTGAAAAGTAAAGAGATAACTAATTAGTTAACTTGAGATGTTTATTAAGATTATTAAGAAATGATTTTTAATGTGATTATAAGTTGGCTATAAGCAAGGTACTAGATAACAATCTAAGGATGGTTTTAGGTAGTTCAAGCTAAAAGGGATTGTAGTGGTAATGATACAGGCTTGGTAGTAGGTCCTACACCCTCACTTCACACATCACAGTGATAAGGGTGTCAGGTATTTAGCCAAAATATACCATTAAACATGCTTTATACTTGACAAAAGCATCAAGTCAACTTCCCTCATGGTGTTGAAATCCAAGTAGGTTGGCTTAGGGTAGACAAAATGTTAAAGTGCTTGTTTATGTTTTTATGATTTGGTTGTGTATACATAAAATATAAATAGTGAAACTAAGTGATTAATAAAAAATACCCTAATTAAACTATGTGAGCTATTCTAAGCATGCAAGCAATAGGAAAATCAAGTATGAATTAATTTCTAATAGATATGAGGTTAATTACAACTTTAAAACAAGGTATAATGTTGAAACTATATGAATAAAATAAAAAATAGGGTTGAACTTGTACTATAGAAGTAAATTCTAAAAATTAACTAGGTCATTAGGGTCGATCCAATTATTTTAGACAACACATAGAACATAGAACTAGGTTGGTAGTGTCGATCTAGTTGATTGTACAAGGGTAGTTTTGAAGACTATAAACTATGAAAGGAAAGATAGAAAAGAAAAAAATAGAGAGGTAGAAAGGAACCTTGGCGGATCAGAGTTGTAATGAAGGAAGATTTTTGATAAAGAACCTTGAAGTATGTTGGTAAAACCTGCAAATTAAGTCAAAAAAATTGATCAAGTTATGTAAGAACCTGCTGAAAAGTGCTAAAATTATAAGGGGTTGACTAGGTCAACCTAGTAGGCTTAAATAGGTGTCTAAAAGGATAGAAACCTATACTAAGTTGAATGGGTTGATCCAATTGCATATTCTTAGAAACTTATTTGCAGAGATAAATAGCTAGTCGATAAAATTGATTTAGTATGTCTAAATATATGATAAAAATAATGATCAAAAGAATGAAATAAAGTGAAATAAATCCTACAAGGGTTAGTTTCATGTTGGGTTCACCATAATTTATGAAATTATAAATGAATCATGTCTATAAATCAATCCTAGCTTAGAGAAGATAGAGCATACCTACACTTTCAATTGGGGATATACTTGTTAAGCAAGAGCATGACTAATATGGGGATCTATTAGACCCGATTATGGGATCACTTGTCATAACATATCATGTTAGGAAGGATTATAAATCCTATAGTTTAACATAATCACATAATAACCCTAATGGAGTCCTAAGGTTTAAAACATTCACTCTATTCTAGTAACAAGAAAGTAAATCTAATCTAGTGCACACCAAAGCTTGTAGCACAAAGTGGGGGATTAGAAATAATAAAAAAACATGTATAGGGAAATTAAATTAAAGTAAGTGTGAGTAACACACTAATACATAAAATATGAAAGATAGTATTATTTGAGACAACACTTATGCTACTTCTATCTACTAAAAGAGAGGAGAATAAAGTTAGATATACTTACCTGAATGTGAACCCATTAAGACTCAATATATCCCTTGGAAAAAGGGGATTCACAAGAGGTTTTTGTGGTTTTTAAGGATAAATAATAAAGTAAAAAACATCCAAGACTTATCCACAAGGCTATATTATCCAAATAAAAATCCTAAGCTAAGTCTCCTCAAGTAGAATGGTAAAAGAGTAGATTATGAAGAAGCATGAGAAAATAATAACTCTTGATTACACATATGAATAATGACCAAAATGATCTTGTATATATTTGTGGATCTTACCCTTAATCCTTATAGGAATGTTTACTATATAGGGTTGAACCAGTTGACCCAGTGTGTTTTCAGGGATAATTCTCTAGGTTTGAGCTAGGTTGGCTAAAGGGCTAACAAGCTAAGTAAAGAATAACCTTAAACTATATTGGGTTAACCCAATCGACCCAATAAAACCAATTTATAAAAATGAGTTTAAGACAAGAAAAGGAGGAATGGAAAGAGGAAAAGACTAGAGTACTCAAGCGATGAGAAGTATCTTAGGGAAAGGTTTTGGGAGTGGGTTGGATTGGTAATAATGTGGCAAAAAGGGACAATAATCTTGCAAAGCACCAAAGGTCTACCCACAAATTTATTTATGCATCCATTAAGGTGTGCACTTAGAGATATTGAGTCTTGAAAAGTTTTTTCAATATGTAAAGCATCAGTATTTGATAAAAAATTGAAAATATTATGTGTATATAGAATTCATGTAAACTACCTTGTACCTCATCATTAGCACTTTTTTCTCTCAAAAACCTATTTTATGCCCTAATAATTATAATTATATATAAAAAATTACATTTATGGGACCCTATATAAGTGAATTTAATGTTTTAATAGGTTTCAAGTTGATCCATGAGGTTTTTATGGCAAGAAAATTGACTTTTCTCAAAACTGGTCATTATGAGGGTTTAGGAGGGTTTTGGAAGTGATACTTATTAATGATGGTTCATAAAGTGAAAAATAATAAAAAAAATTTATTTACATAAATATATACTATATATAACCCTAAAATTTCCTTATAATATTGGGTTCCCATGCAAATGGTATGAAAAGATAGCCACATGAAGAAATTTGCCTATAGGGTTTGCAAGCATTATGGACATGCTTATGCTCTTAGCGATTGTTCATAAAGTAAAAAACTTAAAAAAAAATCAATTGTTTATGAATTATGATTTCATAGGAGTATTAAAATCATGATAATATTTTTTGGACAAACTCCTTACGTGGTGAAAGATAAAAGCACTTGATCAAGTGGCTCAAATGGGTGTCTTAGCCTATAAAATTTGAATTTGCTCTTTGGATTGAAAATAAATCCTAAATTAATTTTACCTAATTAAAATCATCATAATATCACTTTAAAAATCTTCAAAAATTATTCTTTAAGTGTCACTTTACTTTATAGTGCTTGGAGATGTCTTTTGGTGTTATAGGTCTGCTTGCTTGTTTTAGCCCTTAAGGGCATGGTTTGTATATAAAATGGAGTTTTATCACTATTTAAAGGTTATTTTAATATTTAAAATAATTTTATAATGCTTATTAAACACTAAAATTGATTTATAACCTTATACCACACCTATATGTACCTCAAGAACACTACTTGCTCAAATGGTGCTAGTGAATAGACATATAGGGGACTGTGTAAAAATAGTGGGTAATTATGCCAATAATTTGACCTTTGAAACAAAATTTATAGTTATAAAAACTTATGAGGACCACTTCCACCAATTTTCAAGCTTAGATCATGAATATTTTGGTCTATAGGTAGATTTTCTTGACATTTAGTAGTAGGTTGCCTGCCTGCTTAGCCTTAGAACTGAGTTTTCCTCATTTTTACCTTGGTTTGAGATTGAAAAAGGTGATTTTTATTTGAATAGGTTATGAAAATCCTCATTTTAGTGGTTTTAAACTTCAAAGGTCAACCTTCATATTCATGTTATCTTCTGTGACCTTATTTTCTTAAGAAACTTCAACATGATTATGCTCTCATAGTATTATAAGTGGTTATTATGAGGTGAAGAGGTGTTTATTAGAAATATAACCATGAATTTATTCCTAAATTACTCTTTATACCACTTTTAATACTCAACCTATCTCCTTCTATCCATCTAACTCTTCAACAAACTCATTAAGCCTTGAAAATTATCTTAAATTTGTACAACTATTCTACTATCACCTTTTAAGAGGATGTTAGTGATTTAATGGGTTGATAAAGGTTTTTTAAGGTGTATATTTTTTCACTTAAACTTTATTAAGTGACATCATGGTTCACTTGTCCTGAAAAAGGTCTTGAGTTACACTTGAACATGTGACTGTGAGAGAGGATCCTAACCCTTGTATGGATGTAGGTTGTTTTGAACATAGCCTTGATTGATCTCAAGCACGTCGAGTCTTTTATACTAATAAATCAGCCTATAAACTTCTTTTAAATCCTCATAAATGTTCTAAGAATTTTAAAACAAGTCTATTCTTCATGATATATCCTTGTAGGCCTCATTTCATGGTTTGATCAAAATAAGACCTATAGGCTGGGGCTTGTAGGTCACCCTTTTTTGTGATAATATAAGCCACCTATGATTACATAATCACCCTTAACCTTGATGATATAATAAAATAGATAATTATAATGTGACTACTTGGTGATGATCCTTGAAGCATGTGTTAACCATGTGACCATTTGAATGTTCATATGTCATTGTTCTCTCTTGGCTACAGGTGGGTGTATTAGGTCTAGTGAGCTATAAAAATCCAAAAATCTCATGTGGAGTATAATATTGAAGAGGTTCATGGTGTATATTAAATACTTGAGTCTCATCATGAAAATCATGTATTCCTACTTGACTTGGCCTTTAAGAGACTTCTCAAGACTATCTTGAGGTATCCTATGCAATCAACTGTAGGTGACTGTACTATGAGATCTTGGCTAATGGTTGTGTTATTAGAAGTTTAAATCTTGATATAGATCTTTAAAAACACTATGAAATATTAAAACATGGACAAAACCCTATGAAACCAAAAAAATGACAATACCCCTTGTTCTTATGTCTAAACTACCAATCATATTTGAATAGTCCTTTGCTTAGCTATAGGTGACTATGGCCTCATGAAAAACATGACCTATATGAGTTCAAACACCATTTAGGTCTATATTTAATCTCAAAATCTAATCATTACCTTGCAAGAATTGCCACATATATAGTCATTATTCCACTTTTATGAGAACAAACTTCTCTTTTATCCTTCTTGATTATATATGATGACTATAAGTCCTTTGTACAAACTATGAATAGGTTGTAAAGATGCCTGGTGAGATTTGAAAACATGAGGGTCATTAGGTGTGAATATGATATTCACTCATCAAATGTTCTCAAAATAATCTAAAACCTCCTTGAAATGGTTCAAACCCTTAAAGTCCCCTTTATTTTCTATCGCTCATCTAATTGGCTGCAAGTGTCGTCACAAGTGGATGTAGGTCACCATTTCCTCTTATTATTCTCTCCTTAAATCTTGACATGACTTTTCCTATTGAAATATTCTTGAGGTTTCTAATCTCCATGCTATTTATGTCTTTTGATGATCAAATTAGCCTCCTTGATCCTTGAAAAGTACTAAGACTATTAATTAGGCCTTCTTTGAAATGGCACAGGCCTATAGGTGGTCTCAAGGACACCTAATTATTTTCCCAAGGATGCCTTATATTATTTATGATAGGAAGAAGGTTATATTTGGATCAAGAATTACTCATTGATTCTCAATATCAAAACATAAGCTCCTATCATGATCAAACCTTCAAGTATTATGCCCTTTCTCATTGTAGATGAATATGTGATGTCACATTTGTATGGATTGTGTCTAATTAGGCCCTAAATAAGGCTCAAAATAGTTTATTATGAACTTATACTTCAATTCAAGCAATTTTATATGATGATTGAACCTTCCTCATATTATAACTTATGAATTCTAGTGTTCTCAAGACAACATTTCTTTAAAACACTTCTTGAGAACCCTTTTTTCTATTGTAGGTCATCATTCCTTGACTATTTAGATGCTTTCTTGGTGTGTATATCTCCATATTTAAGGGTAGTGACGTCTTACTTGTTCTTAACTCCTCATGGTGGATTGGTGAGATGGATATTGGTGGAATTGGTGGTGATGAATAGGAGATGACAAAACCATGAATGGAAGGTAGAAAAGAGGATTGGACACAATGATAAATGGCTATGTTATGACAATGAGGATGGAGAAACAAAATGGAGGTGACAATTAACATGAAACCTATCATGAATCAATCTTAAAAACCATGGAGGAAACACATACATAGTAATCAATTAGTCAAACCAATTTGAAGGTCATTAGAGGTGGAAAATGGTGTTAAAATGAAACACAGGTTTCTCTTGAAACCTTAAAATATTCTATAAAACCTTAAAATTTTCTAAAAGGGATCTTGAGATGCTTCAGAACACATGGGTGGCTTTATTGGTGATGTAAATTAATGAAACATTTGAGAATATTGTTTGGAGAACATGTGAACATGATGGAGACCCTACAAATAATATTCTAGGAAAAAATGAAATTCCTTCTCTCCCCTTCAACATATAAATCTCCTTCACATGATTGTACAATGTTTATTTTCACTGTATACCTATTATTGAGATCCATATAACCTTAAAATGTGTGAAAAGGACTTGAATACTACCATGTAAGGGTGAATCATGCTCCCAAGAAACTCTAAAAACTTGAATTTTCTTGAAATGATATCCTGGTGAGGAGAAATTGTAGAAAATTAATTGCCTTCCTAGATGCAAGACTATAAAATTATACATTGAATTCAAATGGATGATTTACGAGATAGAGATATCCAATTAGGATAAAAAATTACTCTATAAAGAATCTCTCTAATTCTAGTTTCTCTAGTAAAATTTTTAGACCTATACCTTCTTTCTCCTAACTGTACTAACTATAAACTTGAATTCCTATCTCTATGTGCAAAGAAGACAATTGCCTATAGGAGACAAATTTTGGGCATATTTTGAGTCTAATTTACATTAAATTTTTCATGAACCTATACCATGCATTTCTTTTCCTGTTAATGGCCTCCATCGTATGGTTGGTTGTATAAATTCTGTACTTAGCTTGGAAAATTCATAAAAAAAGGATAAAGATTCCACTACCAAAATTAGAAGATAATAGAAGTATCATGAGTCATATTCATTTTAAAAAAGTAATAATTCCATTTTAAATTCTTTTAGGGCCAAATTTTGCATGTAGGAGTCCTTTTTTGGTATTTTCTAAGCTTAAAAACACATTAAATGTCCTTTTTAAGACATGAAACTTTGGATTAAGGCTAATGTCATTGAAATGAATATGGTAAAAGGTATTTTGGATATTTTTATGACATTTTTACATATAATTTAATCATTTTAAGAAAAAAATTGTCCTTTTAGGCCAAAAATACATAGTTTTAGACCACCTTGAATGGGCTCAACAGTACCAAGAAAAGTTTTGAATTATATGGGTTGGTATTTGGCATTAATAGGCCAAATTACCAAAAATAAATTTAGAATATGGTACATATAAGTTAGCACATTAATTTTTATACTATATATTTTATGTTCACCCTTGTGCCCTATCATTTCTATATCCTTAACCCTAACCATTAAAATAGGATCCACATCCAAATTAAGGTTAAACATTTAATTATTGTGTAGTCGAATACACTCCTCATTTGTTCCTCTACATAGAGATTTAAATTATCATGTAATCATGTGCATTTATTAATTTGAAATTGGATCATAAACTTATGTATTAGTCACATGCCTACTCATAGACTTACATGCAATGATTGACTCATATGATAACCTCTACACCTCACTACACACTCCACAATTGGTAGTCCTACATATTTCATAAACATCTACCCATAGAATTATTTATTATTTTAGGCACCACCTCAACACAACCATGTGTCAAATTTTCTTAATCATTTGATTCAAAATATGGCCTAACTAGCTACTAGCCACCAATAAAGGATCCTAACATCAGAGGTCATTGACAATAGCCTGAACATTAACTGTTTAGACCATTGCCAACTACCACATCTGATAGGAGATCAATGCACCAATCAACATCCTCCTTGGTAATTATATAATAGTTAATACTACTCTTGTAATCATGCATATTAAATATGTAACATATGAAATTGGTACATAATTACATAACTAGATCAATGCCATTTACATAGTTATAACATATATAGGTTGCTCTGTGTATATACTATGTATACATGCACTATGGAAATTGTACTCAATTTTCCTTATTATTTAATTTATGAATATAAGTTGCATTTCCTACAAGAATTCCCCTCTATTAAATGTGTGTTTGATTATTCCATTTGAATACATCTCTATGTATTTTATATGCATAAACAAACTCTATTATCCCTCACACACTTGGTCTTCGGCCCTATGATGTGAAAAATTTGGTATTAGAGATTTGCTCTACCCCTTTCTATGCCTATAACCACATGGGAAAAATGAGAGATAGAAGGTTTAATAGTCTATTCTATTTCAAAGATTAATGAAGGATGCCATAGTAAAAATAAGATGGTTAATGCCCAAAATGAATATTAGGTATCCCCAAAAGTTTGAAGGCTCATTGCCAAAACTTTGAAGGCACAAAACACCAAAATTCTTGGTTAATTATGTGAATTAATGATGCATATAAACCAAAAACCTTCTGATCCATCTCAATAATATGATCCATAATGGTTTCAATAACAAACCCAATTCAAATCACAAGTCAATCTTGACATCCCTCCATGTGATGGCAAGATCAAAGCTAAGGCAGTGGATGCCTAGATTTGAAAACTTGAGGCACACTTCTCAGTAAAATAAGTCACTAATACTAAGAATGTCACCTTCATAGTACTGAATATATCCATTTTGGTTGTTCACTAGAGGGATAACTTTAGTGTGCAACATGCATAAGAGTGCATTCTAGTTGAATCATGGAAAATGTTTTTTGATGTGTTGAAGGAAGAATACTACCCTCTCTAACACTTTGAATATGAATACATCAAGTTATAAAAACTTTTATAGTATAAGGATTAGTTAATGAAAGACTACACCAATATATTCCATGTGTAATTTATTCACCTAAAAGAGAACTTGAGTAAAAAACTTGAGGTGTTGAAGTACATCAATGAACTCTCACCTTATATCCATGCGAAGTTAATGTTATTAACTTTTGAAAATTTGGGAAAAACATATCATAATGATGCTAATATCAAATCCAAGGCAATGATGAAGCAACATACTATCTCTTCATCCAATGCAATGGGCAAGACCCAACCCTCACATAATTTCACATCGTATCCCCTTGCATAGAAGCATTACCCTTCTCATAAAAGTGAGCAGCCTCAGAAGACTACACAATAATTGAAGGCTCCTACACCTTATACTATAGACAAGGGCAAGAAAAAGTTAGGTGATAAGTGGTGTCATCACCATCACTCATCTAACCATGATGAATTTTTAATGTTGGGCATTTACTCATATAGTCTGCATCATGACCCATACCAATAGATAACACTGATACATATGCCTCTTGTGTAAACACAAACAACACTACAATAGACATATCTAAAGAGCATAAATGTCTCTTCCATACCAATTTTGGGTCAAGGGTTATCCTCTCCATGTCATCATTGATAATGATAGTTAGAAAAATGTAATTATGCAATTAACCTATCAATGCCTTGATCTTACCACTATTGCACACCCTAAGTCATATTCTCTAGGGTGGATAAAATAGGGGGAAAATATACAGATATAATGATAGTGAAATTTTTAGTACAAAGTCAAGCCTATGGAGAATATTCACTTTTGACATCACACCTATGGAGATATATGACATCTTTTTAGGGAAACTATATCTATACAATTACAAAGATAAATGTGAAGACAATCCAAAACATTGGACTATTTGCACAAAAGATCATTTCTACCACCTCTTTGAGTTAGTGCCCATGACCAAAGTCACCTTGGTCTCTACTAAGTAATGCCATAAACTTGTCTCACATATGTATAAGTTTATATTACTCATATTTCACCTTGACAAACCTGCACAGATGACCAAAAACTCTCTAGCAGTGCACAACACTCATACAACATCATGGTAGTAAAAAATTAACAAGTTATTAGAGTAGCATAGAGAAGTCTTCATATATATTTAAGGCCTTCCAAAACATTACATATTAAATCACTACATAAATTTGGTTCATGGATCCCCTCTTTCAAATATCTCCCTGTATCATAGATATGTTTGGAATGATGAAATCTAGCACCAAGTACAAGATATCCTTGATTAGGGTGAGATCAAGCCTAGATATTCACCTTGTAGGTGTCTAATATTCCTCACAACCAATAATGATTTGATAAACATTTTATGTGACAATTTGGGTGATGATTCTATCCTAATTGGTCGCAAAATTTTTGGGAGCCATAACTTTTGCACCATAGCTCCGTTTGACCCCCCATTTGAATCATTGGAAAGATAAGAATGAGGGGTGTGTCATGAGATGGAACATAGATCCACTTTATGGGTTTTTACCCTCAAAAACCAAATGGAATTTCCCCAAGTTTCAATTTTAGTAGTGTAGTCTAAAAATGGTAAGTTTATAAAAATAGTAATTCCTCAAATTCTGTATTGTTGTGAATCGTGATAGTCAAACCACTTAATATCCCTTGAGATTGGTGACCTTACACATCCTCATCCTACCTTCAAAATGTGTATATCTGAAGATGTAACCTAAAAAGGAAATAAGACATCTCTTCTCAGAGATAGGCATATGTTTGGATCTGCAAATTTGATCAATAAAACATCTTTTCTTAGAGATAAAATTATTACAATTATGTTGTTATTATTTCTTGAATTATCTTTCAACCAAATATTATGAGTTTTGGATCAAATAAGGATGGGTCCTGGTGACTCTACATAAAATATCATGCATTAAAAAATATAATGGTGAAGAATCAATACCCACTACCATGCATTGATGACCTCTTGGACCACATATGAGGTGCTCAATAATTCACCAAGATTAACTTGAAGCATGGATACCATCAGGTTCTAGTCCATCCTAAAGATAACATTCAAGACATGGGAAGGATTGTATGAATGGTTGGTCATACCTTTCAGCCTAACCATTTTACTAACTACATTCATGAGCTTGATGGATCATCTACTCAAGCCTTTCCTCAACTACTTCGTCATCTTCTACTTGGATGAAATTTTCATCTTTAGTAAGACTTGGGAGGAGAATTTAGAGCACATATTTCATGTCTTCGATACCACATATCAACACAAGATACAATACAACTTAACAAAGTGTACATTCAATACTGTGTTGATCCAGTACTTGGGCTACATCATTGATTGCACAAGCATTCATGTTGACCTAGAGAAGATCAAAGTGATCCAAGATTGGCCCACTCCACATAATCTCACATAATTGAGGATTTTTCTTGGACTTTATAACTTCTACCACATCTTCTTCCTTAGTTTATTGCACATCTCTTGGGATCTCATCCAGATAACATGTAAAAAATCCAAGTTTGATTGGACTCATGCATAATAGCATGATTTTGAGGCACTCAAGCAATGCTTCTAGATAGCACCTATTATTTTTATGCCTAAAATTATATATTCATTAAAAATTCACACTAATACATATGACTATGCACTTAGTCCATTGATCATGTAACATGGTCATCCAGTTGCATACCACTTAGAGATGTCTAATGACATAGTGTAAAGGTACTCCACCTGTGAGAAAGAACTTTACACTATAATGTAATCAATAAATTAGTGGTGACACTACATTCTAGGGAAGTAAGTAATTATTCATTTAGATCATAAGAAAATTTAGTTCTTGTAGATGTAGAACAAGATAAATAATGCATGACACATGGAATAAATGACTTACCTGTATTAGTTCTATCTTGTGATCAAGAACAAGAAAGTGAAGGAAAATAAGGGAAAAATTTGACTTTGATAACCATCAATTCACTTGATCATCATGACGATAAACATGTGCATCCACAACTTTTTACACTGGGCATCCCTCTACACGTTTGACTAGGACTTCATAATAACTTATACCAGCATAACATATGGTAAACAAGTTTAGGAGTTCTACTTATTTGAATAGATTATCTACAAGCTCAAACATCTCTATGTCCTAATGTCACACGTCACCAATGAATCATATACGAGACACACTACACCAAGACCTCAAGATAGTTTGGTGTGATAAAAACTTTAGATGTATTATATTTGAAATTCTACTAGCATCACATGTACATAGACATGAAATACCACATTGAGTCTTGCATTTATTATTACATTGCCAACCCCACAGACATGTAGTTAAGACTTTACACACCTCTAATAGTTACATCTAATCCATGATAATAAATCAACATGGATTTCATGACTGGGTTGCCTAAGATGAGAAGCTAGGATGACACTATGTTTGTTGTAGTGGATAGGTTTTCCAATATGGCTATCATGGACACTTGAAAGAAATACATTGATGCAACTGACACTAATTAAGCCTTATTCAACCATGTTTGGGTTCATTTTGGGCTTCCAATATCCATCATTTTTGATCGAGATCCATGCTTTGTAAGTTATTTTTGGCAAAAATTATGGGACTTGATGGGTACATAGATGGATTGTCAATACATTTTCATCCATAGATAAATGGGTAAGCCAAATGTGGTCAAATGCACACTTATTCATCTTTTATTAATGTAAAATCATACACATGCTCATACTTGGGATGACAATTTCTTACACATTCAACATGCCCAAAATATATCCCTTCATGGATCTACAAGTCATAGTCCTTTCTAGACATCTTGGGTTTAAACCTTTAGTACTTATAGACATCTACTATGCACAAGCTAATACTAAATAATGCTCATAAGAATAGGAATTAGACAAATCTAAGAAGTTTCTATGACAAATCCAATTTATTAGATAGTAGGTTCAATAGATTCTCTCTGGCACATAAACAAAGTACAAGGAGTGATATGATACACATCTCACACCTCATGCATTTTGAGTTGGTGATAGAGTTTGGTTGCACCTTCATAAGGAATGTTTCAAAGGTCTAAACCAAAAAATTAAGCCTCTATGTTATGGTCCATACACCATTCTACATGTAGCTAGTGAAAATAAAATTATTCTTAATCTACCTCTACACTTAGGCATGCACCTAGTCTTCAATGTGGAACTCCTTAAGCCTTATACTCCACCACTTATTGAGCCAATAGTGACACAAAATCCTTTTGATTTGGATCTTAAACACTTGCACCCTATAGTAAAGGACCAGATCATCAAAGTGACAAACACACACACACACACACACACACACACACACACACACACACACACACACACACACACACACACACACACACACACACACACACACACACACACACACACACACACACACACACACACACACACCATGGCACACAAATTTTTTTGAGTGGTTAAGTTTAGACAATATTCTGATCAAGATAAGTGGCACACTTCCTAGTAACTTCAAGTGCAGGTTTCTCAACTTCACACTAATGCAATAGAGTAATGGTCTCAACTTCTAGATAAATTCCATGAGTGACTATCCCATTGAGTACACTTTCTATGGTCAAAAGCTTGGATCCTCAATCTACCCCTATTGTATGAAATGACCATTAACCTAAGGAGCCCTTTGAGCTCACTAATGAACTCAAGGTAGAAGATCAATGGTTTTGGGCCCCTATCAAGCTAAAACACTATGATTCTTCCACCATTGAACTTATCAGAACTCACCTTAACATAATATATCCCTAACTAAGCTGTTTCATATAGTATGGAACCATATTATTGAGAAAACCCCTATAAAGTGTCCATTTTCCTAAAATTATCCTCAATTGTCCTTAAAATGTAGCTTAGTGATGTTGTGGAGGGAAAATAGGAGGGAAAAATAGTGGTTTGACCTAAGGGAGATGAATGGTCATAAATTAGCATGTGTGGGCCCATATAAGAGGAATTAAGCATTGAACAAGGCAATGGTGAATCTAATTGAGTTTGAAACATTCAATGGTGAATTATTAGGGCTCATGAGGTATTAATTAGAGGAATATGAGTGGTCTAGTGGTCAATTAAGGATAAAATAGCACCCCATTATCATCAAAACCATTAAACATGCTTAAATACATGGCTTTAAAAGAGGCTAATTAATTAAACCACTATGTTAATGCATATAAAACATCTCAATAATCATTAAAATTTAATTAGATCACATAATATTCTTCATAATGATCCTTGAAAGATCAAAATGTGCATACCTTCTGATAATTATGCATGAATAATGTGTTCTTAGACCTTTATTAAAATGACTCCTCCAACTTGGATTCATTACTACATCTCCCTTATTTTTATGATAATTCAAGATGTATAAGGGGCCAAAAAAACACTTTGAACACCATGACACTTCCCGACTTAAGCTTGACATAGGGCACAAGGATCTACAAGGATTGCTAAAACAAGTTTTAAATATGACTAGATAATGGAATCACTAGACATCCTTTTATATTTCCTAACATGAATAACAAGCAAGTTACAAACATGGTTCATGACCTCAAGATATAGGGTTAGCCAATTTATAGGTCTAGGACTAGAAATTAAACAACAATCCTATGATGTGTGTGGGAGTATGATCTATGGAGTTCATACTGAGGTGTGTAGGATATGATCTAAGGTGACCATTGTATGAAAATATAAGAATAAGCACAAGACTTGTGCATAAGTTTGTGAGCAAACTTAAGGAAAATGGGTGTGCATGGCTATGTGAGAGGTGTGAGTTATATGTATAGAAAAAAGTGAGGAGTGAATTTTACTTTGCAGTGGCTATCCAGATGGTGAACCTTTTTTGATTCACCATGAATTTTTTAGATCCACCCTTAAGCTTGGACTCTTTAACACACTAATGGAACATGAAGGAAGCTAATGTAATGCTTACTAAAGTTTAATGTAACAATAATTCATATAAAGGTCAGTTTGATGCACTCAGGCTAAGGAATAATGAAAATAAGGTCTAGTTGAAGATACTTAAATTTAACTGTCCACTATATCCTTGAGAGATTAATGATATAACACATTACATGACCTATAAATAAATATTATAGCACTTATATTGAGCTCAAACATACAAAAATATGATAACAACCACATTTTCATATCAAAAAAACATAAAACACTAAATATAGATTAGCAAATGATTGTAAAATGCTCTATTCATTACTCTAAGAGGTACATAATACTATTTTGGTAGAGTCTAGTCATACCATCCTAAGGGATGATCATCAATAGCTTGAAGGCTATATTTATAGAAGATATAAATCAAGAGAGAGGGAGTTTTGGTGATCAAAAGGGATTCAAACAAGCTCAAATCTATTTGAAATGTTGTTATAACTACCTCTACAAATCAAGCTCATTCAAACCCTTTTGATTGATTTGAGCTACTTCAAGTGGTTTAATAATTACATTGATGTTCTTTATTATTGAAATGGAGAATTCAAGGTATTTTGATCTTTGTTCCACCATCCATACAATTAAAAAATTGGGCTAGTCTGTTAGAATCTTATCTTGTTAATTATTCCTAATTGGTTCATCATGGTGTGTGTAGTAAAAATAAGGGGTCCTTTTTATGTAGTTAGTCCTAGAGATGAAACCATTGGGGGATACATGTTTTCCTTCATTTTCCATGACATTTACCATTTGTTACTCATTATGAGGACTAGATCATCATTTCTTGAAACTGATAGAGCCACACCATCTATATTTTGAGTGGTAGTTTATTAAGCTATGACTGTGTTTGAAAGATGAAAAACCCTTACCATATCTCATTTATCTGCCCCTATAGAGTCTTAATGACATTGTTTGATCCCAAAATATCCTCTCTTGGTCCAATATGGATCATTTTTGAGATTGGTTCCATCATACTTTCTCACCTTGGTAAAAAACTAACCCTTTGACCCCCATTTAAGTCACTTGGGCTCATGTTCATTTGATTGGCCATCAAGAACTAACTTAGATCATTGACCTCTTGAATCATCTTGCTCCATTAATTTTCCTAATATGAAATAAAATGATCCGTACATCCTCTTATAGGACTCACATGCTCAGGCCACTTTTCAATCATGCATTGATCTTAGGATGATGTTGTTAGTCTTCTACTTTACATGCTTATGTCATGTGGTGGCATCTGAGCTCCTTAACCTTTTGAATTACTCACATGCCATTAGATTTGAATACATGATTGAATGTGAGTAATTGATCTTATTAGTCCCATTAAATTATTAGTTGCTACTCATCATTAGATCTCATATACGATTGAGCATTGATCATTGATCCTACCTTTTGAATTCCAATGGTTATTTCTTGTGGCTTGAATTTGATGCTCACACACCCATCAATCTGATAGATCATAAATTCTTTGGGATATTTCTTTTGAAACTTTTATTGCACATTTGTTATGGGTTTTGTGTCTTGGCCACTTTCTCCTAAAGAATTTGTTTGTAAATATTTTGCATCAGATAAAATGTCTGGAGAAATTATCATGGGATAATTGCTTGAAAGAATTAAGTCTTCCTTATCTTTGCCTTGGAAAATTTATTATAGACAAAATGTTTGATAGAATTCATGTCTTCAAGATTTATGCTTGTAAATAAAATGTCTGAGAAAATGAGGTATTTGAGAAAATTATCAAGGATAATTTATTCAAAAGAATTTGGAATTAGATTTTTTTAGATCATTTTTTCTGAAATAAACTATTTCCTCAAGATTTTGTCTTTGGGACTTTTGATTTTGATCAGCATTTGTGACCCTTCAATAATTTTGTATCAAGACACTTTGCTGAAGATTGACCCTTTAGGAAAATTATTCAGACAATTTTCATAAAAGAAATAACCTTTAGGCTTTTATTGTAGACAAAATGTACACATGAATTTGTGGCTTTAGGACTTTTGTTTTGGCCAAAATATCCAAAACAATTCTGAATGCTTAGCCAAAAATCCCAAAAAAAGTTTCCCCAAAGAATGAACACTTAGTAAAATAAAGGTCCAAAATAAATTAGCTTTAGCCCCACAAAGTCTGAAAGAATTCCCAAGTAAAGACTTAGCCCGAAAAATGGTTTTGTACTTAGCTTATTTTAAAGATTGTAGGCTATTCTAAACTCATGCTTGAACTATTGCTAGATCTTTGAAGCCTCAAATGAACTATGAAAACTCAAAGCTCGTTTAAACCTATTCTGACCCCAAATTGCTTTAAATACCATGAGAACATGCCTCTTCAAAATTTGACAAACTACACTTTAAGTAAACTTAAAGTGTTTCAAAAGCTATGTAGGCTATGTGTGATCTTTGTACCATTCATTCCATCCAAAAAATAATCAAACACCTTTGGTAATTTGAATAATCTTGAACTCTACTCAATTATTAAATATATGCTTGACCTCTAGATAAGTTTTTTAATGTGGGCCAAAACTAGCCAACATTTTTGGTGACTCAATTGGCTTGACCAACCTACTCGTCATAAAGCCTAGTTATTGATTAAGCTTATTCATGATGTCTGAATGAATGAAAAGATACCTAAAAAATAATCTTATTGATTTTTGGAAACACTTTTTAGGAGTAATGGAGGGAAAGACAAAAAAAAGAAACATAAGACAAAGCAACAACCTATAAAACAAACAGAATAATGTGTAAAAGCACTTGGAGGAAAAATAGACGTATCTGCCTATGTACAAGGGGAAAGATATAAAACTAGAAGCAAAACTTGAGATAACTCCCATTGAGAGGGTTGGGAAGGTTATCTCCATTCAATATATAAAGATAAAAGGCTTTTATCTCTTTACAAGTTATGATGACATAGGGTCCACTCCAAAGGCTATCAAACTTGGAGTGTTTTCCTAGTTTTGCACGATCCTCATCCCATTTGAAGATTGTCACCTTGTTGAAATGTCCTTGAGGAAGCTATTTTGTAAAATTAATTCTTCACTTGGTTTTGGTTGGACCACATGTTATGCATGGAATCATCTCTTATTTCCTCTAATTCTCTCAGTTCATTCATCCTGACATCCATTGCATCACTTTCTAGAAGTGCTAGTTGGTGTGAAAGCTCCAAAGATGGAAGCTCCAATGAAATTGGAAGCCTTTATTCTCTTTGATAGAATAAGAGATAAGTTAAATTACCATTGGATTTATTATGGGTGATCTTAACAACCCAGAAGGTAGTATTTAACTTTGAATGCCAAGATTTTTTATTATCTTCCATTGTTCTCTTGATAATTGGAATTAGATTCTTATTAGTAGACTCAACTAGTCCATTTCCTTGTGGATAGTAATTTGAGGAATATGTCAGATAGATATATTTCTTAAGATCCCACTCAAATTCATTTTTACTTCTAAATTCCAAAGCATTATCTAATAATATAGTGGAAGGTGCTCCAAAATGGGTGACTAGACTCTAATATAACTCAAGCACAAATAATATAGTGGAAGGTGCTCCAAAATGGGTGACTAGACTCTAATAGAACTCAAGCACAAAGTTCTCATTTGCTTCCTTCAAAGGAATTGCTTCAACCCACCCAGTGAAGTAGTCTATAGCTATCAAGACCCACTTATGGAAAGAACTATATGGAGGATGAATTATGTCAATGAATTCTAAACTCCACTGCATGAAAGGCTATTCAACCTGAATAGGCTTTAATGGCATATCAACTAGTTTCTATTTCCCTGTAAACATTGCACATTTTTCACACTTCCTAGCCCATGCATGTGCATATATGAATAAATTGGGACATAATTAACTATATATAATTATTTTTCAGCTGTGGCATTAGATTAAAAATGGCTTCCAAAAGGACTATCATAAAATTACTTGAGAAGCTTATCAAACTAAGTAGCCTCAACACATCTTAAGAGCATACCTCCAATGTATTTTTTGAACAACACTCCAATAAAAATGTATGGAATTGATTATAGATTGAATTGTCTTCTTTGTGATGAATTTAAACCCATTGGATATTCTCTTTTTTAAATAAATCTAACAATATTCTATGTCCAGCTTGTAGGAGGAGTATTTTTAGGTGTATGCTGATTGTCCTGAATTACCAAAACTATCTCTTTTTCTTATCTCACATATTCTACAAGATGTTCACCTAATAATTTAACTCAAAATATCTTTTTTACCTTGAATTTAATGTCATACTCTATTCACTTAGTGATCCATCCAACTCTTTTTCATTTAAGTCTCTATTGAGGATAAAATCCTTCATACTTAGATGAGCTACCATTAATATATCTTATTGTTTGAAAATAGATCTTTAAATTTACTAAAAATTATTAAAACAAGTAATTTTTTTTCAAAAAATAAATATATTTCCTCATAACCTTCCAAATCTTGACTGAAGAAAGTAATAGGTTATTCTAGACCTTCATTATTCTACTGTATAAGCATGGCTAAAATTGCATCTAATGTAGAGAAGGCATACAAATAGAATTCCTTATTGAAATCTATATTTAGAAGTGTAGGGGAATCAGATATGGCATATTTTATTGACTCAAAGCTTGTCTTACCTTATCTTTTCCATGTAAACTCTTTTCCATGTAAACTCTTTTCATTTTCTCAAGATATGAGTGAGGGGATTGACCAATTCTACAAATCTTGGAATGAACTGCCTGATGAAATTGATCTTCCCCAAGAAGCTCTATAATTATTTCTTATGTTTTGGTAATGATATATAAATGATTAATTACATTCTATTTGGATCAATAGAAAGATCAAATTTGGATGCCACATGTCTAAAAAGTCTTCCTTCATGCAATGGAAAAAAGCATTTCTTTGGATTTAAAAAAAATCCAAATTATCTAAATCTATCAAAAATAGATCTCAAGTGTGTTAGATGATCATTAGGATTCTTTGAAAATACTATTAAATCATCAAGATAAACTAAAACCATATCATTCAAAAGACCATGAAAAGCAAAATCCATTGCTTTTTTGAAGGTGTCTACAACATTAGAGTCCAAAGGGCATTTTAAAGAATGTATAGGTACCCTATTTTATAGTGAAGGTTGTCTTATTCTGATCTTCTTCTTTGACCATGATCTAATTATAGCTAAAATAACCATCAAGCAATGATAACCTTGTAGAACCTACCACCTTTTTCGTAATTTGATCCATGGAGGGCAGTGGGTAATAATCCTTTAGGGACACCTTATTGAGGTCCTTGAAGTCAACACATAAAAAAATATATCCATTTTTTTCATCACTGGCACAAAGTTTTCCACCCATGAGGAATGCTTAATTGGAAATATTATCTTTGATTCAATCAATTTATAGAGTTCTCTTCTCATGAGGTCTTCCACTCTTGGATTGATAGGCCTTTATTTCTACCTGACTGGTTTGACATTGCATTATAATTCTATGGTGTGTTGTGCAAGTTTGGGGTCAAACCCATTCAATTATTTGTACTCCTAAGTAAATACATCAAAAAATTCTTGGCACATAACAATAAATGTAGCTCTTTCTTCTGCTATATTGACCTTTCCTATATTTAGCAATTTTTCCTTAAAGATCTCTATCTTTTCATAGTGTTCTTCCTTAGCTGAGATGTATGCTTTCCATTTTATTAATTGGTCATATTCATTGAATATGAATTCTAATGTCACAATCCATTTGGGAATATTATTATACCTTATTTGTATTATCTAATCATTATATTAATTTTAGAACTTGTCTTGATTCTTATGGTAGAATTCTGCCTCTTGCATTAGAAAAAAATGATTTGATCATAATTAGTAAAGACTTGATAACTCACCTCATTATTAAGTAAAAATGTCTACATATAACCTTGATATTATCTTAGATTTGGTTGCCTTTTAATCCTATAACTTCATATTGGTAACCAATAGTAGTAAGCCTATTTGCATACTGGTTTGCTTCTCTTGGTATGGACTAGATATTAAATTCCAAGAAATCCTCTATGAGGTCCCATACCTAGTGCTTATAGGATTTCAAATGGTGATTCTTGTCTACACTTAGGCCTCTCACTTGTTATACTACAAGCCCAATACCCCCATTTAATTGAAGGATCTTGGAACCTCTATTTCTTGCTTCTTACAAACCATTAAAAAGAGCTTCATATTTAGCTACATTTAAGGTGCAACTGAATTGGAGTATTATAATTGAATGATAATTTTGACCCAAGGGTGAAATAAAAATGGCTCTCCCTCCACTTCCATTTTTTGACCTTTAGCCATAAAAGAATAAAGTCCATACACCATCCTCTTCTTAAGCAATGTTAGCTAAGCAAGGTTTAACAACACCTTCCTCATGCATGTAGGACACTCATAAGTCTATATCTTCAATGTTTCAATAGGATCAAAACCATGAATATCAGCTACCCATTCATCAAATCATAGATTTGAGATGAATTCAATATGATCATGGGGTTCTTGTTTATTAACCTCTTCAAATATGACATAGTTGGTATTTGCAAGATTAGGCATATAGGGTTCTAGGTGGAACCTAGAGATAGGCTTAGATCTTATAGTGAATTTGGTTCTATATTTGGTTATAAATACCATGTATGACCAATTATATGATAAAAATCTTCCAATATTTATAGGAAAGTCCTTAAACAAGCATAGGGCAAAATATGGAGGTAGGTATACCACCATTACATCTTGAGTAATGACATAATTTGGATAGGCTACCAATGTAATCTAAAGATATTTAAAGATGCCTACTATCTTAGTGGGAGAGCCATACAATTTGAGAAAATATTTTTCATTAGGCACATATTTAAGCCCAAGATTATCTTCTATGGCTTTAGGCATCACTAAGGTTAAATCACCTAAATCTATCATGCAATTGTGTACTAAATGGTCCCCTATGATGACTGATAGATAAAATGGGAGGGGGATTAACAACCTTATAAGGATTAACTACATTTTTAAATTGGGTTTTACTTGGCATTTGATTAGGAACTTGACTATGGTCTTGTTTAGGATGGATATTATTGATGAAAATAGTGTTCACCTTATCAACTATCTTTCACACATGAGAAAGTTTAGAGAGCTCTTGATGGAGAATATCCTTTTACCCTAAAATAGATATAGAATCATACATGGACATAGTTAAGTTAGGCTTATTCAAATGGTATACAATATTAAAGGGAAGATTAATAACTTTGGACTGCACCTTGCAAGTAGAAGCATCACTTAACATTTGAGTAATGTGAGGAATAAAGGGGGACTTCTACTTTTATCTATAAGGTTAGGGCATTTATTGATTTGTAGGAGATTTAGTAGCTACATTTGAAGAAGTAGGTTACTGACTATCCTATGGAGATGATGAAGAAATACTAGGTTAGCTCAAGTTGTCTTCCAACATCCTCTTCTTAGCCCTTGTCTGAGCTATAATTGGTTCATTTGTCCTTTGTGAAGCTTATCCTATATTAGCTACTACATGCTTAAACACATGTTACCCTTATTAAAAATTTATGCATGTGGTATCAGATGGTACTTTATCCATGTTCCCTTATTGTTTGCTTTTAGATTTTGATAGTGAGATGGCATGCATGCCATCTTGACTCATTTTTGGGCCTTGTGGTGGAGGAAGCATCATATCATTACCTTGGAATGAAGGAGCATGCTTCCAACTAGGGTCTTGATATATGTATCAAGTAGTAGTCATCACCATCTCATTAGACTATCCCCTTGACTGCCATTAACCTTCTTAAGCATAGTTGTTTTGAATTAGCATAACAACTCTATAATTACTTGGAGAATTAGGATTGTATTACTTTGGTTGAGTATTCTCCTCTTGTCCTTACTGATTGGACTGATAGGGTGGCCTATTGTACTGATAATTTTGATTATTATTTTATATGGCTTATATGGTGGAGCTTGTTTCCTCTCCATTGCAACCAACTTATTGTTCTAAGCTCTAAGAAGACTTTCTATCTTCCCCAATATGTTAGTTTGATCAGCTTCTATTTGATAAAACTTTGTTGAATCTAGAATTGGAGAAATAGTCAGAGCAAGAGGATGTATCTATGGAAAGAGAGGCATCCATGGCCTTATAGATAACTTACCTAATTGTATAAGGCAATTTTCTACCTTAATTGCTACTTTAATAGCTTTGGGTAGAGTATTCCCTCACATGGGAATCATCACAACTACATCTAAATTGGGAGCCTTCAAATAGTATAGAAAAACATAGTTGGCTGTAGGCTTGATTACTGCAAGAATTATATCCCAAGTCTTCTAAAACCTATAGTTGAAATCCACCATGAATTTATGATTGAATTTCTTTATTGTTGTAAGTTGTTCCTCTAGTGAGAGGTGGTCACTTTTGTCCTCAAAGTGATTTCATAGGACCTCTCTAAATTCATCCTAATTATTGATTGATACATGATCTAATCCTCTATACCATTGAAGTTCTTTCCATTTAAAAGAATTTGATAACAACCTCATTTCTACATTTTCTTGAGTTGTATGATGCACTGAACATAGGTTATCAATATCTGCAATATGTTCTATAGGAGTAATTGAATTTTCTCATGTAAAATAAGGAAGAGCCTTCAAATCTAAGACTAGAATATTATCCCATTAGGTAAGGTTTAGAGGACTACCGCCATTGAATAGCACAAAGGTTTGTCTTCTTGGAACACCCACATGAGGTATGGGATTTATAAAAATGTTTAGCTAAACAATATTAGCCTAAATAGGAGGAAAAAGAGGTGTAGGTGTAGGATTTGACTGAGGGGATTTCTTCTTCTTTATTGATTATAAAGATAACTCAAAGAAATCTATCCCTTTCTCTTTTGTAGAGGATCTTGTGATAACTCTTGGGGGCATGAAAAACATGCAAATCTAGAAATAAAACTCTAGAATTCACTACTATACTCAAATATGAAAAATTATACAAATATTTGGGTCCCATCAGGCATACCAAAAATGTTAGCTATCTAGATAACACCTAATAGAGGTTAGATTTGTTCAAGTTTGACCCATACCTAAACTAACATGGGAATGACCCTAGGTTGTGGGTATCCTATAATAGGGTTAGACCTCTAAGGTTTTTTATGAGGCTAGTTCCTCAAATTTTATAATTTAGATCTTTATTTCTAAAACCTAAAACTATTTGGGATGAAAAGAGTCAAGAAATTTACATAAAGTAAAACCTATTCTAATATGTGGTGATGCACCATGAATTTTTCAGATCCAATCTTGAGCTAAGACTCTTTAACATAGTAATGGGCTATGAAAAAATCTAATGTAATGCTTACTAAAGTTTCTATTCAACCATATTTCATATAGAGGACAATTTGATGCACTCAAACTATGGAGCAATCAAAATAAGGTCTAGTTGAAGACACTTAAATTTGGCTGTCTATTATATCCTTGAGAGATCAATGCTAAGACACATTACATGACTTATAAACAAAGTTTCTAGCACTTAGATTGAGATAAAACATGAAAAAGGTGTCAGGGGATCTCTAGCTCTACCAATTAGAGCACAATTGATTACTTTCTTATATGCAATTAAACACGGAATTATACCAGAATGATAAAGTAGCTAGAAACTTGAGACAACAAAGAATTTGAGAGACAATACACACTCTTGTATTAAATACTACTAGAAGAAAATACAATAAGGAAGATGCCACTTCTTCCTCCACCTCAAAGGCTTGTCACACCTCAAGACCTTCTTCCCTCTCTCTCTTTCTCAACACAACAACTCTAAAGCCTGAGTTATTATCCCTCCTTGAATGCTTCAGCTAATCTCCTTGACCTTGCTAGCTTCAATGCTTTTACTTGCCTTCTTGCTTGATTACAATACATGCCTTATGGGTCTTTAAATAAGATCCCATGCTTACAAAAATAGAACTCTAGTTATAATAATTAGACATGCAGCTCATGACTATAATTAGTCATTTAACATGCAAACACTCGCTTCACTTAACTGACTATTCGTTAACAGCAGTTCTGGAAATACACAGGCGACTGACGCCGGTCCCTGCTAGTCTGGTGCTACCGACATCGGCTGACTCCTTACCATCGCCGGTCTCCTTCTCCACTACATCTAACCGACGTCAGTCATACTGCTGACGCCAGTGGCTCTGGTTCTTCAACATCCTTCCTTGTGTCTGCAAACAGTTCAAGCTTTTAGCTCCACACCTTAACAATCTCCCACTTAGAGATAAATAGCTGCAACTTGTACATGTACCTGTACACCATCTATTTTGTTCCTTAGGCTCTGTATCCCTCTTCAAAGTCACTCTTGAAGACCAACCACCACGCAAACTTGTGATGCAATACCTATATCTTATGCCACAAGAATTTTTTTGTTCCCAAATTCTCCATAACATACTTCTGAACCAACTCTACCCTTAGCTCAGAAAACTCCCTGTGTATGAAACCCTACAACAAGTAACACAATACAGTAACAGGATAATGTAGCTAATATTATCCAACCTGGTAAAGATAAAATACAATGGTCAAACCTCCATTGTTCTTCAGCCTAATCAAGACCATATACCATAGCCTTCTGTCTCATGTGTCCATCCACTCTCTTCTCTAAAATGGGAATCCATCCCTCTATCTAGTGCTTCCTTCTAGCTGACAACACTACCAACAAATACCTATTTGGATCTTCTCCAAGGACTCACACTCCTCATTCATGCCAAGCTCCCACTGTTTCTAGATTCTACCTGCATTGCTTCTTCCATCTTCCTAGTTCATGACTATCAATAAGCAATATAAAGAAGGTGAACAACGAATATGAGGTTCACATACCTTTCCTGACCTCCACATGGGTGTTTGAGACTTATTAATTCACCCAACATCTATTTCAGTGACCGATCTAGGCCATCTCCCAGTCTGCTCCTGACCGATGTCGGTTCCCTACACTGACCCTGACTGTCGACGTCGTTTCCCTGGCTGACACCGGTGTCCCTCCTGCCGACGTCGGTCCTTATGACCAATGTCAGACTTCTCCTACCCAACCTACTGACCCTGCTGGTCTGCACATGACCGATGTCAATATCTGGATGACCGACGTCGGTGCCAAGCGACCGACATCAGTGTTTGTGTGTTCCTGTAAGTTATGAAATTTTCATCTGTGAGCTCTTCTTAGATCAAACCTTTGTCCATGCTGCCCTGCTCAGATTTATTCAGCCCCTGTGACTGATCTTTGTCCTTCATCTCCTCCATAAACACCAAGGCTTCTTTGTTCCTGTCAAAGGCATCAAATTTCCTCTTTCTGTAATGAACTCTATCTATGCTTTCTGAATTTGAACACATACCTTTTGAATCAAGAACTTCCATTCCCTTCTTATTCATGTGACCAAGCCTATTAGGCCACATCTTTGAATCTACACCAGAAGTAGAATCAGTAATACAAGTAGGTAGATAAAGAGTACCTACTTTCTTACCTCTTGCTAGAACAAGTGCTCCCTTGGTAACCTTCCAAGAATCCGCTGTGAGGGTTATTGTGCATCCCTCATCTCCCAACCTTCCTACAAAAATCAGACTCTACTTCAGAATTGGAACATGCATGACCTCTTTCAACACCCATGTGTTGTCAATCTGCAATCTCAGCTGCACTTTCCCTTTGCCAACAATTTGACAAGGTGTACCATCCCCTAAATAGAGCACTCCAAAATTTCCCTGTTCATACTCATAGAACAAATCTCTGTTTGGGGATGCATGAAAAGATGAACTAGAATCTAAAATCCATGATCCTACCTGACTATCCGAAGAAAGTATGAGAGCATCCTGCATCATAATATTTGCATCCTTTGCTTCTTCCATACCTGCATGTTGATTCTCTTTATCTCTCAACCAACACTCCTTCTTTATATGTCCTTTCTTTCCACAAAACCAGCAGGTAATACCTTTGGACTCGGATCTCCTTCCCGACCTTGATTTCCCTTGCTCAACCTTCTCCCTTTACCATCCCCTACTTTCTGCACTTAGAGCATTCCCTGATGATTCACCTGTGCTTCTCCTGCATATTTCCTCATTCAAGATCACACTCACAACATCATCAAATTTTAAGATTTTAGAAGCAGATGTAGAATTACTTAATGCCATAACCATACCATCCCAACTTTCAGGCAAAGAACATAAAATCAAGAGAGCCTTTACCTCATCATCAAAAACAATATTGACTGAAGCTAGTTGGTTTACCAAACCATGGAAATCACTAAGATGAGTATGTACTGAGCCACCTTCTTACATTTGCAAAGTAAATAGCTGCTTCATAAGATATACCTTATTAGAAGCTGAGGGCTTTTCGTATAAATTTGCCAAGGACTTTATCAACTCTTTCGTTGTCTTGCACTGTGATAAGCTGGAAATCACAGACGATGCAAGGCTCAACCTTATGGAACCGAGAGCCTTCCGATCAAGAACGTTCCATTCTTTATCCTTCATATCTATGGGCTTGCATGCAACCCCATCCAACGATAAGTACAAATCCTTTTGATACAGATAGTCCTCAATCTGCATCCTCCAATGTTGATAATTCTTGCCGTTAAACTTCTCCATTCATAGTCTACTTTCTTCTGCCATTGCTGAACTCCCACTCAATCAGAAAACTCTGTGAATGACCTGTAATCAAAAACAATACCCTGCTTCCTGCAAACCATAGCTCTGATACCACTTGTCAGGGGATCTCTAGCTCTACCAATTAGAGCACAATTGATTACTTTCTTATATGCAATTAAACACGGAATTATACCAGAATGATAAAGTAGCTAGAAACTTGAGACAACAAAGAATTTGAGAGACAATACACACTCTTGTATTAAATACTACTAGAAGAAAATACAATAAGGAAGATGCCACTTCTTCCTCCACCTCAAAGGCTTACCACACCTCAAGACCTTCTTCCCTCTCTCTCTTGCTCAACACAACAACTCTAAAGCCTAAGTTATTATCCCTCCTTGAATGCTTCAGCTGATCTCCTTGACCTTTCTAGCTTCAATGCTTTTACTTGCCTTCTTGCTTGATTACAATACATGCCTTATGGGTCTTTAAATAAGATCCCATGCTTACAAAAATAGAACTCTAGTTACAATAATTAGACACGCAGCTCGTGACTATAATTAGTCATTTAACATGCAAACGCTCGCTTCACTTAACTGACTGTTTGTCAACAACAGTTCTAGAAATACACAGGCGACCGACACCGGTCCCTACTAGTCTGGTGCTGCCGACGTCAGCCGACTCCCTGCCATCGCCGGTCTCCTCCACTGCATCTAATCAACGTCGGTCATACTGCCAATGACGGTGGCTCTGGTTCTTCAACATCCTTCCTTGTGTCTGCAAATAGTTGAAGCTTTTAGCTCCACACCTTAACAAAAGGATGATAAAAACCATATTTGCATATCAAACAAACACAAAACACTAAATATAAATTATCAAATGGCTACAAAATACTCTATTCATTACTCAAAGAGGTGAAAAATACAATTTTGGTAGAGCCTAATCATACCATCCTGAGGGATGATCATAAATAGCTTAGAGGCTATATTTATAGAAGATAGGAAGAAAGAAAGAGGGATTTTTTGTGCTCAACAGGGAATCAAATGAGCTCAAATCCATTTGAAATGTTGTTATAACCACCTCTAAAAATTAAGCTCATTCAAACCATTTTAAATGATTCAAGTTACTTTAAGTGGTTGAAAAGCTACACTAGTGTTCCTTCTTATTGTAACAATGAAGTAAAGTTGTTTTGAGCTTTTTTATACCATTCAAGCAATTACAACAACTAGGTTCATTTGTTAGAATCTTATCTTATTGTTAATTATTCTTAACTAGTTCATCATGGCATGCACAATGAATAGAAGGGGTCCTTTTCATGCAGTTAGTCTTAGAGATGAAACTATTAGGGGATATATATCTTCCTTTATTTTCCATTCCATATGCCACTTGTTACACATTATGAGGACCAGATCCTCATATCTTAAAATTGATAGAGCTACACCGTCTATACTTTAAGAGGTGGTTTGTCAAGCTATGAATATGTTTGAAGGATGAGAATCCCCTACCATATCTCATTTATTTGAACCTATAGAGTCTTAATGGCACCATTCTATCCCAAAATATCTACTTTTAGTCTAATTTGGATCATGTTCAAGCTCAAGTCCATTCATACTTACTTACCTTGGTCAAAATCTGACCCTTCGACCCCTATCTAAGTTATCTGAGCTCACCTTCATTTGATTGGCCATTGAGAAATGACTTAGATCATCAACCTCTTGAATCATCTTGCTCTATTGATCTACCTGATGTGAATGAACATGATTCATATATCTTATACTAGGACTCATGTGCTTGTGCCACCTGTCAATCATGTATTGATCTTAGGATCATGTTATTAGTCTTCTACTTTATGTGTTTATGGCACATGGTGGCCTTTGAGCTCCTTGACCTTTTGAATTGATCACATTACATTAAATCTAAATCCATGATTAAACACAAGCCATTGATCTTCTTAGGCCCATTAAACTATTAGTCATCACTGGCTGTTAGATCTCTTATATGATTGAGCAATGGTCATTAATCATGCCTTTTGAATTCCAACAACTATTTCCCATGGCTTGAATTTGATGCTCATGCACTGATCAATCTATTGGATCACAAATTACTTTGGCTATTTCTTTAAAACCTTTTATTGGACATTTGTTACAAGTTTTTTGTCTCAGCCACTTTCTCTAAAGGAATTTTTTTGTGACTCTTTTACATCAGACAAAATGTCTAGGGAAATTGTCATGGGACAATTACTTGAAAGAATTAAGTTTGCCTTATCTTTACCTTGGAAAATTTCTTATGGACAAAATGCCTGATAGACTTCATGTCTTCTAGATTTATGCTTGTAGATGAAATATTTGAGAGAAGGATATCTTTGAGAAAATTATCGTAGATAATTTTTCTAAAATAATTTGGACTTATCTTTTTTTAAAACATTTTTTCCAAAATAAACTATTTCCTCAGGATTTTTTCTTCAAGATTTTTGCTTTTGATCGGAATTTGTGACCATTTAGGAATTTTGTATCGAGACACTTTGCTAAAGAATGACCCTTTGAGAAAATTGTTTGGATAATTTTATTGAAATAAATGACCTTTAGGCTTTTAATGTGGATAAAATGTTTACATGAATTTATGTCTTTGGGCCTTTTATTTCAGACAAAATGTCTAAAATAATTCCCAATGCTTAACCAAAAAACCCAAAATAAATTTATTGAAAGAATGAACACTTATTGAAATAATTTTTTGAAATAAATTAGCTTTATCCCTACAAATTTTGAAATAATTCCCAAGTAAATACTTATCCAAAAAAAAGGTTTCATACTTAGCTTATTTATAAAACCTATAGGCTCTTCTGAACTTATGCTTAAACTATTACTAGATCTTTGAAGGCTTGAATGAACTATGAAAAGTTGAAGCTTTTTTAGACCTATTCCATGACCCTAAACTACTTTGATCACCATGAGAACCTTCCTCTTCAAAATTTGACAAATTATACTTTAAGTAAACTTAAAGTGTTTCAAAAGCTTTGTAGGCTATGGATGATCTCTGAACCATTCATCCCATCTAGAACTTGCTCAAGTGCCTTTGGTCATTTGAATAATATGGAACTCTAATCAACTCTTCAATATATTCTTAACCTGTAGAACATGGCATTACCTCTAGATAAATTTTTCTATGTGGGCCAAAACTTGCCAACATTGAGACCATTAGTTTTCAAGGAAATTTGATTCAGATACAAGAACCAACTAGTTGTCCTATCCTCTAATGTTATGTAGAATTATTATATGGTGATTATAGCTTGGGATCCACTAATTTAAGCTCATATGTCATTGTAAATATCCTTGATAGGTTCCTATACATGGTTTATAGACCAATCTATATAAGAATCAAGTTTTGGGTGCTCATGTCAGAAGTTGTAAGCAAATTTTCATGATCTCAAAGATGTGTCATAGTACTCAACACCTTCTCAACTAGTTTCAAGGTATAAAGATCCTAATTTTACCCTAGAACACTTCATGGTGACCCACTTGTATGTGGTTGAAATATATTATAGATTGGGTTGTGTATATGGATCATTATCACCTACATGATTTTAGTGAGTTTCATGGGATATGAAGGTGGTGGTGATATGGTAGTGAGTTTCCTTCATGATTTAAATGTCTTATAAATCTTCCATACATCTTCATAACCCTTATAGACCTACTCCTATGCATTTAGCAAACTCAGTCACATTTTTTAAAAGTTAAGGTTTATTCATGGTTATTAAGATATTTATGAGAATACTATGTTTCATTATGAGACCTTAAACATATTTCTCCTACTTAAAAACCTTTATGCCTCCATTCATATTCATTAGGGTGACTTCAGGGTCTACTTAATTTGGTCTTAAGGGAAGATACTATGAAATTGGTAGCCTTTTTTCTCTTCCATAGACTAAGAGATAAGATAAATGACTAGTGGATTTCTTGGGGGTGATCAGATCAGCCCATAAGGTAGTCTTCAACTTTGAATGCCAAGATCTCTAATTATCTTCCATTTTTCTCTTGATAATCTTAATCAAATTCTTATTAGTGGACTTAACTAGTCCATTACCCTATGGATAGTAATTTGATGAAGATGTCAGATAGATATATTACTCAAGAGTCCACTCACATACCTTTGTACTACTAAATTCCAAAGAATTTTCTAATATTATAGTGGAAGGTTTTCCAAAATGGGTGACTAGAATCTCATAGAACTCAAGCACAAAGTTCTCATTTGCTTCCTTCAAGAGAAATACTTCTAGCCACCTAGTGAAGTAGTCTATAGTTTTCAAGACCCACTTATGTCCAAAATTAAATGGAGGATAAATAATTCTAATGAATTCTAAACCCCATTGCATGAAAGGTTGTTCAACTTGAATATGCTTTAGTGGCATAGTAGCTAGTTTCTATTTCCCTATAAACATTACATATTTTGCACACTTCCTAACCCATACATGTGTATCTATAAATAAATTGGGCCAAAAGTAACCATATCTAATGATTTTTGTAGATATGGTATTGGTTGTAAAATGGCCTCCAAAAGGACCATCATGAATTTACTTGAGAAGATTATCAAATTGGTTAGTCTTAACACATCTTAAGAGCATACCTCCAATGTATTTTTTGAGCAACACTCCATAAATTAGAATGTATGGCACTAATTTCAGCCTTAAGTGTCTTATTTTTGATGCATTAAAACCCATTGGATATTTTCCTCTTTAAATAAATCTAGCAATATTCTATGTCTAGCTTATAGGAGTATTTTCAGGGCCATGCTGAGTGTCCTGAATTACCAAAACTATCTCTTTTTCTTCTCTCACATCTTCTACAATATGTTAAAACAATAATTTACATAAAAATATATTTATGACCTTGAATTTAATTTCATACTCCATGCACTTAGTGACCCATCCAACTCTTTTTTCATTTAAGTCTCTATTAAGGATAAAATCCTTCACAAGTGGATTTGCTACCATTAATATAATCTTGTTGTTTGAAACCAAATGTTTGAATTTATTCAAAATTATTACAAAAAGTACATGTTTTCAACAAATATATATCTTTACTCATAACCTTACAAATCTTGACTGAAGAAAGTAATAGCTTGCTGTAGACCTTCATTATTCTGCTACATACGCATGACTGAAATTGCATCTAATGTAGAGAAGGCATACAAAAAAAATTACTTATTAAAATCTAGATTTAGAAGTGTAGGGGAATTAGATATGTCCTCCTTGATGGTCTCAAATCTTCTCTTATCTTCTCTTGTCCATGTAAAATCTTTATTTTTTCTCAATAGATGAGGGGCTTGACCAATTCTATAAAGCCTATAATGAACCACCTGATGAAATTGATCTTACCTAAGAAACTCTACAATCCTTTCTTATGTTTTGGAAATGATAGAGCAAAGATTAATTATATTCTATATGGATCAATGGAAAGACCAGATTTGGATGCCACATACCCAATAAGTCTTCCTTCATGCAATGAAAAAATGCATTTCTTTGGATTTAAAGAAACTCCAAATTATCTGAATCTATCAAAAACAACTCTCAAGTGTGTTAGATGATCATTAAGATTCTTTGAAAATACTATTATATCATCAAGATAAACTAAAACCATATTATTCAAAATGCCATGGAAATCAAATTCCATTATTCTTTGGAAGGTGGCTCCAACATTGGATATCCAAAAGGCATTTTACAAAATGCACAGGTACCCCATTTTATAGTGAAGCCAGTCTTATGCCTATCTTATTCTTTGAACATGATCTAATTATAGCTAGAATAACAATCAATAAACGAAAATATTTTAGAACCTACCATCTTTTTCATAATTTGATCCATGGAGGGTAATGGGAAATGATCCTTTAGGGACACCTTATTGAGGTCCCTTAAATCAAAACATAAACAAATCTCTCCATTATTTTTCCTCACTGGCACAAGGTTTTCCACCCATGAGGAATGATTAATTAGAAATATTATCTTTGATTCAATCAATTTATAGAGTTCTCTTCTCATGAGGTCCTCCACTCTTGGATTGATAGGCCTTTATTTCTATCTAACTGGTTTGGCATTGCATTGTAATTCAATGGTGTGTTGTGCAAGTTTGGGGTCTAACCCATTCAATTATTTGTAATCCCAAGAAAATACATCAAAAAATTATTGGCACAAAGCAAAAAATGTATTTCTTTCCTCTACTATATTGACCTTTCCTAGATTTCACAATTTGTCCTTAAAAGATCTCTATCTTTTCATAGCGTTATTCCTTAACTGAGATGTATGCTTTCCCTTTTATTACATGATCATCTTCATTGAAGATGCATTATAATATCACAAGCCTTTTAGGAAGCTTATTAGATCTCAATTTTACTATCTGATTATCATATTGATTTTGAAACTATCTTGATTCTTATGGTAGAATTATGCCTCTTGCATTAGAAAAAATGATTTGATCATAATTATCAAAGACTTGCCAAATCACCTCATTGTAAAGTACAACTAGTCTACATATAACCTTGATCTTATCTTGGATTTGGTTACCTTTGACTCCTTATGCAACCTCATATTGGGAACCAATGGTAGCAAGCCTATTTGTATGCTGATTTGCTTCTCTTATTATGGACTACATATTAAATGCTAAAAAATTCTCCATAAGGTCCCACAACCAGTGCTTATAGGCTTTCAAATGGTTATTCTTGTCTACACTTAGGCCTCTCACTTATTATACTACAAGCTCACTATCCCCCTTGACTTAAAGGATCTTGACACCTCTCTTTCTTGCTTCTTTCAAACCATGCGAAAGAGCTTCATATTCAACTATATTTGAGGTGCAACTGAATTGGGGTCTTACATCTAAATGGTACTTTTGACCTAAGGGTGGAATAAGCATGGCTCCCACTCCACTTCCATTTTTTGACCTTGAGCCATCAAAGAACAAAGTCCATATACCATCTTCTTCTTAAGCAATGTTAGTTAAGCAAGGTATAACAACACCTTACTCATGCATGCAATACACTCCTAAGTATGTATCTTCAATATTGTTATAAGGATAAAAATAATGAATATCAACTTATATTTCATCCAAATATAGATCTAAGATGCCTTCAAGATGATCATGGGGTTCTTGTTTACTAACCTCTTCAACCTCTTCAAATATGACATAGTTGGTATTTTCAAGATAAAGATTATAAGGTTCTAGGTGGAAACTAAAGATAGGCTCAGATCTTATAGTGACTTTGGTTGCATATCTAGTTCTAAAAATAATGTATGATGAATTAGATGACACATATCTTCCAATATTTGTAGTAAAGTCCCTAGATAAGCATAGTGAAAAATATGGAGGTAGGTATACCGCCATTATATATTGATTAATGACTCAATTTGGATAGGCTCCCAATATGATATGAAGATCTTTCAAGATGCCTACTATCTTAGCGGGAGAGCCATTCAGTTGGAGGTCATATTTTTTGTTAGGCACATATTTGAGCTCAAGATTATCTACTATGGCTTTAAGCATCACTGACATTAAAATACCTCCTAAATATATCATGTAATTGTGTACTATATAGTCCCTTATGATGATTGACAAAAAAATTGGGGGGATTAACAACTTTAAAAGCATGAAAAACATTTTAAAATTAGATTTTGCTTGGCATTTGATTATGAACTTGACTATGGGCTTAGTTAGGTTGGGTATTATTGATGAAAATAGTATTCACCTTATCAACTATCTTTTCCACATGAGAAAGTTTGGAGAGAACTTACTAGAGAATCTCCTTTTGCCTAGGAATAAACATAGAATCAAACATGGACATAGTTACATTAGGATTCTTCAAATGGTCCACAATATTAAAGGGAAGATTAGTACTTTTGGACTGCACCTTGAAAGTAGAAGCATCACTTGGAATTTGAGTAACATGAGGAAAAAAGGGGGACTTCTGCTACTGTCCATGAGGTTGAGGAAATTTTTGATTTGTAAGAGCTTTAATAGCTACATTTGAAGAAGTAGGTTGCTGACTAGCCTATGAAGATGATGAATAAATCCTAGGTTACCCCAAGTTGTCTTCCAACATCCTCTTCTTAGCTCTTGTCTAAGCTTTAATTGGTTCATTTGTCTTTTGTGAAGCTTGTCCCATATTATCTGCTACATGCTTAAACACATGTTCCCCTTCTTAAAAATTCATGCATGTGGTATCAGATGGTGCTTTATCCATGTTCCCTTTATTGGAAATATTTTCATTGATGTCAAATGTCTAGCATTGGTGATAAAGGCCCCATAGTATTTATTATCCAAAGGTGTTTTTTAATGTTCATATTTTGGCTAAAATGTGTTGATATTTATTTAATATTAAAGAATATATTTTTGGTTGCATAAAATTGAAAAGAGGGCCCATGGAGAAGTCAAAGAGTCATGGGGTAAAGACAAAAGAGGAATGTGATGCATTTTCCCATGAAGAGTCATCTTAAAGAATTCCAAGAGTCACCAAGTGAAGATAAAATAAAGAATGGTGCATTTTTCCATGAAGAGTCACCTTAAGGAATTGAAAATGTCACCAAGATAAAGAAAAAAAAGGAAAGGATGTATTTGATTATGAAGGGTCACCATGTGACTTTTCAAATACAAGGATTTAAAGAGTCATACAAGTTTAGCACCATTTTCCATGAGGAGTGAAGGGTCACAAAAGGTGAATGTTAAAGGTCATTTAGAAAGCTATAAATAAAGGCTTGAGAATTCATTTGTAATATTCTAGAGAGTACATGGGTTGTAATTTTTTTATATAATAAAAGAGGAGAGAATAGAAAGATATATTTTAGAGTTATATCATTTGTTGAGAAAGTAACATTAAGAGATAGTTGTGTTTTATACACAAGAGGGGTTGCTGCTCTTGTGGGTTAGTGCTCAAAAATAGTTTCTATGTTGGTGCTTGGTAAAGGGGTTGGTGCTCCTAGAAGTTTGTGATTTTGAACTTTATAATTTGAGTTGGTGTTCATTCATATACTTAAGATTATTCTCCATGTTTTTTCCCACTTTGGGTTTCTATGTAAAAATCTCGTCTCTCTCTCTCTCTCTCTCTCTCTCTCGTGTGGTGCATGTTATTTTTTCAATTTTATTGCATATCTTGAATATATGGTTAAGTAGAGTTTGATTAAGTAAAAGATTTATAAGATACTGATTCACCCCCCCTCTCAGTATATCCCATGCTTAACACAGTTATTGTTGGCTTTGAACTTTTGATAATGACATGGAAAACATGCTATATTGACTCATTTTGGGCCTTATGGTGGAGGAGGAATCATATCATTACCTTAGAATAAAGTAGCATGCTTCCAACTAGGGTATTAATACACGTATCTAGTAGTGGCCATCACCATCTCATTAGACTATCCCCTTGATTTCCATTGACCTTGTTGATCATACTTATTCTGAGTTGACACGACATCTCTATAATTACTTGGAGAATTAAGATTGTATTGCCTTGAATAAGGATTTCACCCTTATCCTTGTTGATTGGATTGATATTGTGGTCTATTATATTGATAATTTTGATTAGTATTTGATATGGCATCTATGGTGGAGCTTGTTGCCTCTCTATTTCAACCAACTTATTATTCTAAGATTTGAGAATACTTTATATCTTCTCTAATCTATTAGTTTAATCACCTTCTATTTGATAAAACTTTTTTCAATCTAGAACTAGAGTAATAGTTGGAGTAGGAGGATGTATCTCTAGAAAGAGAGTCATCAGTGGCCTTGGAGAAAACTTGTCTACTTGTATAAGGTAATTGTTAGCCTTTATTATTACTTCAAAAGCTTCAGGTATAGTGTTTCCTCCCCTGGATTGAATCATCACAACTACATCTTAATTGAGAGCCTTCAGATAGTACAAAAAAGCATAGTTGGGTGTAGGCTTGATTACTGTAAGAATTCTCTCCCAAGTCTTTTAGAACCTATAGTTAAAATCTACCATGAATTCATAATTGAATTTCTTGATTATTGTAAGCTATTCCACCAGTTAGAGTGACGAGTGTCATTTAATTCTTCATTTAATCAATGTTTAATTGATGTCTTATCAACCAGGGCTGGTGTCCAAAGCTATTTGTATTAAGGTATATGATGGTAGATCTAGAAATCTTCTTATGGGGTTGTTTCATTGTTCTATTCTAACTTTGACTAAAGAAAGACATGTGTCTTAAAATACTTGATTCACTCTTTTACTAAAAAGGAAGAAATCAAATCAATTCACTTTATTGCTTGAACATAAAATCACACTCCTATTTATGCTTGCATGCAAAGTAAAATCACACTCCTAACTAATAAAATGAAATTTACTTCACATGTTTTCTATAAAAAAACACACTTTGCTTAGAAAGGAAATGATTTTGGAATAAGAAAATGCCTTTTAAATTGTGAATTTATTTTGTTGTTTTTATGAATAAATGCAAACATTAACAAGATTCTAATTAGTTATAAAAAAGATTTAATATAATATAACATAAATACTATACATAATTCTTGGTTCCAAGGAGAGTGGGACCTTACTCCTCTCAAACTTAGGAACAAAGATTAATCAATCCTGAAAACTAAAGTGATAATTCATAAAATTGAAATGATTACAATCTATTTGAACCCTGTAATATGATTATATGTATCTATCTTCTATATCTATTATCTAATATCTTTCAATGACAAAAGTATTAAATTTTATACTAATATAATCAACTCAAAATAGGATGCAAAGAAATAGGATTCCTTGGTTGATCTATTCATCCAAAGATAGGATATTGGATTTCCAAGAGATCTAATTATTTTGATGAAATAGATATACTATCTTATAACAGTCCTAAGATCCAATTATATATAATTTTATCAAAAAAAAATCCTACAAAATAGCAAGTGGGTATTTTCCTTATTTTACACCAGCTAGAATGATTCTTTCTTATCCTATCTAGCCGCCAGCTTCCCCATTTGTAGCTTCATCCTTATAGAATCCATGGAATTGACCCTATAGAGTCAGTAGGAATGAGCCTATAAAGTTTGTAGAAACAAGACTGTAGAGTCCATAAAAAAAAGCCTACAGAGTCCATAGATACAAGCCTTCAGAGTTCATAGAAACAAGACTATGGAGTCCATAGAAACAAGCCTACAGAGTTCATAGAAACAAGCCTATAGAGTTTGTAGAAATAAGCATGTAGATTCTATAGAAGCAAGCTTGTGGAGTCCATAGTTCTACTGGATGGAGATAAAAAGTGAACATTCACTATACATCACTTGTGTCTTCTTCATGAGCATTATTCACAACAAAAATCACTAAAACATGATATGTATTAGACATTAATGACAAAGTAAAGGTTTAGTCTTTGGTTCAATATAAACAAGACAAGTATCTATTTTCAATGTAATAGCTATCTAACAATCTAAGATTTGCATAAGAAAATATCCTTTGAGAGATGAATTGAGGGAAATAACATGTCAATAATGAGCCATATTCTAAGCTCATAATATCCCCCAGGATTTACCTTTTGCAAGTCCCATTAAAAACATTTATTGACATTCATAGCTCTGACATCTTCTTTCCACACTCTGACTCAAATCATATTCATCAAATTCATCTTTTATATGATTTTATAAATTTATTGTAAACCCATGATGCTCTTGAATCATTTGTTTCCATATATTGAATTACTCCTCTAATTGTGGGGCCCAACTCTGCCATCCTAGAATAGGTATGATCAACAAAGGGGGTCTATATCTCATGCCAATCCATTTCTATTCTCCCCTAGAGTTTATTACCTTTATTAAGATTTCCAAAATTGAGGAAGCTCTCCTCATACTCCATCTTAAGTTATTTAGAGACATGACCTCTCATCTTTTAAGAGGTACTAAAAGTTGGTCCCATCTATTTACACTTATAGTCACCACTGAATCAAAACTCTATCTTAAAAATAAGTCAAAAGAAATAACATAATCATATAAAGCCTATAAATAATGCATTTTAACCTCATCACTTAAACAAGTATAGTTAAAATTTTGTTTGATCAATCTAGGAATAGGAAAGGCTGGTCTGACACACAATCCCGTAGTCTTAGCATGATTTGTATAGTCCTCAAATCTGCTTTTCTATGCTAATTGATTTTTGATTGTAAAATATAATGCCCTTAGTTGAACTTATCCTACATGAAGGTTTATCAATAATTTATTATGATCATGGTCTCCTAGGATCAAATCATGCAAATAAAACTCATAAAGCAAATCCTAATGATTACGTTCAGCACTATAGAAAATTTTTAAAAATGTTGTTGGCTATAAAATCTTATAAGGAAGATGACAAGAGATCCTTAGAAGCTACCATTTGTAAAATTGTTTAAATAAAAAAAAAACTATATGCAGGAGAAGGATTCCTACATGCCAAAAGAGATTCCCCTAATTTGCATGCATTTTACAAATTTTCTTCTAAATTTTGGACCTTAGCTTCTAATTCTTTCTTTTAATTTTCCAAGAGTTTGTTTTAAGAAGTTGCATCTTTATTTTTCTATTTAAGTATGGAATATTCTTCTTCAATTTTATGTAGTATTTGTAAGGGAGGAATACCTAGACAACTTGTTTGACAACTGTGGTCAACAAATATCTTAGGATGAGAAGGTATAACATCAGAAGGTACTTTGGAAGAGTTTACCAAATTCTACAATCTTCTATTTTCCTTCTTAAAATTTTCTACATATATACAAATATCTATTTGTTCACTTTCATTTTCATTTATTATTTCCTCTAATCTATGAACTTTTGCTACATGATTGGCAGATGATGTGTCTAATTTTTGCACCAATAATGAGTTGAGATGATCCTTGTTTTGCAATTGACTGATCAAGTTAGTGAATTCAGCTATTTGTTATTGCTCTAGAGCTTGATCTTGAGAAAGCTACAAGGTTAACTACATAACAAGATCATTTAAATTAGATGACACACCTTTGTCATTGGTGCATATAGTTTTCCCTTTATTTATTGTAGTTTTAATTGAAACAGGTGGTTGTTCTGCCATACTCGATTCCTCTACCATATTTGGCTCTTCTTCTGGAATTGGCTCCTCCATTATGATTGGAGAGTTCCTTTCGAAAGGATTTTCTTCAACATCTACAGGTGTAAGGATACTTTGATGTATGGGGGTATGAGATACTATTTTAAGACTACCCAAAATGTCTACAACCTCTTGTTCATCTTCACCTATTAGAATTAGCCTTCTCCTTATTTTGGTCACTCTATGAGCTACACTTGGTTGGCTTTCCTTCTCAACCATCAAACCCTTGGTCTTCTCAAGTTTTATATCAACCTTTCATCTCAATTTTCTTCTTGACAAGGGAATTGGTTATAGTACATATTTATGAGGTTCTTGTGGGGACCTTGAAACTTCAGGGATTTGAGACCTTGTGATTATTCTTGAAGAAGAAGAAGGGATTTTTATGGAGACTACAATCTATGATCTCTTCTTTGGCATTATTTTCTAAACTAATGCAGCAGGTGGAGATGAATGTTCCTATGGTAAATTGGGGTTTTTTGTGCAGGCAGATTTGGAATTTGTTGTGTTATACTGTTATGAAATTCCTCCTAGACATCTTGTCCTTACTAAAGGAAATGATGTTGGATAATTAGATGAATAAGTCCATGGTGCCTAAGACTAGAATTATGAGTTATAGTCATAATTTGTAGAGCACCATATAAGAAGGATGGGAGGTTGATCTTGTGTTGAGCGTTTGGTCTCCCATGCTTAAGGTGTATTAACATTTTCATGGCATCTCCTTGCCCCTCACAAATGATATACTTGAGTACCCACTTAGCTACAAATTTCCAAGGTTTAGGAAGTGAATTTCTACTAATCCCTTTTGATTTCCCCTTAGAATCTATTAGACATGAAGTCCCAGTCTGCTCATTACCATTAAACTGACTAATTAAATCACTAAATGAAATTCTACCTGTAGCTCTCATTCCCTAGTCTGGAACTTATATGATCTAGCTTATAGTTTTAGTTGAAATAGGAATAACAATGCCTTTCACAATTAAAAATTTAGGGGTGAGTTTAGTGATGAATTATCTTACCATTATTTTGTTAAAACCCTAGAAATTTTTAATGAAAGGTAGCCAACCATTGGCTCTAAATACTACCACATAATCTTTGTCTTTGTGAAACTTTGCTGCATTCTTCAACTCTGATCTTGTTTTCTATCCTATTTCTATGTGGATTTACAAACAACTATATTCCTTTAACTCTAATTGGGGTCTATACTAGTCTTTTGTTGAAGTCGATAGACAACAGTCACTGAGGATTTATAGGCAACAATTGCTAAGGATCTATAAGCCAGCTTCTATTGAAGTCTATAGAAATGAAATAGTTGTCAGGATGTGAAACATCGGAAGCATACAATTGATTACCAAATACCAAGCAACTATAATATGCAAAAATAACCAGATTCACCAAGTAACTAGAATTCAGAATAACACAGCATATGAGAGACAATACACCAATTGTATTAATAACTCTTACAGAAGGAAATACAACAAAGAAGACTGCCACAGTTCTTCTTCCTTACACACCTCTAGGGCTCACACACCTCTAGATGATAAACAGTAAATCTTCCCTTAAAGCTCTCTCTACTAGGTCCCAACACCCAACTCAAACACAGAGTTGGTGTTCACCTTACACCTGTGCTCCACGCACTCCACAAGTGCTCCACACACTCCACAAGTACTCAATGTACTTCAAGTAGATCTCCCATGAACCTGCAATAACCTGCACCTCAACAGACCATACTTATGGAAGGAACTCCCTTGCCTTCCTCTTTGCTCTATCCGAGTACACACCTGTACTCCAAGTAGATCCTACCTGATATTGCTCCCTGTTGTGTTACTATCTATATGATCTTGCACACCTGCAAATCAAACAACGGTTCTGCTCACCTGTGAACCTTGACCTTGCACACACATACACCTACAGATCAACGATCTTACTTACCATGTAGATCTCCTATATAGGCCATGCAACTGTGACCAAGATCCTACACACCTGAAGAATCCTACTGACTCTCCAAAACTAGCACCTACCCTGATACTGCTATGGAACTAGGAGGAACACCCTTGCTCACCTCACACACAGAAGGAACAAACTTTGCTCAACTCAAACTAGAACACTTTTCCAATACAACCATGAGTCTATTATATAGATCTCATCCAAACAATAATTAGACATCTAATTACAATAATTAGATCCGTAGCTATGAGTCTAAAATTAGCACTCATCATGCAAACACTTGGTTCGTCAATCAACTGCCCGTAATTAACTCGCAGTCAAACCACACAGGCGACCGACATCGGTCCCTGTCTGCCTGGAGGTGACCAACGTCGGCCGATATATGACCGACGTCGGTTGCTTCTCTCTGCTATCCTGTCGACGTCGGCTGATCAGACCGACCCCAGCTTCTCTGCAACTCAGCAACCTTCAGCAACCTCCTCTCCTGTTTGCATCAGTGAAGCTTTTAGCTCCACAACCTAACAATGGTTTGTATGAAACTCCACAGCTACATGAGTTCATAGTTTGATATGATGACTGGATACAATTAAGTGCCACATGTTTCTATGGAGTGTGCCAACCATTTTGTCACATTAATACAAATTGAGTGAAATGATGATGTGTCACTTTGATGGTGACATCAATTTATCACTTCATTTAAAAACCCTTTTTATGACATCCCATCATTATCATTATTAATGATGGAATTTATTATACCAAAGCTACACACTTATCCATACACCTTTGACAGCTCATTTGCATGATTATTCATTATGGTATGTGTCAGTTTATTTCATTTCAGAAGGTTTAAATTTGGGTCAACTCTGTAGAATAAATATTAATTAAATTGAAGATAATTAGTTAACTAAACATAGATAAATAGAAGATATGTCTTACTTAACTTGACCTTAGATGTATCCTTTGCTCACCATTTGTCTTGCACAAATAAGTTTTCATGGATTAGTCAATAGGTCTAATAATAATGACATGATGAGATACTCTATTGTTTTTTTTTATAAATTTTGTTTTTTCCCTTTGGCCAACTATTGCTAGTTTTCTAGACAATGCCCTTTTTACAATGTATAGCTAGCCAACAAGCTGGTTTTCTGGGCATGCCTTGTCAATAGTGTCCCTGGAAGGATTTTCAATATTGATATATATATATATATATTAATAATCATATGTAGGATCATCAAGGAGCAGGTTCTCTGGAAGAAGCAGAGTCCTCCAAAAAGGCTACTTGATCTTTTACATTTTGAACAAATTCTTCTTTATTGAGAGGTTTCTGATAAAGCTTTAATATATGTCTATTAAATAACAGATCTTTTCTACTATCATCAATAGATATTAGCTTAACATAACCATTTTCAAAGACCTTCTCAATCTGATAAGTTCCCAACCATCTCATTTGTAGTTTTCCTTTAAACTGTTGAAATTTGGAATTAAACAATAGTGCCCAATCTCCTTTCTAAAACTTTTGTTACTTGATCTATGAACCATGCCAAACTTTTATTTAATGTTGTACCAATTCAGTTCTTTATAATTCTTCCATCCTCATCTCATTAAGTTGATTAAGCTGTAGGAGTTTTTCTTTTTGTATTTCTTCTAATTCAATCCCTACTTTTACAGCTATTTTCAAAGTTTACAATTCAAATTCAATAGAGAATAAGGGATTCTTACCATAAAACAATTCATAAGGTGAAAATCTAGTTATTATTTTCGAAGTAGTATTATAGGCCCAAACAACTTATGGTCCCTTATCTACCTAATCCTTTCTACTAGAATTAACAACCTTGGTTAAAATGGTTTGTAGTTCTCTATTGGTGGCTTTAACTTGCCCATTATCTTACAGATGGTATGGAGATGTTTTTTGTGTTGAGTTTGATATAATTGCATGAAGTGCTTTATCATGTTTGACATGAATTATGGTCCTTGATCTGAGACTAGCTCCTTTGGAGCACCAAATCTTTGCATGATTTTGAAATATAAAAATTAGCTACCATCTCTTCTCTTGCATGAGTTAATACTTCCACTTTCCTCCACTTGGTCATATAGTCTATACATACTAGGAGATATTATTTTTATTTGGAAGGAGGATCTACAAGACCTATGAAATCAATTCCCCATTTCTCAAATCATTCTAAAACCAATTAAGGATGAGGGTGTAGAGGCATCTCTATTGAAAGAGTAGGCTGTCCAATTCTCTAGCAAGCATCACAGTGTTTGACATATCTTTTTACTTGCTGATGAAGGTGAGGCCAATAATATCTTTCTCTTAGGATTTTATATATGGTTCTTTGAACTAAGTAATGACCTCCTCCTAGTTCATCATGACAACCTTTGATGATATCATAAGCTTCACCATTTGTCACACACCTACAAAATACATGGTCAGGTCCAAGTTTGAATAACATTCCATTAATATATTTAAAAGAAGAACTTTCTTTGATTAAATGCTTATTTTATTTTTGTGAATATTATAGAGGAAAATTCTTTATGGTGAGGTCATTGGCTATATCAGCAAACCATGGAGATTTTGATGAAATAACAAATAGTTGTTTGTCTAGAAATTCATCTTCCACTGGTTCTTCTTCACCTGTAGTGTTCATTCTTTATAAGAAATCAACAACCACATTAGACTTCCTTGGTTTATCTATAATAGTAACATCAAATTATTGTAAGAGCAACAACCATCTAATAATCCTACCTCCCACAATTAGTTTGCTGGTAAGATATCTAATAGCTGAATGGTCTGTATAGACAAATACCTTATATCCTATTATGTAGTATCTAAATTTGTTAATTGCATAAACTATAGTTAGGAATTTCCTCTCAATTTTGGTGTAGTTTCTTTCAGTAGGTTTCATGTTTATGCTAATATAATATATATCATACATGTTACCCTCTTCATCTTTTTGTCCAAGGAATTCTCCTATTGCTATATTGGAAGCATCTGTGTATATATGGAATGGCTGAATCCAATTTGGTCCTCTCAATACTATCTGTGTATATATGGAAAGTTTAGCTTTGATGGTCTCAAAGGCCTACTGGCAAATATCACTCCATTCAAATGTACTATCTTTTATAATCAAGGCAAACATAGGGGCAACTATTTGGCTAAAATTATCTATGAAGCATCTGTAGTAACCAACATGTCCCAAAAAACTCTTAATTTTAGTTTGTGTTTATGGGATGGGTAAATTGGAGATTATTTTAACCTTCTTTAGATCTACTTGAATGCCTTTTATAGAAATATGGTGTCCCAACACTATTCCTTCATCCATCATCAACAAACATTTCTCATGGCTCAAAGTTAATTGATGTTCTTCACATCTGATCAATAATCTTTCTAAGTTGGTAAGATCCTCTTCATAAGTTTCACCATGAACAATGAAATCATCCATATATACTTCAACATAATCATTTGTAAGGTCAAAGAATATTGCCAGAATTGCTCTTTGGAATGTGGCTGGAGCATTACAGAGTCCAAATGGGAGTACTCGATAAGCACAAGTTACCCAAGGGTAGGTAAATGTGGTTTTATCTTGATCTTTAGCTACTACTATTATCTAGTTATACCCACTAAACCCATCTAGGAAAGAAAAATATCTCTTTCCTACCAAGTTGTCAAGAACTTGATAAATGAAAGGTAGAGAAAAATAATCTCTTAGTGTTGCTTTGTTTAGTTCTATATAATCTACACATACCCTTAATTTTCTATTTTTCTTGGGCATAATTACCAGAGGTGAAACCCACTGGCTATCTAAGATGGGGTAAATAAACCCAAATTCTAGCAACTTTTGTATCTCTATTTTGACTATCTCCTTTAATGTTGGGTTTATTCTTCTTTGTAATTGTTTGACCATTTTGACAAATTTTATGTAAATGTGATGAGTGCATATGCTGGGGTGAATTCTATTCATGTCAGTATAATCCAAAGCAAAATCCTTGGTATGTCTTTGCAGTACTTCAAAGAGTTGATCTTTTTCTTCATTTGTTAACCAACTATTGATGTTCAAAATCTTTCCAGGTTATACCATGATTAGTTTTGTGCTTGGGTATTTGGATTATATTTGCTTGAATTCACTAATAAATAAGTTCAAAGGACATGGATGAGGAAGTAGCTTATGAAACATGGTTACATATCAACAAACTCTTTTCCATGAGGAATCAATCTTGCTAAAGAATAATGGAATGCATCTAAGAAATGAGTTTGCTATTGTTCTACCAATTTTCACACACTTTCTTAAATCAATCCATGATCATATGGTGAAGAAACACTAGAAGAAGTAGAAGTGGAGGTTTCATAATATTCTATTTGACATAATAATCCTAAACTGAGGTAGTCCATAGTTTCTAGACTAACAGAGTCTATAGATTTTGGACTGGTAGAGTCCGTAACTTTTAGACTGGTAGAGTCCATAGCTTTCAGACTGGTAGAGTCCATAGGTTCTAGGTATATATCTCCATTCAATTATTCTAAGTGTTTTTTTAACTATGATCATATCTAATGAGGAAATGTTATTTGATGTGTTGTCTGATTCATCCACCCAAAGTTCTTATATGTGATTTGTTGATGGTTTTGTAGGAGGATACAAAGAGATGCATTTGGATTTTAACCCATTAAAAATGGTCATGTCTCTTGACCTGCAATCAATTAGTGATGCTACAGTAGCCAACCATGGTCTACCTAGGATTATGGGATATACTAGATTCTTTGTTTTAGGTTGTAAGACCATGAAGTCTACTAGATACTCCCAAGACTCTATTAGTACTTCAACATTTTCTATAGTCCCTTCTGATATAGTTATAGATTGGTCCACCATTTTAAGAATGGTAGTTATGGGTTACATTCTCATAAGAGATAATGTATGGAGAGTATCAGTTGTTATAACATTGATTGTTGTTCCCAAATCTACCAAGATGTTAGGAATCTCTTTACCTCTAATTATGATTGTGATCACTGGGCTCCCTGGATTTGCATATTTTAGAACTAATAGTTTTCTTGCTAATAAATTAGTAACTTTTCTATCAACATGAATGGTTTTTGGATATTTTGCTTTCCTCCTAGGTGTCTTGATATAAAGGTTTTTGATGATCTTGTTCAATTTAGGTATATCCCTAATAACTTGTAGTAGGGGTACCTCAATATTGATCTTTTGCAACTCATGGACCAAGTTTGATTCTGGTTTAATATCAATTTATTTTAATCTTTAAGGAAAAGGAACTACTGGTGTAGTAACGTTTTCTTTGTTTGCTTTAGGGCTCATTTTGATTTCAACTTCTCTAGTGTTTAATTGAGATGATTCTTTTTTTTCTTTTTCATCAAGTATCTTAAAAATGAGAATTGGAGGTTTTTATATAGTTTTTCTTGATCTTAAATGTATGTCTGAACACTCAATATCTCTAAAATTCATTTTCTCTTCCTATTCATTAACATAAACAGGGGTTGGTTGTTTATTTTTTAGATTTACTATTGGTTGTGGATACATTAAGGGTTGATTGATTTGTCCTTATTGCTGAATAACTAGGAGTGGCATTATAGTTTTTTGTTGGAGTGGTCTTCTTGGTTGGGTGAATTGTTGTTGTGGGTTCCACTACTGATTCCATTGTTGATATGGTTGTGGCATCCATTGCTACTATGGTACCCATTTTTGTTGTGGCTATGGCACCATCCATGGGAGTGTTGGCATCCAATCTTGTCTTGCACATGGATTTTGGATTGATGAAATTTGGGGTTGATTCCAAAAAGGTGAAGGAACTGAAACATTCCATGGTGCCATCTATGGATTAACTAGGTTTCTTGCATTAAACTATCCTTGAGCCTAGTTTTGTGGGGCAAAGTTTTTTCTCTAGATATAATTTAATTCTTTAGTAGACTGGACTTGTGTTTTTATTTGATTCTTTAAGATAGGCAAAAGGGTGCAATGTTTGGTATCATGATCTATTTCATCACATACCCCACATGATGAAACATTGATTTTATCTATGGGGTAGTCTCTAAGGGCATGTTTCTATCTGCACTTAGGACAATAAATTGATAAGGGTTATGTTGCATTTGTCTTAACTTGAAGACAATCTAAAGTAATATTTAGTGTAACCAAAATATCCATCTTTAGATTGGAAAATTCTTCCATTATCTCACCTAATTCATTAGATTTTCTAATCCTTCCTCTCCTAATTCTAGGTTTTATTCGAGAGTAGTTGGTACAAAGCTCAACAATCTGATTAAAGGCCAACTTATTTATATCTCCACCTCCCATCAAATTTAAGGCATCTTTAGTATCTTCATCCAACCCTTTTAAGAAACCCAATTTTTGAACTTCTTCAGTGAGTGGATAATTTCTTTTTTTATGAGTGAACATGAATCTATCCAAATAATCCTATAAAGATTCAATCTCATTTTGTTTGATTTTTAAGAAATCTTCTTTTGTTTCTCATACTTGATAGTAATCTTAGTGCTTTTGCAAGAATTCTATCTCCATGTCATCCCATGTTCTAATAAAATCTCTAGGTAAACCCATGAACCATCTCATAGCTGCATCTTTACGTGTAGAGGGAAATAGTTTTAATTTTTGGCTATCTATTATGTAATCATAGGTTTGACATAGTACCTTAAACTCAAACAAGAATTAATCAGGATCTTATATAGATCTTCCCCAAAAATTTGGTAGATTAGATGGTAAAATATTTTTCATGGGAGTTTGATCATTAGGATTTGCAACAATAGGAAAGGAAAAAGTCCTTCCTGGTTGTGCAAGCTATGGATTTTGTTGGAGAGCCATATTTTCTTCTTCTTCTAATGATTTTTCAAAGTTGGGATGATCTTCCCACTAAATATTTGTGGTACCAATTATGGGTTGTTCAAAGTTCTCAAAGGTTTCGTTAGCTATGGATTTTTGAAATGCTTCCTCTAAGTCCTTGGCAATTTCTAAATAATGTCTTCCTACAAGAGATTGATCCTAAGGAATTTGTCTTATGGGGCTTTCTTTTGGCAATGGCCTAGTTTCTATCCAAGTTTCTAAGGATTCTTGCAGATATGTTTCACTCATAACTTCTAGTTCACTACTTAGATATTTTGAAGGAGTTTCAACTTGTGTTCTTAGTGGTAATTTTGGGATGAATCATCCTTCAAAATCTCTAGGATGGTAAATCAATTTATTGAATTATTTTGGGATTTTATAGTTTTTACTCTAGACCAATAATTCTTACCTTACTAACACCTTATATCCCTGGTAACGGCACCAAAAATGATGAGTGTTATTTAAATATTCATTTAATCAATGTTTAATTAATGTCTTATCAACTAGGGCTAGTGTCCAAAGCTATCTGCAGTAAGGTATATGACGGTAGATCTAGAAGTCTGCTTATGGGGGTGTTTGATTGTCCTATTCTAAATTTGACTAAAGAAATACATGTTTCCTAAAATACTTGATTCAATCAAACTCCTATTTACACTTGCGTGGAAAGTAAAATCACACTCCTAAATAACAAAAGGAAATTTGCTTCACATGTTTGCTGTAAAAGAAAACACACTTTGCTTAGAAAGGAAATGATTTTGGAATAAGCAAATGCCTTTTAAATTGTGATTTTTTTGATGATTTTATGAATAAATGCAAACATTAACAAGATTCTAATTATTTATAATAAAGAGTTAATATAATATAACATAAATACCATAAACAATTCTTGGTTCCAAGGAGAGTGGGCCCTTGCTCCTCTCAGACTCAGGAACAAAGATTAATCAATGATAAAAACTAAAGTGATAACTTATAAAATTGAAATGATTACAATCTGTTTAAAACCTATAATATGCTTATACATATATATCTTCTATATCTATTATCTAATATCTTTCAATGATGAAAGTATTAATTTTTATACTAATACAATCAACTCAAAATAGGATGCAAAGAAATAGGATTCCTTGGTTGATATATTCATCCAAAGATAGGAGATTGGATTTCTAAGAGATATAATTATTTTTATGAAATAGATATACTATCCTATAATAGTCCTAAGATCTAATTATATACAATTTTATCAAAAGAAAATCCTACAAAATAGTAGGCAAGTATTTTCCTTATTTGACTCTAGCTGGAATAATTCTTTCTTATCCTATCTAGTCATCAGCTTCCCCATTTCTAGCTTCATCCTTATAGAATCCATGGAATTGACCCTGCAGATTTGGTAGGAACGAGCCTACAAAGTTTTTAGAAACAAGCCTGTGGAGTCCATAGAAATAAGCCTGTAGAGTCCATAGAAACAAGCCTTCAGAGTTCATAGAAACAAGCCTACAGAATCCATAGAAACAAGCCTGTAGAGTCCATAGAAATAAGCCTATAGAGTCCATAGAAACAAGCCTGTAGAGTCTATAGAAGCAACCCTGTGGAGTTCATAGTATTGTTAGATGGAGATCAAAATTGAACATTCACTATACATCTCCTGTGTCTTCTTCTTGAGCATTCTTTACAACAAAAATCACTAAAACGTGCTATGTATTGGAAATTAATGACAAAGTAAAGGTTTAGTCTTTGGTTCAATATAAACAAGACAAGTATCTATTTTTCATGTAATAGCTATCTAACAATCTAAGATTTGCATAAGATAATATCCTTTGAGAGATGAATTGAGATAAATAACATGTCAATAATGAGCCATATTCTGAGGTCATCATAGAGGTGGTCATTTTTGTCCTCAAAGTGATTTCATAGGACCTCTCCAAATTCATCCTAATTATTGATTAATGTAGGTGCCAATCCTCTATACCATTAAAGTGCTTTCCCTTTGAAAGAAGTTGCTAACAACCTCATTGCTACATTTTCTTGAGTCACCTGATGCACTAAACATAAGTTATCAATATTTGTAATATTTTTTATAGGATTAATTATATTTTCTCATGTAAAATAAGGAAGAGCCTTCAAAGCTGAGACTAGAATATTATCCCATTAGGTAAGGTTTAGAGGACTACAACCATTGAATAACACAAAGGCTTTTCTTCTAGTAACATCTATCTAAGGTATGGGATTTATAACAATGTTTGGATGAATAATATTGGCCTAAATTGGAGGAACAAGAGGTTTAGGTGTAGGATTTGACTGAGGGAATTTCTTCTTCTTTATTGATTAGAAAGATAGCTCAGATAAATTAGTCCCTTTCTCTTTTGTAGAGGATTTTGTGATAACTCTTATGGGCAAGAAAAATATGCAAATCTAGAAATGAAACTTTGGAATTCACTACTATACTTAGATAAGAAAAATTATGCAAATATGTGGGTCCCATCAGGCATGCTAGAACTGTTAGCTATCTAGATAGAACCCAATAGAGGTCAAATTTGTTCAAGTCTAAACCATACCTGGACTAACATGGGAATGACCCTAGGTTGTGGGTATCCTATGATAGGGTTAGACCTCTAGGGTTTTTCATGAGGCTAGCTCTTTAGATTTTATAAATTGGACCTTTATTTCTAAAACCTAAAATTGGATGGCATGAAAAGAGTCAATAAATTTTCATAAAGTAAAACCTATTCTAATATGTGGTGATGCACCATGAATTTTTTAGTTCCACTCTTAAGCTTAGACTCTTTAACACACTAATTGGATATGAAATAAGCTAATGCCATTCTTACTAAGGTTTATATGCAACAATATTTCATATAAAGTTTAGTTTGATGCACTCAAACTAGGGATCAATGAGAATAAGGTTTGGTTGAAGACACTTAAATTACACTATCCATTATATCTTTGAGAGATCAATGCTAAGACACATTAAATGACCTACAAACAAAATTTATAGCACTTAGATTGAGATTAAACATGTAAAAGGATGATAAAAACTGCATTTTCATATAAAAAAAACACAAAACACTAAATATAGATTAGCAAATGACTATAAAATGCTCTATTCATTACTCTAAGAGGTGCATAATACAATTATGGTAGAGTCTAGTCATACCATCCTAAGGGATGATCATACATAGAAAGAAGGCTTTATTTATAGAAGATAGGAAGTAAGAGAGAGAAAGATTTTTGGTGCTCAAAAGGGAATCAAATGAGTTCAAATCCATTTAAAATGTTGTTACAACTACCTCTGTAAATTAAGCTCATTCAAACCAGTTTGATTGATTTGGGATACTTCAAGTTATTGCACAGTTACACTGATGTTACTTCTTATTATAATAATGAATTGAAGTTGTTCTAAGCTTTGTTTTACCATCCATGTAGTTATAAAAACTAGGCTAGTCTATTAGAATCTTGTATTGTTGTTAATTATTCATAACTAATTCATTATGGCATACACAGTGACGAGAAGGGATCCTTTTCATGCAGTTGGTCCTAGAGATGAAACCATTGGGGGTTACATGTCTACCTTCATTTTCCATTACATTAACCAATTATTAATTATTATGAGGACCATATCCTCATATCTTGAAACTGATAGAGCTACATCATCTATACTTTGAGTAGTGGTTTGTCAAGCTATGACTTATTTGAAGGATGAGAAGCCCCTACCATATCTAATTTATCTACCCTTAAAAAGTCTTAATGGAACCATTTTATCCAAAAATATATGCTCTTAGTCCAATCTAGATTGTGTTCAAACTTGTTTCCATTCATACTTACTTGCTTTGGTTGAAAACTGACCCTTTAACCCTTATCTAAGTCACCTAGGCTCTCTTTCATTTGATTGACCATTGAGAACTAACTCAAATCATCACCCTTTTGACTCATATTGCTTTGTCATTCTTCTTGATGTGAATGAACATGATATATATATATATATATATATATATATATATATCCTCTACCAAGACTCATGCACTCATGCCACTTTTTAATCACACATTGATCTCAAGATCTTATTATTAGTCTACTAATTTATATGCTTACACATTGTGGTGGCCTTTAATCTCTTTGAAATTTTGAATTGATTGTATGCCATTAGATCTAAATATATGATTAAATGTAATCCATTGATATGCTTGGGCCCATTGAACTATTAGTCATCACTCACTTTTAGATATCTTGTATGATTGAACACTGATCATTGATCTTGACTTTTGAATTCCAAAAGCTATTTCCCATGGCTTGAATTTGATGCTCACATGCCCATCAGTCTACTGGATCATAAATTCCTTGGGTTATTTATTTTAGACATTTTAATGGATTTTTTTTAGGTTTTGTGTCTTATACAATTTCTCTAAAGGAATTTATTTACAACTCTTTTTCATCAGATAAATTGTCTGGGGAAATTATCATGGGACAATTACCTAAAAGAATTTAGTTTTCCTTATTTTTACCTTGGACAATTTATTGTAGATAAAATGTTTGATAGAATTCATGTCTTCTAGATTTATGCTTATGGATAAAATGTCCAAGAGAAGGAGGTATTCGAGAAAATTGTCACATACATTTTATCCAAGAGAATTTGGACTTAGCTTTTTGTAGAACATTTTTCAAAAAGAAAATATTTCCTTGAGCTTTTATCTTTAGGACTTTTGATTTGGATCAACATTTGTGACCATTCAAGACATTTTTATTGGAACACTTTACTGAAGAATGACCCTTTGGGAAAAATTTTTGGACAATTTTCTTGAAATAAATGACCTTTAGGATTTTACTATAGATAAAATGTTCGCATGAATTTGTGTCTTTGGGCCTTTTATTTTAGACAAAATGTTTGAAACAATTCTTGATGCTTAGCCAAAAAACCTAAAACAAATTTTGCAAAATAATGAACCCTTAGTAAAATAAAGGTTTGAAATAAATTAGCTTTAGCCCCACAAAGTATGAAATAATTCCCAAGAAAAGACCTGGCCCAAAAAAAGGTTTTGTACTTAGCTTATTTTGATGCTTGTAGGCTATTCTAAACTCATGCTTGAACTATTTATAGATCTTTGAAGGATCTATTTAACTATGAAAACATGAATCTTGTTCAAACCTATTCCATGACCCTAAACTACTATGACCACCATGAGAACCTACCTCTTCAAAATTTGACAAACTACACTTTAAGTAAATTTAAAGTGTTTCAAAAGCTTTGTCAGATATGGGTGATATTTGAACCACTTATCCCATCCATAAATTTCTCAAACCCATTTGGTCATTTGAATAATATAGAACTATGATCAATTTTCAATCTATTCTTGACCTCTAGAACATGGCATTTCCTCTAGATAAATTTTTATATGTAGGCCGAAACTGGCCAACATTGAGACCATCAGTTTTCAAGGATATTTGATTCAGTTGCAAGAACCAACTATTTATCCTATCCTATAAAGCTATGAATAATAAATATATGGTTATTTTATCTTGATATCCACTCATTTAAGTTCATATGTCATGTCAATATCCTTAACTGGTTCCTATGCATGGTTTGAAGACCAATCTATGCAAGAATCAAGTTTTGGGTGCTCTTGTCAGAAGTTGTAAGCAAAGTTTTATGATCTCAGAGATGTGTCATAGTAATAAACACCTTCTCAACTAGTTTAAAGGTCAAAATATCCTTATTATACCTCATAACACTTCATGTATACCCACCTGTATGTGGTTGAAATATATTTCATAAAAGATTGTGTATATGGCTCATTAACACCTATAGGATTTCATTGTGTTAATGGGATATGAATGAGGTGGTGATATGGTAGTGAGTTGAATTCATGATTTAAATGTATTATAAATCCTCCATATACCTTAAAATTCCTTTATACACCTATTCCTATGCATTTAGTAGACTTAGTCACATTTTATAAAAGTTAAGGTTTCTTTGTAGATTTTAAGGTATTTTTGAAAATAATATGTTTCATTATGAGACCTTAAACATCTTGATCCTACATCAAAAAATTTATGCCTCCATCCATATTAATTAAGGTGACCTTAGGGTCTACTTAAGTTGGTATTAGAGGAAGATATTATGTTAATTCCATGACCATTCCATATTCACATTATCTCACTACTACCTCACTACCATTACATTGTGTTACCACTGTGTGTTGTACCCATTCCACTCCAATGTGTTTCCACTATCATCCTCCCCATTCACATAGCATTCCACAAGGATTTGGTATCCTAAGTTATTACCCATGTTAAATTAGGACCATTCAAACCATTTAGTTCATTAGACCCTAAACCCATATGGCTATAAGGCAACCTGGGAGTGCTAAGGGAAACATCTACACTCAGCTATATAAGTCACTATAGCAAAACCTCAAGGAGAGCTAGCTGAGTTATCTAAGACACAAGGGTTACCATGAAAACCTTAGGTTTATAATACAAAAATTATATTAGATATGATATGGTCTATCCATTCCATGAGACTCAAAAACCTATAGGTCATCCCTCCCCTAATACAGACTTAGTAACAAACCTATAGGCAATCATGAGGAAAAGGGATGATAAGGTGGACAATATTCAATTCATATTGGCACCCCCACCTCATATGAAATTTGAAAGGGTATAAAAAACACAAAATATACAAGCCCCACACTATTTATGATATATACTTGATGGCCATCATACCTGAAGAGATAGATGATGTCATCACAATCATAAGGATATATAGTTATGTAAAGAATGAGACCTAAACTAAGTAGAAGAATTGGATATGTAGTGAGTTAGTGTAAAAAATATATAATATGAGCATGGAGAAAATTATAATAATTTTATAAACACTTCCTAGATCCATCAACATCCTTAGTTCAAAGACTATAAGCCATATTTCAAAGATATAAGCCTGAGTGCACCTTCTGGCAGATAGTTTTAGACTTTTTGGAGCCAAAATGAAGATATGAACCCCTTCTAGGCATAACTAGGATCCCAAATTACATACAGAAGGTGGTCATTAATTATATAATGCCCTTAAATACTCACTTGGCTAAGGAAAATAGTGGACATATTCACTATTTTGTCTCAGACAAAAGCTAGTCTATCCAAGCAAATAGTGAGGTTAATGACACATCCATATTTTGAGGGGTTTTTATATATCTTGGGGCTCATTTAAGGTATATTTATAATATGTGATGATGATTAAAACCCCTTAAAACCAATATTAGGGCCTAAATATTAGTTTTAAGATCTAAAACCTTGGAAATGTGTTGGCACAGTCATGTAGGTAGTTTTGTAAGAAAATATCAATGATGATTTTAGACCCCTACAAGTTGTTATAACCCATCCAATTGAAAAAATTAAAAGTAGAGAAAAGATTCAAGTCTAAAAAGGAGGTTTTAGGGGTCAAAAGGTGGAAATAATAGTCTAATTACCAAAAAAATTAGCTCAATATAGTCTACCTATGTGCATTCATTTTGAGGAGTAGATACATATGCTCACTCGCTTCACTACATGCCTCCTCTAACCCAGAGCTCCTAGTGGATTTTAATTCTCCCTAAACAATAAACATTTATGAAAATTTGATTGGTAATGTGGGGATAAACTATATGAATGATTATTAATAATTTTGGGACATAAAATTGCTTGCAACTAACCTAAGTACTAACTTATAACACTCATATTTCCATGGAGTCTTTACATGGGAATCCAACCTATTTAGGGTAGGAGGGGAGTCAATTCCCTAAACCTTCATGGACATTATTTTAGGGTTAGACATCCATACTATATGAATCATCATTAAGAGTGTGGACACATCTAACCTTGAATAAATCATAGAAGTGACCTGATGGTGGAATTTCAACTCAAAACACATTAAAATGCTGATTTATAGCCATGAAACAATCTTCAAGGTCCCCTATGGTCCCCTAGGCACTACCATGCTCCCCTAGTTGGCATGTGTAGGGAAAAAATTGTGTGGAAGAATCCTAGAAAGGATGGTTTAAGCTTTAGGACGAGCTTGTAAATGGTTTCACATGAAAAATGGGTTTAATAATTAAGGAGGGCCCTTAAGGCACTTGGCTAGGCATCATTGAGGTCTCCATGATTGACCTTCATGATTGGTATAAAGGTAGAGTGTTTTAGAACTTAGTGTACTTGAACATGAGCACTAAAAAGAAGAAAATAACATGATGAAGGCAGTAGATAAAATCCCTAAATAATATAAGGTCTTTTCTAAAGCATATATGAGGCATACATATTTCATAGACTAATGTGCAGATCAATGCTTGTAGCATATGTGTGCAAATAGAATAATAACTAGGCTTCACCATGATGGAAAAAGGACTAGAGTAGAGTATAATGTGAAGGTTTGAGAGGTTTTGAACCATATTTAGGGACATTATCACAATTTTCTAAGTCACTTTGGGCTGGTCCAAGACCTAGAGAAGTCACCATAGTGCATATTATCACCTATAGACCTATAGAGGCTTCTTAAAGGACAAGATCTTCATAAAATAAACATATTCAAGCACTCAAAAAGGAAATGAGTGGTATAATTTAGGAATAAAAATGATTTTGGAAGGTGAGGGATATTTTTATCTTGGATTTGATGTAATCAGATCATAAACCCAAGCTTAGATTCTTAAGAACCAAGCAAAAATCCCCCAAACCCCCTAAAACCTCCCTTAAACCCTAATAACAACAAATATTGGGATGTTTGGATAAAAATAAATTATTATACTTATAATTTACTATTTTTTCAATTTTAATTTGTATAAAAATTGGAGGGGCTTTAACCCGTGGCATTAGATAGTACGAAAGGTGTACAAATGCCTCTTAAAAGGGTAAAATAGCAAGATTTTTATCAATTTCTATGTTGAAAGGGATAGAAAAGGAATATAAAATATTAAAAGAGTTTATAAAGGAATTTTTTTTCATATTAAACATCATTTAAATCCATAGGACCCCCTAAAATATCTATCATCTTATTCAAAATTGCTAGTCTGTGAGGTAGGTTTTTGGGCCTAGTAAAGCAAAACTAAAGTGTGTTACACGTAAAGAAAGCTTCAAGAATATAAATTACAATAAAATAAAATATTTATAAGGGTTATATAATAAACATCAAGTGATTTTTATGCCTAATTTAAATTATTTAACCAATGGCATGGTGAACTTGAACAAAATCTTGGAAAGCTAACCGTACAGGCCCATTTATCAAACAAATGGAAGGATCTAGTGAAAAGGAGGTGGTGTGAAGAATTTAATTGACATTTTAAAAAAAATTTAACTATAATTTTGGAAATATCACACCAAAATTGATGTCATTACTACATGTCAATGGTATTTTCATGAGGAATTTTTCATGTACATTGATTCCAAGGTTGCTTAATGCCTAAGATGACCTTATTACACCCCCATAGGCATTAAATAACTATTGAAGGGAGAAATGTGGAGATATTTTTGGAAATTTAAATTCATAATTGAGGTTATTTTATGAATTTAAAACCATATATATGCCAAAGTGGTCTCATTGAAGGAGTGTCAATGCTCATAGAGGGAGAAAATGCAAGTGTAACTACTCCATGCCACATTGGGATCATTGATGACCCATTCTATACCTAAATGATTCTCTCTTGTATTTCATTCTCATTATAAATTTAGGCATTGATCTCTTGTTTTCTATCCCTTATTTGGGTGTATCAAGGACCTTCCAAAATCTTTGTTTAAATCTCTTTAAGAAATATAAGACAAATCTAGATTCTGAGTGAATGTTAAGTGTATCTCATTAAATTTTGATATACATAATGTTTGTTGTATTTCATCATATGCATGTCCTTAATTTACCTTGATTTCAAGTCTATTAGTTTATTTCAAGTTGTGTGAAGTGTTATCCAAGGATATTTCTCTTGAAGTGTCAATTAGCTTATAGTGTCTTATTTAGACCTTAGCCTTTTTATCCTTCAAGTTGTAGGTTTCTACCTAACCTTCATGAAAAATAATCATGTTTGAAACATTGTGAAAGGATTTGATCAACCCTTGTACCCATTTGATTCATTATTAATCATGAAAGTGTTCAAGCTAAGATTAGAATAGATTGACAATGTGGGAAGACACTGGGAAGTCTTGGAGCAATCATCAATAGATTGAAGGGTAAATTCATTCACTAAAGCTCCACTAGGTCTTCCTCAAAAGGTAATCAAGTCTATTTCATTTAATTCACATTGAACATTTCAAGGAATAAGAGGGTACCTATTTCAAACCCCAATCTATCCCCCCAAATTCTCCCATATCTCCAAACTCTACTGATTTTACCCATACATAGTACTTTAAAGGTCCACAATCCAAATGTCAAGACCTAGATTTAAATATATTTCCCCCTTTAATGGTGGTATCCCTCTTAACCTTTATGATATGATGATATCCTTTCTACCTCTTTGAATATTTTACCATACTTTATAGGATAAAACTCAACCACTCATGTAGAGCACATAGCTTACATTGTAAACCTTTGCTCAGTACATAACATTAAATAAGAGAATGCAGCCATAAGACTACTAGCCACATCCTTGAAAGGAAAATCCCTAAAATGGTATAGGGGTCTATATATTTCCTCAATAAATACTTGGGATTAGTTTGGTGAGTGTTTATGTAAGCATTTTAAGGATATAAGTGACCATGTGTCACTGGTTAAACAACTGACCTCAATCAAGAGGGTACCCCAAGAATCTATGGTTGATTTTAACTATAGATTCCAAAAAAAATGGGATATAATTCTTGTCATCATTAAGTGCACACCCAATTATGCTTTTATTTACTATTTAAGGTCATTAAATTTAGACATTATAGTCATGATCCAATTTATGGGTGGGACAACTCTGCTTGAAGCCTATGAAATATCTATAAGGGCATAAAACTATTTGATACAAGTAGGGAAACTCATAACAAGATCTTTTATGCCCCTCTTTTTTGAGGTCTATCCAACTCCACCAACTATTTCTCCATTTCCCACTCCAAACAATTAAGCACAACATGATGACATTCAAGTGGATAGACTTGGGAAGATTGAAGGCTTGTTGAAGGTACAAAACAATAAGCTAATAGCTCTAGAGAGGCAACAACATTCCTCATATAGACCATATCAAAGCCCCTTCCAAGCCTAATATCCTTCTTAGTCCTACAAAATACCCCCTTATCCATCAAACCAATAAACCCAAGGCCAAATTACTAAAGCTAGACCTTATAATAGCTATAATCCCATAATTATAAGTAGCTTAAGAGCCTTGGTACCCACAAAACATTAACCTTACACAAGAGGGTCAATGGCAATCAAGGGAGTAGTCTAATGATATGGTGATGGTCGAAAGTATATAAATGTATCAAGATCTTAGTTGGTATCATGCTCCTCCATTATAAGGCTATGACATAATACCTCTTTTGCAATAAGGTCCTCTAATGAATCAAGGTAACATGCCTACCATGACACCATCAAAAGCTCTAATTCAATAGCAAGGGAACATGGGTAAGGCACTAGATAACACCACTCACATTAATTTTTTGAGGAGGAGAACATGTATTTGAATATGTAGCAACAAACATGTGGTAGATTGCACAAAAGACATATGAATCAATTACAACCCATACATGGGCTAAGAGGAAGATGGTGGAAGATAATTTAGGGCAGCCTAAGGTCTCTTCAACACCTCCAAAAGTTATTCAATAGCCTACCAATTCAAAAATATCCACTAATACCCATAAAACTCAACAAATACTTTAGTATTATGGACAATAATAGAGGTCTCCTTTTGTTCCCCAAGTCACTCAAGTGTCATGTGACACTTCTGCTCCCAAGCTGTAGTCCAAAGGCACTAGTCTTCTTTTCAATATTGTGGATCACATGAAAATATACAATGTCACTATGTCAATGTATGATGTTATGTCTATTATAGGAAATAAATAGATCCTCCAATAAGAGCTCTCCAAACTCTCTCATGTGAACAAGCTAGATGACAAAGTGAGAACTATTTTTGTTAATAGTAGTCAATCTAATCAAGTTCAAATACCTTGTAAAGATTAGCCTCATAATGTTTCCCAACCCTTAAGGTTGTCAGAGTTAGAGGTACAATCCATTAAGAGGGGGGTGAATCAGTGGTGGAAAATAATCTAATTAAATTTCCAAACCCTTACAAATACATAAACATTCTACACAGTCATTCATGAAGCATATAGATCATTCATAGCAGTAAATAATGAACATAATTTAAGATCACATACAAACTACAAGATCTATGTGGGAAACCCTCTTAGGGAATAAAACCCACTCTCAATCCTACAAACACATGGACTACTATCTTATAATATGATCGCAAATAAGAGACTGGTCAAGTCCTTTTGATTAAGAACCTTAGTCAAGTCCTTTTGACCAAAGGCCTTTAGTGAAAAAATAGTTTCACAAGGAGCACACACCCCTAAGATGATCAAGTCCTTAGGACCACCTATTTGGTCAAGTCCTTCTGACCTACAACCTTGATCAAGTACTTCTAACCAAAGGTCTTTAGTGAAACCCTATTTCACAAGTAGCAACTACCCCTAAAAAAGATCAATTCCTTTAGACCCTCCTTGAAAAAACACTTCCACCTTAAAACTAATGTATTCAACACCTAATGATAGACCTCTTAATTATTTGATAACTACACAAACTATCTATCTAACTCATACACACCTCTCACATAGGCATGCCATAATCGCTCTCCTTTTTCACTCAAACAATCCTTATATGCACACTCAGATCTCTTCACACAACTTCAAACTATAAGAACATTATATTTTCATTAGTTACATGACCTCTAGATCATACACATAGTACTTAATATCCTCTGATCATCAACCCAATATCTAGGCACTCTCACTCTCCTGTCTTTTCCTTCACTCTCCAACTCTCACAAATCTTCCACATAAAATCTAGAAATCACCATCTTTGATTTTACTATATATAGAGATATCATGAATTATCAAGTCCACATTAATCCTTTTTGGCCAAAATACATGCCTTCACTCTTAAAGCATCTCACATGGTCAAACTTGATCATAACACACTTTCAAATAGGCCTAAGTCACTTTTAGGTCTTATGGAGACCCATTCATCTCTTTGACACTTATTTGAGCATAAAAGGAACATATGACCACTTAAAAATACATATGTCCAATCCTTATATCCCCTAAGACATCCTCAAATGATCATAATCACCTTTTATCAACTCTATGTATGCTTAATCAACTCAAACAAAGGCCTTATACACAAGAACACCATTTCTGAACATACACTCAACTTCTTAAGCATTGTTCATACTCAAGATAGAATGACCACACCTCAAAAATATTCATAAAGCATCCTCATGGAGTCTAAAACACTCCCTAATATCCAATTCACCATAAAACATTGAAACAACATCTATATAATCTTGAACAATCTTCTCAAGTCAATTACAGTCTATGTATGAACACATAATCAACTTTGAATCTCAAAATCTTTGTCTATGCATACTTCTAGGTATTCAAATCCATATTTCTAGATACACCTTGGAGTCCTTTACATATTTGATTTTTAATGTAATAGAAAATTTGACTTCTATCAAAATATATGGATAAAATACATATCTCTAGGTTTTCCCTGTGTCAAATGCAAATATTCAAATTCAAATGTCACGGTTGAACTTTGAACACGAAGTTTACATCTTGTGTCCTCACTGCTTAGATAAAATATGCTCCATCGATCTTGTAAACACTTTAATTCATAGGTGATAATTTTAAAACATTAAACCTCTATAATTTTGACCTCATCTCATGCATTATTTAAATTTTGACTCAACGCACTCCATCGATCCCTACAGATCAACTAGGTCTTTAACTATCAATGCTCATTGTTCACTCAAATTGTACAAACACCCACTCACCATTGGATGTTTATCCTATACCTTTGCTTAGTTGTTAAACATCATGCACCTATCCTCATCTCTATACATCTTAACTTCTTAGAGTAGTGTGCATCATCAATCTTGCTCAAACTTTAACTTGTGCATAAATGACTATGGGATCCTTGCTCATCTGTCTAAGTAGCCATTTTTAACCTTAATAACTCATTTTTCACTTAGATGTATGATATCAAATTTTGACCATATGATCTCCTCACATAGGATAATCCATCCTAATACAAATAATCCTTTAGAACCTTCACATGAATGAGATATATCATCATTAAAATTCCTTTTCAAAATCTTCTGTCATAGATCCAACTATGTCAAAACTTGCCTAGAAGGCCAAATTTAAACAAGCATATATTTTAATGCACTTCAACGCATGATCTAAAATTTATCACAAATAAACTAGGCTAAAAAATAAAAAAAATCCATATGATCAAATTTTCTTTGAATGTCCACACATGTGAGATATGATGTCAACAAACTACTTACTCAACTCTGTTTGAACATAAAAAACACTGTCAAAATGCCTAGGAGCCCAACTTTGAATATGTATATCTTTTGACATGCTTTATTGAATGATATAAAAATTAGTGAAAATTAACTAGGCATAAAAATAAATAAGCCCATATGATCACGTTCTCTTGAAACATCCACATGTGTGATATCTACCATAATTAAAATTTTTACTCGGCTCTTCTTGTCACTTTGCAAATTTGGCTATGGGAAAACAATGAATTCTAACTGAGAAGCCAACTTTGCACCCTCATATCTTTGACCTTGATTTGATGCATAACTTGAGATATGGTTCAGGATAAGTAGGGATTAATGTGATCACAACATATAACCTAATCCCCTTGACTCATTCTCACATGGTAATGGTGACATCATCAAACGAGCTACTCAAATTTTCTACCTCTAGACCTAAAGTGTCTAGATAAAAACTATGGACTACCAGATGAATTACACTTATGCACACAAGATTTCAAAGAATAGATAACATATTAGGGACCTATTTCACATTTTATAATCACCATACTCATCCCTAAACATTTCTAAACATGTCAATACTAAAGATCAACTAAGCCTCCTTTAAGCATACTACGACAAACACATTACACACTTTGTCATTATTACTTAGGCTATCAAAGAACTTCATCCACTCACTAGGAAACCTTATGAAATCACCATGACATCATTGAAAAATATGTAATAATCTCTTGATTTATCATTGATGTCAACAAACATCATAAATACCAATATATAGCTCGCCTTCTCTCTCTTCAAGCACTCCCACAACAAGAACATTCCTCCCCCTTTGACATAATGAAAAGGTGGAAACCAAATGATCTTGAGGACCTAAAAAAACCATAAATAATAAATTACCATCTTATAAATATGATACAAACTCCCCCTTACCTTTATCCTACCTAATCTTGCCTTGACAAACTTCTTCTTGCTCCATGCCAACACTCTTCCTCACAAGCACAAAAACTAATGAAGACAAAACACACAAAAACCACTAGAATTTGATGGAACTTACCAAAAAACATCTTAGAGGGACTCCCCCTAATAAATCTAAGAAATTTCATCACTTGAGCATCTTTGAATCTCCACACACCATTAGGAACCACCATGTAGGCTTACCAACCTTCTTTCTCAAGACACTTCCATGAACACAAACTTTGCATCTAGAATATATCTTATTTAAAAAACTCTAGATAGATATTATTAACTTGTTTCTCCCCCTTAATCATAGACCTTCTATTGATTCATAGAGAAATAAATGACACCCAAGCTTTGTCTTGGATACTCAAATGTAGCTTTTGATAATGGTTTGGTCATAATATCTGCAAGCTACTCTTTTGTAGGTACTTGATCTAACTTAACACATTGATTAAGAACTTTTTATATCAAAACATGATATATATTTGGAATTTTCTTAGTTTTTTAGTTAATAATAGGATTTTTTGAGATACTAGTTGCACTAGTATTATCACAATAAATAGGACAAGGTCCATTTATCTTACTTTATAATCTTCCAAAGTTTGTTTCATCCTTATGAATTGAGTAAAAAAAGAGGAACCTACTATATAATCATCTTATATAGTTGATAAATACATTGAGGCTTGCTTCTTGCTTAGCCAAGACACTAAGCATCCCCCCATGAAGGATACCCCACCACTGGTACTCCTATTATCATCCACCCATCCTACCCAATCTACATCAATATATGATTTCATAGAGAATTATTTATTCCTAGGATACCATAAACCATACTCTATGGTTCCTTTGAGATATCTCAAGATCCTTTTGATTAATTTCAAGTTAGATTCTCTAGGGTCATCTTGAAACCTTACTATAAGGCCCATTGCTTACATGATCTCAGGCCTAGAAGTAGTAGAGTAAAAAGGACTTCCAATCATGGATCTATATAAAGTTTGATCAAATTTTTGTGAGTCATCAAATTTACTTAACTTGCATCCTATGATCATTAGAGTACCCATTGGCTTACAATACATCATGTCAAAATTCCGTAGCATATATTTGATGTATTTAGCTTATGAAATGAATATCCCTATATCAAGTTGATCAATCTATAATCCCAAGAAAAAAGATAGTTCTCCCAACATTGACATTTTAAACTCATTCTTCATAGTGTCTAAAAATTCTCTACTCATTTTATCATTATCAGATCTAAAAAATATGTCATCAACATATACAACAACTATCAATTATTGATTGCCTTGTATCTTAATGTAAAAATTACCATCAATTACCCCTCTTTTAAAACCTTGACTCAAGAGATACTTATCTAACCTATCATACCATGGTCTAGGAGGTTGTTTAAGACCATAAAAAACCTTCTTCAGTTTGCACATAAGATATTGATTAGTTGACATGAAGCATCCTTCAAGTAATGAAATATATACTTCTTTTTCTAAGTTACCATTCAAGCATGTAGATTTCACATCCATTTGATATACCTTAAAAAATTTGAAACTTGCCTATGAAAAGAAGAGTCTAATTGCTTCTATTCTTACTACAAGAGTAAAAGTATCATCAAAATTTATTCCTTTAACCTAAGCATATCATTTACACACCAATCTATCCTTGTTCCTTGTGAATTCTCCTTTCTCATTAATTTTTCTTTTGAAAACCCACTCGGTACCTATCACATTTTTATCTTTTGGCCTAGGAACTAAGTCCCATATTTCATTATTTTCTATTTGATCAATTTCTTCATTCATTACAACATTCCAACTAATATTATTTCTAGCTTCCATTAATGTTTTGGGTTCAATCATGGATAACAGAGATGAGTCCTATTGAATTTGATTGATCAAAATTCTCCTTCTAGTCTACAGCCTTACACCAATATTTCCAATAATTTGAGAGATTTTATTATCTTTATAAATTATTCTAGATAGAACCTTAGAGTCCTTTATTTCTTCCTCCTCTTCATCTTCATCATTTGTTTTAATGGATAACTCATCATTATTTGTAACAAAATTTAGAATTGAATCACTTACCTACAATTTTGGCTTCTTGAATCTACTTGTCTCATCTACCCTTACATTTGAAATTTCAACAATCTTGTGAAGTATCTTATTAAAGCACCTATAGGTAGTAATGATAGAGGAGTAACCTAAGAAGATGCCCTCATCATATCTTGAATCAAATTTTTCAATATTTTCTTCATCTCTTTTGATGAAGCACTTGATCCCAAACCCTTTGAAATGTTTGACATTAGATACTCTATTCTTCCAATTATCATAAAGAGTATTATCACCATTTACTCTGATTTGACACCTATTTAGGATGTAAAAATAGGTGTTGGTTGCCTCTTCTTAATAGCCATCTAATAATTTTGCATCTTGAATCATGGTTCTACTCATATCTAAAATAATACTATTCTTCCTTTTAACAACATCATTATGTTGTGGTGTTCTAATAGTAGAATATTATCTTCTTGTCCCTTGTTCTTCATAAAAATCATTGAATTTATGAGACCAAAACTCACCTCCTCTATCTGATCTCATGCACTTATTATTTGAACCTTTGTCATTTTCAACAAGGGCTTTAAATTCCAATTTTTTTTCAAAAGATTCTAATTTTTATTTAAGAAATAATATCTAAGTCATCCTAGTAAAATCATCAATGAGAAGAATGAAGTAGATATTACCTTAAATACTTTGAGTTATCATTGGTCCACATAGATTAGTGTGGATCAACTCCAATGGCTATGTAGTGGAGAATTCCTTTTTTTGTATATTCTCTTGGTTTACTTCCCATGAAGACATGCCTTGTAAAGAGAATGAGGAATCTTAGAAATATTGGGCATATGCCTTACCAACCCATTTAAATTGATCTTTACCATATTATAAAAATATATATGTCTAAGCCTTCTATGCCAAAGCCAACTTTCTTCCAAATGACTGATGAATCACTTCTCCTTCTATGATTCATGGAATACATACATGTTATCTATTTTGTGAAAATTTTTAACTAATCTATCATATTTTGTCTTTCTTACTTCACATAAATTATCATGAAAAGTTACAACATTTACTTTCTTACACATTTGGCTTACACTTAAAATATTATGTTTCAAACCTTCTACATATAAGACATTCTCAGTCTTCGTATGACCATTGTCCAAACTTAGAATACATTTGCCAACAATGTTAGCAGATTTGTTGTCACCAAATCTCACTACACCAGGGTTGGCCTTCTTTAAAGAGATAAACTTGCTCTTGTCTATTGTCATATGATTTGAGAATTCAATGTCTATAAACCATATCTTATTCTCATCATCTTTAGTATACAAGGCTACTTGAACAAATAATGACTCTTTCTTTGGTGGTTTTTTGAATTTTACTGATTTCATTCTTTAGACTTAGTCTCCTTGAACCATTTGATGGTGTCAATGACTTGTATATCTTTTTTCCAAATTACTCTTTTGTATTTTTTAACTATATGACCTTGTTGGTTATAATTGTATCATATGAGATCCATTTTATCTCTAGAGAGAGAGATCAATTCCTAAATATATGACTAAATTGATTGTAAGAGAAGCAATACCCATTAAAGACATTATTCATGTTTGATCCTCTTTTCTCTTGACCAATACCGCTCAATGGATTTTCAATCTTGATCCTTTTGGTGGAGCTAAAATCCCTATTATCCTTAGATAAGAACATATCTAAGTTAGTCATGACTTTATTTTCACATTGTTCCATATTTTGATTGAGATATTTATTCATCATAAACTATAGATTCTTGATTGTTACCTCTAGATTTTGCACTTGTGTCTTCACACTATTAACTTCTGATAAAGTAGAAACTAGATTGTCTTGAATACAAGCCATAAATTCTTTATCAACTATTGTATATTTGATCACCTTCAAGTGGTTAAAATTTTCAAAAATGACCTACCTTGATACCAATTTTTAGAGGTATAATCCATTGAGAGGGGGGTGAATCACTGGTGGCAAACAATGCAACTCAATTTCCAAACCCTTACAAATACTTAAACATTCAACACAATCATTCATGAAGCATACAAATCATTCATAGTATTGAATAATGAACATAATGCAAGATCACATATACAACACAAGATCTATGTGGGAAGCCCTCTTTGGGAATAAAACCCACTCTCAAGCCTTAAAACACATGGATTACTATCCTATAATATGATGAGAAATAAGACATTGATCAAGTCCTTCTGACCAAAAGCCTTTAGTGAAACAATAGTTTCATAAGGAACACCTGACCCTAAGATGATCAAGTCCTTATAACCACGTATTTGATCAAGTAATTCTAACCTACAACCACGATCAAGTCCTTCTGTCTAAAGGTCTTTAGTGAAACCTTGTTTCACAAGGAGAAACTACCCCTAAGGAAGATCAAGTCCTTTAGACCATCCTTGAAAAGAACACTTCTACCTTCAAAATGATGTATTTAAAACCTAATGGTGGAACTCTTATTTATATAAAAATTTCACAAACTCTCTATCTAATGCATACATGCCTCTCACATAGGCATGCCACAATTTCTCTCCTTCTTCACTCAAACAGTCCTCATATGCACACTCAAATCTCTTTACACAACTTCAAAATTCAAGAACATTATAATGTCATAAAAAACATGACATATAGATCATACACACAATATTTAATCTTATCTACTCATCAAACCAATAATTGGGCACTGTCACTCTCCTCTCCTTTCCTTCACTCTCTAACTCTCACAAATCTTCCACACAAAATCTAGAAATCACCATCTTTGATTTCACTATATATATATATATATATATATATATATCATGACTTATCAAGTATTCATTAATCCTTTTTAGCTAAAATACATGCTTTCACCCTTAATTAATCTCAAATGGGTCACACTTAAGCACAACACACGTTCAAATAGGCTTAAGTCACTTTTAGGTCCTATGGAGACCTATACAATGCTTTGACACTTATCTAAGCATAAATGAAACATAAGACCACTTAAAAATACATAGTTCCACTCCTTATGTCACCTAAGACACCCTTAAATGATCACAATCACCTTTTTTCACCTTTGCATATGCTCAATCAACTTAAACATAGACCTCATACATAAGAACAACATTTTTGAACATACAATCAACTTATTAAACATTGTTCATACTCAAGATAGATTGATCACACCTCTAAAATACTCATAAAACATCCTCATAGATTATAAAACACTCCCAAATAGATAATTTACCATAAAACATTGAAACAATATATACATGCTTGAACAATATTCTTGAATCACTTATAGTCCAAGCATGAACACACAGTCAACTTTGAAGCTCAAAATGTTTGTCTGTACATACTTCCAAATCTTCAAATCCATATTTCTAGATGTGCCTTGGAGTCCTTTACATATTTTATTCATATCAAAATATCAAATTTAACTTATATCAAAATATATGGATAAGATACATATCTCTAGTTTTTCCCTATGTTAAATTCAAATATTTAAATTCAAATGATCACAATTAAACTTTGAACACAAAGCTCACATCTCATGTCCTCACTGCTAAGATCAAATACACTCCATCAATCTTATCTAAAATTTAATGCATAGTTGCCAATGCTCAAACATTAAACCTGTATCACTTTGACCTCATCTTGTGTATTTTTGAAATGTTGACTCAATTCAATCTATCAATCTCTACAAATCAACCAGGCCTTTAATTATCAATGCTCACCATTTGATCAATCTATGCAAACATCCAATCATCATTCAATCCTTATTCTATACCTTTGCTCAGTTTTTAAACATCATGCACCTATCCTCATCTCTCTACTTTCTAACTTTTTGGAGCAATGTGCATTGTCAATCTTGATTATTTAACTTGTACAAAAATGACAAGTATGGGATCCTTGGTTATTTGCTTGAGTAGCCATTTTTGAATCTTAATAAATTCCTATAAACTTAGATGCATGATCTAAAATTTGGACCATATGATATCCTCACATAAGAGAATCCATATATATACTAATAATATCTTAGAACCTTCACATGATTGAGATATATCACCATTAAAATTCCTTCTCAAGATCTTCTATCACAGAGACAACTATGTCAAAACTTGCCTAGAAGGCCAACTTTGAACAAGCATATCTTTTGACATGATTTAGCGTATGATCTAAAATTTATCAAAAATAAACTAGGATCAAAACTAAATAAACCCATATTATAAACTTCTCTTGAAATATCACCCTCTCATAAAAAATCCACACATGTGAGATATGCCACCATTAAAATGATTACTAGGCTCGTCTTGCAACTTTGTAAATTTGGCTATGGGGAAAATAATGAATTTTGACTAAGAATCTAAATTTTCACCCTCATATATTTGACCTCAGTTAAAAACATGACTTGAGATCTAGAGCATAAAAACTAGGCACTAATGTGATCATAACCATATGATGAACTCATCTTGACTCATTCCCATGTGATGTCATCAAACTACCTACTCATATTTTCTATCACTAGATGCAAAGTGTTTAGATAAAAATTATGGACTACTAGATGAATTACACTTATTTTCATAAGATATTAAAGCATATAAAACATCTTAGGGACCTATTTCACATGTTCCAATCACCATACTCATCCCTAAACATCTTTAAACATGCTAATACTGAAGATCCACCAAGCCTCTTTTAAGCATACTAGGATAAGCACATTGCACACTTTGTCATTGTTACTTAGGTTATAAAATCACTTAATCCACTCACCAATACACCCTCCATTACATCACCATGAAATCACTAACAACTTTCCAATAGTCAACCCCCCTCTATTTTACTTTTCAGTCATCATATGGGACTATCTAGTACACAATTGTATGATAGAATCAGGTGCTTCAACCTTAGTTATGCCTAAATCCATAATAGATAAACTTGAGCTTAAATATGTGACTAATGAAAAGGGTGTTATTCAATTAGATGGTTCCCACACTAAAATAGTCAATGTATTAAAAGACCTTAAGATTACATTGGTAGCTTGCCCAAATTATGTTATCACTCAAGATGTAATGGTTGTGGACCTACCCTAATACTTTTCCCTATGACCATCTAGGGAATTTAATACAAAAATTAGGGATTAATTGTCCTCTTACTAGTAATATATGGTATTTATGACCAGATATGGGAATAGGGTCACTATTAGGTCAGAATCTATGTCTAGGTTTCATCTAGAACCCTATATGCCTAACCTTGAAAATGTCAACTACACCATACTTGATGAAAATGAGAATGCTAGTGAAAAAGAACCTCATGATCACCTTGAGGGAATATTAGACCTTTAATTAGATGAATGGGAAACTAAAAATCATGGGTTGGATAACTATATCAATATTGAGGAGGCATATTTAGGAGTGTATTGTATGCATGAAGAAGGTGATATTATACCTTGCCTAACTAACACAACTAAAGAGGAAAATGGTTTATGGGCATTATTATTTGATGGTTCAAGGTTAAATAATGGTACTAGGGCTATATTCATGTTGATTTCACCCTCAAATTAGAGATAATACTCAACAACAAGGTTTTAATTCAGTTGCACCTCAAACACAACTAAATATGAGGACCTTCTAAATGGTTTACAAGAGGCAAGAAGGAGAGGTGCCAAATTCCTTCAAGTAAAGGGTGATAGTTAGATTATTTTGAAACAAGTGAGGGGCATAAGTATAGTTAATAATCATGATTTTAAAGCCTACAAGTACCATGTATGGGACCTCATTAAATATTTCTTAGCATTCAACATACAACCCATACTAAGAGAAACAAACCAACATGAAAATAAGCTTGCAACCATTGGATCCTAGTATGAGATTGTAGAGGAGGTCAAAGGTATTCAAATTTAAGCCAATATTAAGGTTATAAATAGTTAAGTTATACTTGATAATGAGGTGAGTTGGTAGGTGTTTGATAGTGATGATCAAATTGTGTGTTTTCTCATGTAAGAGGTATAACTCTGACACAAGAATCAAAGAAAATTCCAACACCAATATGATGATTAGATAGTGAAAATAAGGTCTAAAAAGATACCTAAGGGAATTGTGACATTGGAAATAATCTTTAATGAATATGACCAAGTGAAAAGAGATAAGGCATGTATCTCATCCAAAAAGGAACATTATGAGAGGATAGAGATCTTTGGGGACAAGTTTTTGAAGTTAGCAAAGATCAACACAATAGAAGAAAGAAAAGCCTTTTTTGATTTATGCTAAGAATAATCATATGTGTTTTCATGGGAAGACAAGTATTTGAAGGGATATGACCCCAAACTTACAAAACACACCATTAAATTAGAGAGAAATGCAAAACCAGTTAGGTAGAAACAAAGACCTCTAAATCCAAAAGTAGAGGAAGTGATGAGAAGAGAACTATTCAAGTTGATTGAATGAAGGTTAGTATTACCCATTACACATTCCTCATGGGTGTGACACCTTGTGCTAGTGAGGAAGGATAATGGGGAAATACACTTGTGTGTTGACTTTAGAGACCTCAATAAGGTGTCTCTAAAATACCATTACCCATTGCCCTCAATGTATCAAATTTTTCAAAAGGTGTAAGGCTCACAAATGTTCTCATTACTTGATGGATACTTTGGTGATAATTAGATAATGGTCAAAGAGGAGGATAGGCATAATACTACCTTCACCACAAAGTGAGCCACTTATACACACATGAAAATGCCCTTTGGACTATGCAATGCAAGGGTAAATTTCTAAAGGGCAATGAATGTTGATTTTGAGAGTTTAATAAATGACATGCTCATCTACCTTGATGACATAAATATTTTCTAAATGGACCCAATAGACCACATATTTCACTTAAAATTAGTCTTTGAAAGATGTAGGGAATTTGGTGTATCATTGAATCCTAAAAAGTGCATATTTGGTGTTCATGAGTGTATATTATTGGGCCATGTAGTGCCCAAGGATGGTCTATGCATAGACCCTAAAAGATTTGAGTCCATTCTATCTTTACCCCTACCCAAGCATAAAAAGGTTTGTAGAGTTTCTTGGGGAAGATTAATTTTATAAGAAGGTTTATCCCAGGCTTTGCAGAACTGGTCAAGCCTCTTACTCACATGTTGAGGAAGCATAAGAGCTTACATGGAGAAAAGAAGGTAATATGATATTTGAGGCCATAAATCAGGCCATATATCATGCCCATACACTCTTTATCCCTAATTTTAATAAATAATTATACTTGTATACCTTATCTACATTAGATACAATCTCTGCCATGTTGATGTAGTAGAATGATCAAGGCCTCAAACAACCTATTGCCTTATTTAGTCAAGCCTTAAAGGGGTAGGAGGAGAGGTATAACTTTGTATTAAAACATGTTCTTGTATTATTTATAAGTTTTAATGAATTTAGGCATATGGTCTCCAATAGCATGATCATACTCATGGTAGTACACCCAAGCATTAAGGAGTTTATGCTCAACAAAGACCTCAATGAGAAAAGGGTTGGATGGGTGATAAAATGCATGGAGTATGAACTTGAATTTAGAGTCATAAATATTTTAAGGGGTAGAGGGTTATGTGAGCACCTTTTAGTAGAGGTAAAACAAGGTAAAAATGAAGTATTGGTAGTCCATCACAACTAACAAGTAGCTATAGACAACACACCTTTTAGTTAGACACATGATGTGATTAGATTTAATCAATAAAGACAATGTCCCATGGGGTTAAATTGAGCCAAAAGGATTCACTTAAGGTTTTAAATTATACCTTATGTTTTGATAGATGGATTGCTTTCTAATAGAGGCATAGGAGGCATGATTTTGAGGTGTGTGGAATCATGCCATGTGGATAAGCTACTTGAACAATTCCATGATGGTTCAGCTGGTGGGTACTTTGATACCAAGACCATAGCCTCCAAGATCATTATTTATGGGTAATTTTGGCCCACATTGTTTAGATATTCACACTCTTAGATAAGGAAGTGTCCAAAATGTGCCAAGTTCATTAGCGATCAGAAACTAGCCACCCTTCCCTTACAACCCATACAAGTAGAACAACCCTTCATGCAATGAGGCTTGGATTTCATAGGGATGATACACACCAATTAAATTAAATTAAATAATTGTATCATTATAGTATATACAACTTCATAAGGTGGGTATAAGTAGTTACTCTCAAAGAAGACAATGAAAATTTTATCTTGGACGTTTATGACAACCTTGTTTCTAGATTTGGTGTGCCTTCCATAATAATCTCTAAAAATGCATTTAAATTTAGTATAAAAAAGGTATATGAGTGGGATATTTCACATGGAATTTATCTAAATACATCCTATAACTATTACCCATAGGGTAATGGACTAGCAGAGTCCACAAACAAGAACTTATTTAGGATCATCAAGAGGAATATGGAAGATAGGAAAAGGGAGTGGCATACTAGATAAAGGAATGCCATATGGATAGATATGGTGACACCTAAGAAGGATATTAGACACTCCACATAACTCCTTGTCTATGGGAGAGAAGAAAAACTTCTTATTTCTCTTGAACTACCTACATTAGAGCTTGCCCATCAACGTGAGCTCTTAGAGGATGATGCTATGCAAGTAAGGTTGAATGAATTAAGGAAGCTAGAGGAGACTAAGGAAAATTATATGCAAATTATTTGGTCCAATATACACTATTTTAAGAGGTCATTTAACAAGATATCCTCCTATAAAACATTCCAACAAGGTGATATAGTCCTCAAATGGGATGAGGACTGTACAAAACCAAGAAAACACTCCAAGTTTGATAGTATTTGGAGTGGGCCTTATGTCATCACATATTGTAAGAAGAGAAATTACTTTGAAATTTATAAGTTAAATTGAGAGATCCTTCCCATCCCTATTAATTTAAGGTATCTCAAATTCTTCTACTATTCCTATTTCATGATCTTTTGTACATAGGTAGATATGTCTATCTTTACTTCCAAGTGCTCTTGCACAATGTCCTAGTTATTGTTTGGTTATAATATTTAGTTAGTTGTTTTGTGTGTTATTGTTTTTTTCTTATTGATTATTTGTGTCTCATTACTTCAAGTGTTTTTAAGATAAAGGTATAATCCATATTACAAGCATACTTCATTTGTCTAGTCATCATGATCAAACTTTGATCAATTTTTTGGGTTCCATGACCAACAGGCTGGTCAAGCTAGCTAAGTCACTAGAAATGTTGGTAAATTTCTATTCCTAGACCTATAAATTGGCCAAAACTATAGCCTAGGGTCATGACCCATGTTTGGAAATTGATTATTAGTCATGTTGGGAACTCTAAAAGGATGTCTAGTGAGTCCATTGTCTAGTCACATTTCAAACTTGCCTTAGCAGTCTGTATAGGTCCTTATGCCCTATGTCAAGTTTAAGTCAAGAATTTTCATGGTGTTCAAAGTGTTTGGTTGAAACCCTATACATATTGAAGGATCATCAACAGAAGGGAGATGCAGTAATGAAGCCAAGTTAGAGGAGGCAGGTTGACAAAGGTCTAAGAGCACATTAGTCATACATAATTATCAAAAGGTATGCACATTTTGAGCTTTCAAACATCATTATGATGAATATTATGTGATATAATTAAAGCTTAATGATTATTGAGATATTTCATATGTATTAACATAGTGTTCTAATTGATTAGCCTCTTTCAAAGCCATGTATTTGAGCCTATTCAATGGTTTTGACCATAATGGGGTGTTATTTGGCCTTAATTGACCACTAGATCACTCATACATCTAAAATTGAGACCTAATGAGCCCCACTAATTCACCATGGAATGTTTCATACCTCAATTAGACCCATAATTACCTTATTCAATGATTAATTCCTCCTTATGGGCCCACACATGCCAATTTGTAACCATTCATCTCCTATATGTTAAACCACTAAGTCAAAACACTATTTTTACCTCCTATTTTACCTCTAAAACATCACTAAGCTACATTTTAGTGCTGAAATAAGGAGAATTATAGGAAAATGGACACTTTGTAGGTGTTTTCTCAATAATATGGATCTAGACTATATAGATAAACTAAATCAAGGACATATTATGGTAAGGTAAGATCAAAAAAATTTAATGGTGGAATATTCACAATATTTTATCTTGACAAGGGTCTGAAAATGTTTCTCTTCTACCTCTAGCTCATTGGCAAGCTCAAAGGACTCCTCAGGTTAATAGTCAATCCATACAACAAGGGTAGATTGGGGATCCAAGATTTTGACCATGAAAAATGAACTCAGGGGGATAGTCACTCATGGATTTTTTATGAAATTTAAAGGCCTATCATCTATGAAAATTTCTTAAGAAGTTAATGATTTTTTGCATCCTCCTCATTTGCATAGGCTATTTTGAGACCACTGGTTTTTCAAGGAAATTTGATTCAGTTGTTATAACCAACTAGTTATCCTATCCTTTAAAGTTATGTATCATCCTTATATGTGATTGTATCTTTGGATCTACTCATTTAAGCTCATATGGCATGTCAATATCCTTGACTGGTTCCTATGTATGGTTTGCAGACTAGTCTATGCAATAATCAAGTTTTGGGTGCTCCCTTCAGAAGTTTCATGATCTTAGAGATATGTCATAGTGATCAAAACATTCTCAAATAGTTTCAAGGTTAAAACATCCTAATTGTACCTCAAAACACTTCATGCAGACCCACTTGTACATGGTTGAAAGATATTACAGAATGGACTATGTATATGGCCCATTAACACCTAGAGGATTTTAGTGTGTTTCATGTGATATTAAGGAGGTGGTGATATGGTAGTGAGTTTCCTTCATAATTTAAACATATTATCAACATTACATATACCTTCAAAACCCTTACAGACCTAGTCTTATGTATTTAGTAGACTCAATCACATTTTGTAAAAGGTAAGGTTTCTTCATAGATTTTAAGGTATTTCTTAAAATACTATGTTTCATTATGAGACCTTAAACATATTGATCCTAGTTCAAAACCTTTATGCTTCACTCCATATTCATTAGGGTGACCTCACGGTCTACTTAAGTTGGTTTTATGGGAATATATTTTGTTCATTCCATGCCCATTCCATCTTCACATTATCTCACTACTACCCCCCTGTCATTACATTATGTTACCACTATGTGTTTCACCCATTCCACTCCAATGTGTTTCCAATATAATACTACCCATTCATGTAGCCTTACCCAAGGATTTGGTATCCCAAGTTAGTAGCCATGTTACATTAGGACCATTCACACCTTTGAGGTCATTAGATTCTAAACCCATATGGCCATAAGGCAACTTGGGAGTGTTAAGGGAAACATCTACACTCAACCATAGAAGTCACATAGAAAAACATCAAGGAAAGCTAGCTGAGTTATCTAAGATGCAAGGGTTTACATGAAAACCTTGGCTTGATCACCCTAAAGGTATATTGGATATGATATAGGTCATCCATGACATGGGAGTCAAACACCTATAGGTCATCCCTCCCCTAATACAGGTTTGGTAATAAACCTACAAGCAACCATGAGGATAAGGGATGATAAGGTGGAAGTCTTCAGTTAATATTATTACCCCCACCTCATACAAAATTATAAAGGGTATAAAAAACATAATTAGACAAGCCCCACACTATTGAATATATAGACTTGATGGCCATTATACCTGAGGAGACAAATGACTTCATTATAGTCATAAGGATATACAATTATGCAAAAAATGAGACCTTAACTAAGTAAAAGGATGGACTATATAGTGAGTTAGTGTGAAAAGAATATAAAAAAATCATAGAGAAAATTATAATCATGTTATAAACACTTCCTAAAGCCATCAACATCCTCAAGTCAAAGACCACATGGCATATTTCAAAGATGTAGGCCTGAGTGAACTTTCTAGTAGACATATTTAGGATTTTTAGAGCCAAAATGAAGATATGGACCACTTCCAGGCACAACAAAGCTCCAAAACTCCATAAAAAAGTGGTCATATATTAGATAAGGCCCTGACATAGTCACTTGGCTAAGGTAAATAGTGGACATATTCATTGTTTTGTCTCATACCAAGGCTAGTTTTAGTAAGTAAGCAATGAGGTTAATGGCACATTCATAATGTGAGGGGTCTTCAGCCAATTTAGGGCTCATGTAAGGTCTATTTATAAGATGTTATGATTCCTAGAATCTAATAAAACCCCTCTTATGGTCTAAATCTTAGTTTCATGATCCAAAACCTTGGAAATGTGTTGGCATAGTCATGCAACCAGTTTTGTAAGCAGATATCAATGATGATTTTAGACCCCTATAGGTTGTTGTAACCCATACAATGGCCAAAATGAAGATTGGAGGAAATATTAAAGTCCAACAAGGATTTTTCAATGGTCACAAGGTGGAAAGAATAATCTAAGTGCCCAAAAAACTAGCTCAATCTAGTTTACCTACGTGCAAACATTTTGAGGGGTAGATTCATATGCTTACCTACTTCACCACATGGCTCCTATGATCTCAAGATCCTAGGGTTATTTAAGTGTACCTAAGAACTAAACATATATGAAAGTTTTATTGGAAATGGGGGGATAAACTATATGAATGATTGTTAAGAAGTTTGGGACTAAAAATTGCCTACAACTAACCCTAACACCAACTTTTAACACTCATATCTCTATAGAGTCTTTACATGGGAATCCAACTTGTTCAATACCATAAACCTTCATGGCCTTTGTTATAAGGTTGTATGTCCATACTCTATGAATCATCATTAAGAGTGTGGACACCTCCAACCTTGCACAAGTAAGTGTTCTAACCTGATGGTGGAATTTCAACTCAAAACACATTCAAATACTAATTTATAACCATGAAACAATCTTCAAGGTCCCTTGGGCACTAGCATGGCCCCTTGGTTGACATGTGAAAGGTTAGATTTGTATAGAAGAGGCCTAAAAATTCTAGTTTGAGATTAAGGACCAACCTATTAAGGGTTTTCACATGAAAAATGAGTTTTATAATCAAGGAGGGCCCTTAAAGTACTTGACTAAGTCTCTTAGAGGTCTCCATGATTGATCTCCATGACTGGTATGAAGGAAGAGAGTTACAGACCTCAATGTACTTGACCATGTGAAATATAGAGAGTAAAATAAAATGATGAAAGCATTAAATAAAATCCATAAATAATATAATGTATTTTATTAATCATATAGGAGGCATACATAATTCATATACCAATGTGTAGATCAATGCTTGTAGAAGAGGTGTGCAAATAGAATGACACTCAGGCTTCACCACGATGACACTATGAAAAGAGTATAGTAGAGTATAATGTGAAGCTTTTAGAGGTTTTAAAACCTATTTTGGGACATTATCACATTATTTTAAGGCCCTTTGGGCTGGTCTAAGACCTGGAGAAGTCACCATAGTGCATATTATCACCTACAAACCTGCAAAGGCTTATCAAAGGACAATACCTTCATAAAATAAGCATATTAAATCACTAAAAAAGGTAAGGAGGGGTATACCTAAGGCATAAAAATTATTTTTGAATGTTATGTATATTTTTACCTTGGATTTGATGCAATCATATCATAAACCCAAGCTTAGATTCTCAAGAACCAAGACAAAACCCCCAAACCCTCTAAAACCTCCCTTAAACCATAATAGCAACCAATATTGGAAGGTTTGGCTAAAAATACATTATTATACTCAAAATTTATTATTTTAATATGTATATCTTGTAGACAACTCAGAGGTGATTCAACCTATGGCATTGGATAGTATGGAAGGTGTACAGATGCCTCTTAAAAGGCAAAAATAACAAGGTTTTTATCAATTTATGTGTTGTAGGGGATAAAAAAGGATTATAAATTATTTTAGGAGATTATTTAGGACTTATTATTCATATTAAACATCATTTATATCCATGGGACCACATAAAAGAGCTCTCATCATCTTATTCAAAACTGCTAGTTTGTGAGGTAGGTTTTTGGTCCTAGTAATGCAAAACTAAAGTGTGTTGTAGGTAAAGAAAGCTTTAAGAATATCAATATGAAATAAAATAAATGAATTATAAGGGTTATGTAATCCCTATCAGACAAATTTTAGGCCTAATTTTAATTATTTAACCAATGTCTTGGTAAACTTAAACAAAATCTTGGAAAGCTAACCATACAAGCCCATTTATCAAACAAATGGAAGGATCTAGTGAAAAAGAGGTTATGTAGGGATTAAATTGAAATTTAAAAAAAAAATTAACTATAATTTGTCTGATATAAAACCAAAATATATGTCATTATTATAGGTCAATGGTAGTTTCATGAGGAATTTTGCATGCACATTAATGTTAAGGTTGCTTAATGCCTAAGATGATTTTATTACACCCCCATAGGTGTTGAATAAATATTGAAGGGAGAAATGTGGAGATATTTTTGGAAAGTTAGATTCATAATTGAGGTAATTTTAATAATATATATCCATCTCTATGCCAAATTGGTCTCATTGAAGGAGTGTCAATTCTCGTAGAGGGAGAAAATGTTGGTATAACTACTCCATGCCATATTAGGCTCATTGATGACACATTTTTACACTTAAATCCTTATATATTATATTTAATTATTCATATAAATTTAGGAATTTATCTCTTATTTTCCATCCCTCATATGGGTTTCACAAATCTCTACCAAAATCTTTGTGTAACTCTCTTGAAGCAATATAAGACAAGTGCACATTCTGAGCGAATGTTAAGTGTATCTCATTGAAGTTTAATCTACATAATGTGTGTTGTATTTCACCATATGAATTTCATTCATGTAAATTGATTTTTGGTATGTTAATTTATTACACATTGTGTGAAGTCTTATCCAAGGACATTTTTCTTTAAGTGTCAATTAGCCTATAGTGTCTTGTTTAGACCTTAGGCTTTCTATCCTTCAAGTTACAGGTTTCTACCCAACCTTCATGAAAAATAATCATGTTTGAAACATTATCAAAGGATATGATAAATAATTTTACCCATTGGATTAATTATTAGTCATAAAAGTGTTCAAGTTGAGAGTGTATCATTGAATAACTTTGTGCATCACCATATAGGTTAGACTTTAATTTAGTTTTCATTTCTCTCTCTTTTCCTTATGATATATTTTAGGTCTTAGGAAGGTAATAAATTATTTTATAATTAGAGATATCCCATTTAATATTATAGGTTTTACCTTGAAATAAACAACCCATAGTATTAGGTCAATCCAATATTGGACTGGGTTCGAGTAGGGGACTTGAAAAATCCTTTTCTTAGCTTGGGTGTAACCTAGAACTCTAATAGGCATATACCCATAGAATCACTTGATCCTTTAGGCCCCACCTAAAAATAACCACATTTCAACCTTTCCTAACCATGTGATTAAAAATGTGGCCTAAATAGCTGCTAGTATCCAATAAAGGATCTAAATATTGAAGGTCATTGAAGACAACCTAGACATTAACTATTTAGACTATTGACAACTACCACATCTGATAGGATATTAGTGAACCTATTAACATATTCCTTGGTAAATATACAATAATTAATACTGATCCTATAATCAAGCATGTTAAATATGTAACATACACACATGAAAAATAATAACATAGGTAGATCAATGCCATTTACATAGTCGTAACTAAGACAGCATGCTTAGTGCATCTAATCTATATACACACACTGTGGACATTGTATTCTATTTCCATATTATTTAATTTATGAATATAAGTTACATTTACTTCAATTAAGATTTTCACTCCATTGAATGTATGTTTAACTATTCTATCTAAATACATCTTTGTGAGTTCACTCTACACAACAAAATTCTATTGTGCCCTACACACTTGGTTATGGGTCCTATGGTGTGGATCACGGAGCAAACAATTTGTTTAAAAATAAATGTGGCCTAAGGGTAGGGCAAAATCCTAATATAAAGTCACTAATTTATTATTTAAGAAGGCCAACTAAACAATTCAAATTCATAATATTATATTATACTATTGAATTATGGAAATATGTTAAATATATAAATTACAATGTCAAACATTAATCTGATTGATTAAATATGAAGAAGAGATAATACTTAGCTTATTAAATGATGCATGGGTGGATCTATGTAGTGTAGGTGTAGAAACAATTAGAATGATTCTTAACTGTGATTTTTTATATTCTAGAAATCAACTCTCTATCAACCTGGACATTAACATGAGCACTTATTTCTTGTATGAAATACTAGCCCTTATCTATAAATTACACTTGCACATATTAGGTGTTACTATTTCCTTACATATCCTATGTCTACATCTCATGAATAGGTTTTAGATATTAGTGTGTAGCTCAAAACCATAGGTCCTCCGATTAGGGCATGCGATATTACAAAACAAGGGTTAGTGGGCTCAAATGAAGTCAAGATAAACTCAAGGAACCCTCTATCAATAAGCAATGCTTACATATATAAATAATACGAAGAGGGCCTTAGACTGATGTAGTTCTCCCCCTTATGTGGGCTTATGTGTGGATAATGGTATAATATGCTATATGTGAGTGTATGTAGTGATATAACTTGAAACTTGACAAATAATACTCATGGTTTGTTATTTAAATGTTTTAGACATATAATAATATTTATCCTATGATATATTTATAAATGGGGAAGAATAGGATAGTAGAACTTAGTTGTGAAAATGGTTTAGTGAGCTTGATAGGTGCTTAATTGGTGATTGATAGATATATGCTAGATGAATAATGAGTGGGATTTGTTTTGTATTTATACTACATCTTTTGAAATAATATAATGGAAAGGTTAATTAAGACAAATAGGCCAACCTGTACATATCAAAATATTTGAGAATTTGAGTGTTTGTATGGTACATAAACTAACATCAAATATGGGACACTAGCATTAATACTAGTGTCCTTATTTGTACAATAATGTCTAGGAGAATATACAATTATTTAAGATCTATAATTGGTAGTGTAAGATGTATATCAAGTTTTAAGCATATTATGGGCTATAGATGATCTAGTTAATTAGAATATCAAGGTCAGACTATATGATAAGCATTTAAACATAGTGAAATGATGAATGTGATCCTCTAGGCTGTGAGGAGGTCATGGACTAAAGGGATAATCCATGAGTGACATTTGTTAAGTGTGAAAGACTTTTTTTATCATATAAAATATATATTTAGTATTTACATTTGCCCTTTATTTAATATAATAATACATAAGCATGAAATTACTAAGTTAAAGGAAATAAATACATATTGTGGTGTGTGTTGTCATAAAATTGTGTACCCTAGGACACTCTATTCAAGATCCTATAATTTGATGCAACATTGAATCATCTCTCAAGTTTTGGGTGAACTTGCAAGAGAGGTCAATCTCTAGATTATTAGGGTTAGCTCCCTAGATTATGATTGCAATATTACTTCCACATCAAAACCAATATCCTTGAGATAGGTGGGGAATACCAAGCTTGGAGGAGGCCTCATGATAGGTGGAAACCTATGCCATTTCCTTTAAAACCTTTCATTTAAATCTCCCATGGACTCATTAGGACCTCTATTTATCACATTTAACTGGTGAATTAGTGAAATATGATCACTATTGTTCTTAAACTATTCATAAACAAATCTCCAAAGTCATCCCAATTAGTAATACAACCACCTTCCAATGTCTTATACCAATTAAGTGCCTTACCCTTTAGAGACATGGCAAGTAGTCTAATATCTATGTTAGCTTGGGTGATATTGTGGAAGTTTAAAAAGTTTGAAATGTCCCTATTGTGCTCAAATGGGGTAATAAGACCCTCTCTATTGAATCTAGGGAGACTTTTGGTAGCATTGGGAGGAATAAGATCATATACAGGAAGGTTAATTAGATTTTGGGTGTTGAAGGATAGGAAAGGATGTTTCCTAGCCATATCTTCTTCCTCTCCTTGATCTCCTATATCCTTAACTTATTATTCTTCTTCTTCAAAACCCTCTTGTTCAGGATCTCTAAATGCTAACAATGGTTCAAGACATTGGTCTTCAAGAGGAGATTCAAATAGAGGGACTTGATTAAATGCTCTATTAGAAGATTATCTAGTGAAGACCATGAAGTATAGTGTGAATAAATTGATCTACAAATAGAGATTCTAACCTTTTAGAGTCACCAATTTCTGGATTAGAAATATTTTTGCAACCTTGGGCTTGTCAAGACCAACATTCACCTTGACATGGAAGCAATTAGGACCAGTTGTCTTATCGAGCATGCCAAAAATATTGCCATCAAATTGTGCACCCTAGGACACTCTATTTAATATCCTAAAATTTGATACAACATTGAATCATATCTCAAGTTATGGGTGAACTTGTAAGAGAGATGAATCTCTAGATTATGAGGGTTAGCTCCCTAGATTCTTATTGAAGTGCATATCACCTAATCTAATGCTTATTTATGGGAAAAGGGTTATAAGTTTTCATGAAATGGAAACTACACTAAAGAGTTGATACACCAAAACATATCCCACACACTCCTACTAAGCAATAAATATTTTCAAGACCAATTCTAGGCATTGAATGACTCTTACATAAATGCTTCAATATGAAGGTAATATACTTGGAATAATCAACAAGATAACTTATCTAGGGGCATATTTCACACCATATAGACAATTTCATACTTTAATAAGAGCCTAGTACATTCAACACACTTCACATGACTTGTTAAAATTAGAACTCTTGCTTAAACATGAAGGATAAAGGGAGTAAGGATGATACTATCACTTAGATATACTATACATCACTCACACACTTAAACAAAATGTTCACAACTCAAAAATAAACTTGTATTCAATGCTAAAATATAAAGTGTAATGTAATATTAGTAGGGATTCATCATACCAATTGTGGTCTCCCTAAAATAGCCAAAATAGCTTACATTTATAGAACTTGGAAGGAGAGAGAGAAGAGAGAAGTTAAAGAGGCACAATGATAAGTGTCTAGAGGTGAAAATTAGTTACAATAAATGTGGATGAAGTGGAAAATGAGTCATGAAACTGATTTACACATCATCTCATCCCAGATTAGCTTCTTCTCCAAGTGTGGCATAACATATCTTCTCAATCATTCTCTCTTATGAAACTGCCTTCATCATGGGCTTTTATTGATAATTCCAAAGTAAGTTATGATAAGTGTCTCATGTGTGATGAATATATGGAGTTATGAAGAATCCTTCACCTAAAGTGGGAGTTTTCTTGATCATGACATTATATTAAATAAGCTCAATCATCACCTATCATCAATATCACTCTCCAATATGGATTCCTTGACACTTGACAATAGAATATTTACATCCTTAATAATTTATATATATCAGGGGTCTTTTGAAACATGTTAGGGCACCCCATATTCTTTTCTTCATAAAAAACACCTTAAAAAGCCTCCCAATGTAAGTTCCCACTATGTTCACTATGTCATTTTAGATGCCTCTTTAGACCAGCTAAAATGAGAGGTTTAGAAAGGACACTTGTGGGCATTCCAAATATTTTAAAATGGCATGGAGAGTTTATTCAATTCCCAAGATATCCTCCCAAGTGATTGATATCTATTGATCATCTTTAGGACCTACAAAAATAATAAAATGTCAAGAAAACTTATTTATTGCATCACTTGTATGGATTACATACAATTTGATTCCATGGTTTTATTATAATGGAGTTGGAAACAACTTATATTCAGCACTCATGGTAAAATTCATCAATTTAGATATACTTTTGGCTTGATTTCCACCACCAGGTCCTAAAATAGGATTGGAGAGGGTTTTGAAGTAACTAGCCCTCTTAGCCTTTGTTCATAAAAGATATACATTATAATTATTTCACAATTCCATTAAGGTATCCTTAAGAACCTTATCTATCTTTACATAATGCCTCAAGATCCCATGCATAATCTCATGAAAGTTCTTAGCTTTTCAGCTTGACCATCAAGCCATTTTGTGCATTCTATGAGGCTTTGAGACATTTAAAGCCAAGAATTAGCTTATTAATGTATTTATTTGAGAAAAAATGGTTCATTAACCTATTTATATGTTCCAAAAACATTCATAAATCATTTTAATATCTCCTCAAGATCAAAAAATGAAACCTTACCCCTATTTAGCATTAGGCCTTGACCTTGTCAATATGTCTACCTACCATTTGAGACTTCACCTGACCCTTAAATTTATTCCTTTGAATATTGATGGATTAAAAAACTCTAATTTACCTCTAAAAACATGAATTATTCAAGTGTAAATCATGATCAATGTCAAAAACATACATGACCCTTGACTTATCTTGTAGACCTAAGGGTTTCCTTCACGCATGACTATAACCCTTATTGTGTAGGGTAAATTTTTTGCTTATAAATATCCTATAAAGTTTGTTTGTTTCCTATTATATGTCCTAAATATTATACAACATTAATTTTTTTTCTTACCTTCTAGTCACCAATTTCACCATTTAACTCAAAATTGTCATCTTCATGCATGGTAAAACTGCCCTAGCTATGAGATAAAATAGAGAGGATTTTCCATATTTAAATTGGAAATTTTAACATTTGGGAGTGTCTTAGGAATACCAAGGATAATATATAATTTTTTTTTTATATTATAACTCCTCCATTAGACTACCAAACTCCTCAAATTTGCTAGGTAGACTTATGAAGAAGGTAAACTATGAAGGTAGGTAGGGTATAGGTTGTATTAGGAAGTTTAATGGATTTAATTGATATTTTTTAGTAAATAAAAATAAAATTTATTCCTAAAATTATTTATTCAAACCATTTACTATATATTTTACCCTTAAACACCTTCTTATACCTTTAGAAACCTAGACTAGGTCTACGATTGCAAAGGAAGGGAAAACCTGTTTCAGGCCTAGCTGTAGGTTATTTTGAGTTTGATTTGGTATTTAGGAACATAATACACAAAATTTTTGATATTAAAAATATAATTTTATTTTTCATCTACCAAATTTATAATCTAAGCTCCATCTTTTTCACTAATGTATCCCTTACTCCCAAGACTAGGCCATTGCTCATTGAGGACTAAGATATCCTTAAGATTCTACCTGTAGGTCATGATATAAAATTTATTTTATTTGTGTGGAAATTATCAACATGATAATTAGGTCATGTAACTCTCATAATGTTCTATTTTAACTTTGGAACCTTCAAACTTTATCAATTTATGCTTAAGTCCTTAACTAATATACCTCTCTGCCTTGACTATCACAGTCATGGTTCAACCTTTGTAGGGTGCATCTTTGGAAAGATTTAGGATTATTAAATGATTTATATGGGTTAATACTAATAAAATTGAGGTAAATTATCATTTATTTAACTTTCATCCACTTTAATAACTCCAATTAAAGTCCAAACTTCCAACTTCTACCTCACTGCCAAGGTATCCCACATGATTATGTTTTATAGATTTAGGCATTGCCTATAGGTTAATTTGAGATATCATAGGTTATGTTGTTGAGAATAATAAAATTAAATTTATGAATAGTTCCATAAAAAATCCAATTCACCATAGACCTCTAATTTGGGTACTATTAGCCCAACTGAGATCAAAATCTATCTAAGGCATGCTATAGATGACCCTTCTAAGGCTTGTGTACAGATAAGGGAAGGTGTTTTGGAGGTCAAGACATCAAGTTATATATTTTACTCATAATATTGGTTCAAAATTACCATTTTAACCATTTATTATTATTTCCCTTTTATATCATAGTTTAGATTTCTTGATGTGAAGTGCAAAGTAGCTTTTCATTACCCTCTCGTAGGTTATCACTGTTAAAATTTAGTGTTTTCTTGGATAACTTCAAGGGTTTCAATGACCATCATACTCTTACCCTTTTATTATCAAAATTTTAATACTTTTTTTAGGTATATAGGGATATTAGACCAAAAAACTAGGATCATGGGAAATTCCTTTAGTCATGGCATATGTTATTTCATAAAAGCTCAAGGATCTCTATCTGTAACTTTCAAAGACAAAGGGACCAACACAATCAACTCATATTTTGAATGAAAAATCTAAATTTCATAGAATATTAACTTTAATAACATTAAAACCATGAATATTGGGTATGATATAACCTCAAACATGAATTCTACCATGGTTTTCACCCTTCACACCTCCTTATAAACCTCTTGGAGCTCAAGTAAGATAAATGTGAACTGACTAGGCAGTAAACAAGGAAAATTAGCCAATTTGATTTGAAAGGGTGGTAACTTGATTTATCATAAGATAATTAAATGGAGGAATTTTTAAAACATGAATCCAAGCATACTAACATTACCATAGAGCCCCTTCCACAGTGAGAAAACTCAGATTACACACCTATGGTTGCCAACTTGAAAAACAAGAAAACCTGGAAATATCCTTTAAGGGAAAAGAGATTATAAGTATTGGATGATGATAAAAACATGGAGAGGTATTTATTACAACCTATAAACACTTAATAAAGATCATACAACTCTATGGATTCCTAAAAACAAGAAATAGATGCACAACCATACCCCTCTTGAATGTAATTTTATAAAAAACTACCTAGAGTGTAATTGATTATTCATGAAGGAGGAGCCACAAATATAAGAGTTATTTTTATGGATGTGAATTGAACTTAGAGTAATGTCCACTTGTAGAGTCATTCTTCTTGACTCTACTTGTATGGTTTATAACAAGTGTTTAAAACTACTCCTTTTAAGCTTGGCAAGTGAAAATAAAGGAAAATAAGTTAGAAATGAAAATTTTGACATTATTTATATAAAATAAATGTGTAAATGGAATATTTGGAGGTGAAGAGTCACCCCACCACGTTTTTAGCTACAAGTGAAATTCAATGTCCATAAAAGTGTTAGAAATGGCCTATTTTTTAGGAAAAACTACCATTTAACTAATGAAACTAACTTATAAATAGAAGCTAACTAAATATGACATGATTTGGCCTTCTCCACATTCTAATACACCTTGGTGACAAATATTTTAACTTTAAAGTCCTTAAAATTCATTTAATTGAGCTAAAAAGGTGGCCAAATGACCCTTTTTGCACATGAGACCTAACAAGTGGCCAATTTATGACTTATAAACACATTAAAACCTATCAAAGAAAATTTTAGGACATTTCAAAACTAAATTTATCCTTTTAATAAGTTTGAACATGGGTGACCAATGTTGACTTTGGTTGACTAGGTTAGCACAAGGGAGGTGAGCTTCAACAGGGACCAGGGGAAGGGTAAGTGGACATATAGGACAATAAGAGACCCCATATGACATATGAAACCTTCTCCACAAGTTAAAAATAATATGGGTTGACCCAAATTTAACTTGGGGTCAAATTTGGTCAATAGTGTGTACAACACACCTTGTATTTCCTTGAGCATTATTTAAATTTAATGTTTATGTGTATTACCTATAACCAAGAGCATGATATAGTGTAATTAGAGTACAATATAAAAATTTAAATAGCTAAAATTCTTGAAATAAAAGAGAGCAAGGAAGGAACACACTTATGTGTTGATGTAACCATGTTTCCCCTTTTTACTTTGCTTTGTGAATGATGCTTATTAGATAAAGCATTAGAGAAAGGTTCACAAGTAAACCTTAGATAAAAGAAGAGGAGAAATTAGAGGGTGATCATGCCCCAAATCTAGTGCAAAGGTGAATTATGCCAAGGTCATAAAGAACACTAAATCTCAATCATACAACCCAAGTGTATACATAATCTGGCCAGTCTAGACAATATCGCCAAGGTCAAATGATATAACCATATTAACCTAAAAAAATAATTAGTTCTAAGGCCATTGAGGGCATTGAATCTTGATCACACTACTCAATAGAGGAAATTATTGTAGATAGATAAAAGATCAAATGATGCATCTTGGTAAGGTAGGTGTATATATAATTTTAATGTGTATCTTTAATTTGAAGAAGTTTCATGGCATATGCACCTTTAATGTGTCTTAAGTTGAATTATCTCTCAAAATATAAACTATGATATATAACTATGTATAATATCTATCATAAATCTAAAAAACTTTGTCCCAAATCTATGAAAATTGGTGCTAAATATATAATATTATGACCTAAGTGTATATCTGAATCATGTAATTATATTGAATTCGGGCATTTATGCTAACTATGTGTATGTGGAATCATGTATATATGACACATGCCCCATTTTGAGTTGAGTGGAATTTTATTTAATAGTCACCTTATCTCAAAAGGATAAGAAAATCATCTTATATATGTATCAATCATGTAGTAAAGAAGCATATAGTGGAATCATGTCCAAGTAGATGTATCAATGAAGCTCACAATATCAAAACATAATAATCCCTAAGATGAAAGATATGGATCATGAAAATATCTAAAAGTAACATGCAAAAGATCAACAAATAATAAATAACACACACAAGATCACTCAATGTCATGCAAAAGGGGTCTAAGGAGACCACAAAAAAGGGGCATATTCAACTGCCACACACTTAAAGGGGAGGACATGTTCAAATGTCCACACATAAAAGAATTAATACTCAAGGCACTAGGGCCAAAAAAAAAGGAACATGTTCAAATGTTCCACACTCTAAATAAGATAGCAAATAAATACACTCAATTAAGCTATGCAATAAGATGAATAAGTGAAATATAAGAAACTAACATAAGCATATCATACTAGTCCCTCCATAATGTGCTATCAAAATGTCCTATAACATAACATATCTAGAACACTGGGTAAGATATAAACATGAGTACATACATGTGTAAATGTTAGTGTATAAGATCAACATGATAATGTAAAATGATCATAAAATAATAGAACATGTGATTTATTATTTTTGAAAAATTAGATGTTTAATTATTATTTAAAAATAGGTATGAGTACATAAAATTAATAAATAATATACAATAATTAAGATACCCATTTGTGAAATTTGACTATAATTAGGGATTTTCTAAAAATAGTAGTGAGAGAGAAAATCAAACCTATCTTATTTTATACTATTCTGACTAAGACAAGATCTAGAAATTTGTGTATAGGCTTGGGAGACTATCACAAATAGGAATATGGAGTTTGTTTCTTGATTGGATAAGAGTGTAAAAATTAGGACACCTTGGGTTTTGGTGTTGTAGTCTTATCTCAGTGTTGTTGTCTTGGTAATCTAAGCTTTTTGGGTTTTGTGTTTCAGGTCTATGTGACCTTGCCTATGAAATATCAAATGCTGAAGTCAAGGGAGATCAATGTGTACCTAATTTAGTCTTCAATACTCTAGGTCCTCTTTATTATTGAACTCAAATATAAAATTTTGAGAAATGATAAGATGGGTTAGTGTGTAAATGATACGCTAGATGTACTTCACACCCCATATGTGGGAACACGACCTACATACCAATACTTTGATGAGGGATCAAGCTATATGTAGTTATGTCATTAAAGTGATTAGTGTAATAGTGTGATGAAAATGTAAGCAAATGAAAAATTAGGTGTACTGGGAATGACTAGGTATTGATCTAAAGGTTTGAATAAGCGTTAAATACTATTGGATGGATGTATGCATAGAATAGGGAAAAATGCTTGAGTGGTCTTGTATTCTTGTTTCTCTCTTGTAAATGAGTTCCAACCCTTATAAATGGACTTTAAATGAAATTTTATAGGGGATTTAATTATCTTGGGTTAAATTAATTTGCATTAGGCCAACATGAATTAGGATAAATATTCATAAGAATATGATTGTTAGAGGCCAAAATGCACTTGGATAATAACACCAGAAATAAGACACCTTAGGTTTTAGTGTTATAGTCCAATTTTAGGCACTATTGTACATGGATGATGGGACTTAGGGGATGGATTAATCATGGAAGGAGCAATCTAGGTCTACAAGGGTTCAGTTTGGGAGGATATGAATGACTGGGAATGAGTGAAAACATGTTTATGAGGGTCATGAGAGCAAGCAAGATGGACCTATGGAGTGGGTGTCATTATCCACACTTAAGTTAACAAATTTTGAATTTTATATGACTACATTCCCCCCCTTTATTCTAGTGATATAGAAAAGTGAAATACCAGGATAAAAAAAAATAGAAAGCATACTTGAACTTACCTATAAAGGTGAAGCTCATGAAGCTATGCGATGCTAGATGTGTGTAGATAGAACATGGTGTGAAGTGTGAATCTAAAATGAAAAACATAGAGTAGATAAATCCTTAATAGATATGATATATATAAAATAAGAATTTATAAAAGTTGGGTAAGAGAGAAAGGAATGAATACACCTCACCAAGTATGTGAACCAATACAAAACCTATTGTGATACTAGATTGTGTTAGGTATGTGCTATACCAAAATTAATATCATGAACAAAGCTGAGTGCTCAATTCCATGGAAGTGGATTAATAATGTAAAGGTAGACCCTTTAGCTCCATCATCACCTACTAAGTGAAGATAACAAATCATGTATGCGCTAATCAATGTTTGGACTATATGTCTAATCCCTCTAAATAGGTGGCTAAAAAATACAAAGGCTAACTAGTCCTTTGGATCCATCATTTCCCTATGAATTAAAGCTATGAAGTAATACTAGTATAAAATATATGTCATATGAGATGGCTCCTAAAGCCCATGTATGTACTATGATCTAACAATGTTGGCATGGATAGTCAATTGTATTTTGTAAACTAGGCCACTCTTGGCCATTTTAAAAGATGGAGATTAAACCACTCCTAAACTAGTGAAATAGGCTTATATGGAATCCAACTTAGGAACTTAGGTGCTCAAAAAGTTAATCTTGTATGAAATCCAAACTTGAAAAAGGATGCCAACCACCTGCAAATGGAGTAAGGCATGCAATTGCTGAGAAATACTTGGAAAATAAATTGAACTTAGAAAAAAGGGGATGATCAATATGTCACAGACATTACCCCCAATCATTGGTGTCTAAAACATGGATTCAAATGTGGAAGTTATATTAACTACCTAATCTGAAACTAGAAGTGAGATCCATCATGCCATGCATGATACCCTTTATATCTAAATTCTTTGAGCAAAAACTATACTAAAACATGCTAAATTTGGATTGTACTAAGCTAACAAACCTATGACTAAACTCTCTTTTCTATCTATTTATGGAAAAACTAATTTTTTTGTTGTCTAGATAAGAGTGTCAAAAATAGGACACCTTACTATTTGGTGCTGTAGTCTAACTTTGGTGCTGTTATCTAGGGCCAAATTTGGTAACTGTTATAGATTCTCTACCATCTGCCTAGTATGATGTCTAGATTTTGTTTTAAGTGTTCTAAAAATTACTTTTTGGATCATTAAGTGATTTCATATCTATGATAAAACCTCTATTTATTTCCCCCTCTTCTAAGGGTAGGAATGAAGACATTTCACCCTATAAGTGTGTTATGCTGCATAGATATATGATATAATAATGATAATTGACAAGATATCTCAATATATAACAAGGTTTGATTTGAGAGATTGTTAGATCAATAGGGGTATGCCTAGATAGATATAACAATGTAATAATATTTGTAATGTACTAAACTAGAATTGAAAGTGTTAGTTGTTAACAAGGAGGGATGGAACATGATGTCCATCATGACATCTAAGAAAGCAAGGAAATGCATGATATAGATCATGGAATTACAAACAGGAAAAGTAATCAGGAAATAAGCATACAAAGCAAGAAACAATAATCATACAAGAGTGGCCAAGAGGCCAAGCAATCAAGGGACATGGGCACATGTCACTCAAACTAGAAAGCAAGCATACAAGGCATGTTTAAATTCCACATACACATATAATTGAAATAAACAAAGTTGAAACAAGGGCCATAGGCACATGGAAGAGTAAAAAAAAGGACATTGGAAAATGTCCTAAGGAACACACATGAATAGAAACAAAGGACATTTGAAAATTTCCTAAAACACATACAAGGCATGGAAAAAGAATTGAGAAAATACAAACACATCAATATATACTAAGAAAGAAAGGAAAACATATATATACTAGAAGTGAAATCACATCTAACTAATCAAATAAATAAGTAAAAGTATGCAAGACATGTTAGTACAAGACTAGGTATATGCTAATAAATACACAAGTGCAAGATACTAGTGAATGTCGATATGGTAATCTATGTAAGCTCAGTAAGTAATGTATGTCAACATGATATCTAGATTGTGTGGTGTAAGAATGACATAAATTAGATGGTATAGTCATGTAGAAGATGCCCTCAGTGGGTATGTATATCTTTGTGTGTCTCGAATATAGAAGTATAATGTCCCCTTAATGGGTAGAGTGAATTAATCAAGGATCTGGATGTCACTACACACACTTAGAGAAGATCAAGTGAAGCATGGTAATTTAGATAAATTAACAAATAATAGCATATAACAACAAACATAAGTCTAACATAGTAGTAGTAATGTAAAGCATGGATGATGCATACAATCAAAATGTTTATGTGTTTTGGATATATTTGAATGTTTTTAGTAGTTTTGATATTTTATATTATTTTTGTATTTTTGAAATAAGATATGTACTAGAAAGATTGAGAATAAATTCTACTAACTGATGAGTCTCAGATGAGACTCCCTATCATGGTGTCTTGTATCAAACAAAGGTATCATGCATGATTATTAAGCATAATGGAAATGTTGAGACTGTGATTCTAAAATCTATGTGTATTGTAAATGTTCTAAAATATATAAAGTAGAAACTAACTATGGGGTCCCTCTATAGCTCTGATAAGTGGATGTAATTGTAGGGCTCTTGGGGATCCATCTAGAATTAGGAAAAATTCTTTGAACATGTGCTCTATGTGTAAGTGCATGAGATCTCAATGAAACTACTCTAGGTGTGAATATTGTAGCTAGAATCTATCTAGAATCCTAAAGCTATGGAGGTGTATGAGCCCTATATACTAGTGATGGATGCCTCAACTATGTTTGAATCTATACTAGAGGAAGAACTATAATTGGTGGGGAAATTAAAATTGGTGGAGAAACTAGAACAAGTGACTGCAAAGGAGATAACTCTGAAGTGGGCAGTGGTAACTCATACAAAACTCCACTAACTATAATAACCTAATTAGAATGAATTAGTTTCATGAATATATGAACTATAGATGGTACTACTCAAATTTTCTAAATCCATGGCAACCAAGTAACATATCAAAAACACCTACACTAGAAACTATGGTGAAATATGTGGTCACATGTGTTGGACCAGTCTATAAAGGAAGTAAAATCTCACCCAATGAACTTTGTATATGCACACTAAATATACTAATAAATATATCTTTTAGAGTTATATCCTTATTTACATAACCCAAATGTTGTAAAAATGTAATGGTGCACATGTTGACACAGGAACCATTATCAATGAGAACATTGTGAATGGGTTGATTATGAATATGTGCTCTGATAAAGAGTGCATTATAATTTGAATTATCCTCAACAATCTCCTAATCTAAGAAGGATATCAAAGGTCTAGTTATAACCCTAGAATCCTATACACCTATCATACCACTCAAAAGATGTGACTCAACTGAAGGTGCCTAGTATGTATCTGATGGAGGATGTGCATGGTATGTGTGGTGAACACCTAATGTGTCCCCTTTCTCTTACTTAGAATGCTATGGAAATGGATTTGAGAATATTTTCAAAGCTTTATCTTGTGTTTTATTTTCCTATGGAGGCTCAACTAAAGTGCCAAGATCAAGTAGGTTATCATCTATCAAGTCCTATATCTTATGTCTCAAACTAATGCATCTATTTGTAATGTGGCTTGGTGCCCTATGAAAATCAAAAAATGCACGCTGATCATATCCCCATGGAAGAGGATTTTCTAGGTCAACTTACTAAATAGGAGGGAGAGTGATGACGATATGATATTGATATGATTCAAATATTTAATATATGAAAAAATACCCTTAAGGTAGGGAAACACCATATAATACTCCTTTGGGAAGGAATAACTCCACCATGTCTCTTTGAGGGGAAAACATCCAATATCCTCTTAAAATAGAAGACTCAATTCTTACTTGATATATTTACCATGATAATCATCTCATTTATATAGACATCTATCTAACCAATAGATGGGTAACCTCTTAATCCCAATGTAGGCTGACCATTACCATATGTACTAATTCCACAAGTTACTCCATTATCCTAATATATTTTACCCATATAACTAACTATGGGGATGTGTACCACATGTCAACATCTCCATCAACCCATATACATTAATATATCATATCCTTAGGTACATAACATTAATTCCCTCCTTGACATGTTTCATCCCTGAAACATAGGAAGAAACCAAATAATGAGTGTGCTTCAAAGCATTGCACACTTATCTCCAATCTCAATCATCTAGCCATCCATATGTGATCTTGATAGGTGATATTTTTCCAAGATTGTTTCCAAATTCCATTGTGCTCCTCTGATTTCATTCATGATCATAATTATATTGCTTTGGTGTCCAAGCATAATTTTTCCTCTTTTTATTATATATACCATATTCTGCTATGCTACTCTAATTCCAACCATGACCATAGTAGGTATTCTTCCATGCATAATCATAGTGATTTACCCATTCATTCCATGTGCCATAGTATTTTTTCTTTGGATTCCATACATATCCATAATGATTAGAAATTTTATTTCTTGTATAGACAAAATGATTGTTGTTATGACACTTTCTCACCTGGTTTCATGATTGTTTCCTCTCATGATGATGTGGGTGTCTATATACCTCAAAATTTTCCAATATTTTGACCTTATCCACCTTTTCTTCTATCTCTTCCACCTTTTCCTTCTTTGTCTCTTTAGTAGATGAAGTGTTCATTTCTAGTTGTAGAGTGTCTTTATCTATATCATCTAAATCTCCATCATGCTCTTCATCACCTATTTCAATCTCATCCTCATGATCTACCTAGATTGTTATTGGTGCCTTTTTCACTATGATATATTGTAAAGTAATCTTATTTTTCCTATGACAAAACTTTATGAATTTTTTTTGAACATTAATATTCATTATTCCCAAAGTCTCTAACCGTGGATATCCAAGAACTATATCCACATCATCCATATCCAAAGCATAAAAATCTAAATGCAAAACATATTTTTCCATAATGAGCTTCAAATATTCAAACATTTAAATATTATTACCATATAATTGAACCTCCTTTATATTATTTTATTGAACATGTAGATGCTTGGCCACATTCATGTTAATGAAGTTATACTTGCTGGTAGGGTTTATGGACACAACCACCTTCTTCTTTTGAATGCATCCATGAAATTGAAAAATTGAATCAGATTTCTTTGGAGCCAAATTATTTTAATCCTTATCTTCTTCTTATGTTTCTTCTTATTCTTTATCATAATTATTTTCTTCCTCTTCTACATCCTCTTTTTCTTTTATATCCCATTGATCTAGGAAGATTTGTTCCATTGCTTCCCATGAAGAATACTTTTGCACAAAGCTATATTGATTAAACCACTAATGTTGTGCAAGCCTAGATAAATAAAGAGATAATTATCTTTTCCATAATTTTTTTTTTATTATTCTCCTTAAAAATGAGCCACCATTCTCTAGCATCAACATCATCTTCCCCTAAAAAATTTTGCAACTTCATGATCCATAAAAAAAATTAGGGTTCATGAAACCCTAAAACGTCAATAAATCATAAAAAATTGATCCAAAAAGTCCAAAATTTATTATGTATCTTCCTCTTATTATATTGGAACCTCAGTGAAAATTTTGTGAAAAAATGTCACAAATTTTGACCTATAGATTGAATATATGAAAAAAAAAAAAATCACAACAAATCATTCAAAATAACTCAAAAAATTCTGAAATTTTGATTGTGCTTCTCTTATATCTTATTACATTTCCATTAAGAATTTCGAAAAAAAATTCCATATATTTAGGAAGATATAGCTAAATTAGTATAGAACCGAAAATAGCAATAACTCCCTCAAAACTAATAAAAAAAACTTAATTTTTTTAATGTGACTTATTTAAAATATTATCCATATCTGGTAAAAAAATTGTGGAAAAATTCACAACCAATCAAAAGATATTAATGATTCAAAAAAAAACTAGGGTTTCTCTCCTCACAAATTGTCCAAATCAAAGCTTTGATACCACTTGATATGATCTTGATATGATTCAAATATTCAATATATGAAGAAATACCCTTAAGGTAGGGAAACACCATATAATACTCCTTTAAGAAGGAATAACTCCACAATGTCTCTTCGAGGGGACAACCTCCAATATCCTCTTACAATAGAAGACTCAATGCTTACTTGATATCTTTACCATGATAATCATCTCCTTTATATATACATCTATCTAACTAATGGATGGGTAACCTCCTAATCCCAATGTAGGCTGACCATTACCCAATGTACTAATTCCATAAGTTACTCCATTATCCTAAAATATTTTACCCATATAACTAACTAAGGGGATGTGTGCCACATGTCAGCATCTCCATCAACCCATATACATTAATATATCATATCCCTAGGTACATAGTAGATTATGTTACATTTCAATAATTATTGTAAAACTCTGGCTAGAGAAATTGGTAAATTGGTAAATGCACACCGAGGAGGTATTGATAAAACCACACATTGAGGGGGATCTAAAGCTGCATTGACTATAAGTTGATTTTGATTCTTTTTATCATTGACTTTGACCTTGTATGGGACTTTACTATTACTCTTGTTTGTTGTGTCTAGAATTCTTATATACTTGAGTTTTCCCATTAAATTGAGTTTTACCTCTCTTTATTTTAGTGTATGACATAATTCAGTGAAGGAAGAGAATCTTTTGAACATAATAGATTCATGCAATGCTGAAAAAAGGCTCTATTTGAAGAGATCTTGTAACTCTTGATCTACCATGGGGCTAGTTATCTTAGCCAATATGGTCTTATATCTACTTGCACATAGTCTATGAGATGTTCACTTCATTTTTGTTTCTATTGTACAATTTGTGCATAAGAGAACTTATGACCAATGTTGATACTGAAATGTGTTAGGAACATGTCAACTAAAGGATTGAATGCATTGACCAACTAATTTGGTAGACTATAAAACCATTGTAAAGTATAATATTTTAGACTTGATGGAAAGAGATTGGTAAGTAATCAGTCATTTGGTACATAATCCAAGTATGCTACATGTAAATATCTCAAATGTGTCTCTAGATTACCCTTGCCATCATAAAGAGTAAGCTTAGGTTGAACAAAACCTTATGGAAAGGGTGTAGAAGCAATGTGGCATGCCAATGGTGTATGTATAAGAGAAAAAGAATCCAAAGCCTACGTAGGTCTAGTGGCACCTTGCTCAAGATGTATCACCTTGGATTGAAGAGAACTTATCTCTTGTACAAGGGCTGCCACATCAAGAGATAAGGATGTACTAGCTATAATTGGTGGCATAGAGGTAGATTGGGCTGTTATAAGGGGTTGTTGAGACATAATTTCCCCTATAGTGTCATTTTCAACTAGTTTTTTTTAGGAATGGAAAACTCAACTTGTTTAGTATTTTTTATTTCCATGAGAGATTGTAATATAAGATTATGATCTTGAGGCTATTCCCTGAGTCTTTCTCTAAAACTTTGGAGGATCAAATCTTTGTTTAGTATAACTTCATTTTCAATAATGGGTAGAAGTGGATCAGTAATCGAATGTGGTGGAACATGAGCATGGTTTGTACATCATCATTGGTATTTTCATATTGCTCATTGTTTGAATCATTTTGATTAAAATTGGTGTAATTTGGATGTGTAGAATCTATAACTAGAGTTTGAATTGGTTATTTATCCATAGTATATGGCCAAATTAAAGGAATTTGGGTGAATTTAGGAGGATTGCCACTAAGCCTTGCACTTCATCTTGAAGGAAGAGATACAATAACTTAGGTGGAAAAAGGAAAACAACTTGGATAATAGTAGAAAAGATTAAATTAATATAATCTAAACAATGGACTAGAATATGAATAGAAAGGATACAAAGCTCCCAAACATGTAAGGTGATACCTCAAGAAGCAAAATAGGAACTAGTATATGCAAATAGGGATTTTTCAAAAATATTTTTGTAAAATACTATGAATTTTTAAAATTTTAAGTGGTTTTATAATTTTAATATGCAACTAAAAATTCATTGGAAAATTACTGGTAGCTAGTTGATGAAACTAGGGTTTGAAATAGATTTATTTTAAAATTTACTATAAAATTTTAAAATTTGAGAGGAATTTATAATTTTAATATTTATTAAAAAATTCAAAAATTAATGTGAAAAATCAGCCAAGAATTTACCCTAGGGTTTCTGGGGTTTTTATGCAAAATTTGAAGTAAGTCAAGTTCACTAAATAATTTATTATTTTTGGGAAATTAGATGTTTAATTCCTAAATAAAAAATGGGTATGAGTAGATAAAATTAGTAAATAATATATAAAAATTAGGCTACTAATTTTTGAAATTTGATTGTATTAGGGATTTTCTAAAAATAATAATGAGAGAGAGAAAATTAAACTTATCTTATTCTATATTATTCTGCCTGAGACAAGATCTAGAAATCTATGTGCAGGCTTGAGAGAGTATCACAAGCAAGAATTTGGAGTTTGTTTCTTGATTGGATAGGAGAACTAAAAGTGGGACACTAAGGGTTTTGGTGTTGTAGTCCTATCTCGGTGCTATTGTCTTGGTGATCTAAGCTTTTTGGGTTTTGTGCATCAAGTCTGTGTGACCCTACTTATGAAATATTGAAGCTTGAAAGTCTATAGAGCTCATTATGTACATAATTTAGTATTCAATACTCTAGGTCCTTTTTATGATTGAACTCAAATATAAAATTTGGAGAAAGGAGATGAAGGATTAGTGTGTAAAAGATATGCTAGATGTACTTTATACCCCATGTATAGGCATGCTGCCTACATACCAATACTCTAAAGAGGGATCAAGCTATATGTAGTTCTCCCATTGAAGTGCTTGGTGTAATAGTGTGATGAAAATGCAAGTAACTGCATAACTAGATATACTAGGAATGACTATGGATTGGTATAAAGGTTTGAATAATCTTGAAATACTATTAGATGGTTGTATGTAGAGAATAGGGAAAAGTTCTTGAGTGGTCTTGCTTGTGTTCTTGTTTCTCTCTTATAAATGAGTGTCAACCCTTCTAAATGGAATTTTATAGGGGATTTAATGATCATGGTTTAAATTAATTTTTATTAGGCCAACATTAATTAGGATGAATATTTGGAAGAATATGATCATTAGAGGCCAAAATACACTTGGACAACAATGCCAAAAATAAGACACCCTAGGTTTTAACACTGTAGTCCAAGTTTGGGTGTTGTTGTCCATGGTTGATAGGACTTGGGGGGATGGATTAAGAATGGAAAGATCAATCTGGTTCTACAAGGGTTTAGTCTAGGAGGCTTTAGATGATTGGGAATCAGTGAAACCATGCCTATGAGAGTCATGAGAGTAAGCAAGATAGACCTATGGGTTAGGTGTCATTAGCCACACTCAAGCTACAAAATTTTGCATTTTATATGACTACAACATGTATCAATTATGATAAATATAAGTACGATGCCTCCAACATAGTGTGTCATGCAGGAAGAAGAAAGGTCAAACTTTTAAATGATCATGCATCATGGATCTAATGTATGCTTGTATTATACTCAAGTACTTATGAAACATATGTGTGCAAGGGAATGATATGCTATATACTAACATAAAGTAAACAACATACACAAAATCTAGAAAAATATTTGAATTCTAATTATTTGTGTATTTTTTATTTATTTTAATGTTTTTATATTTTATTGATTATTTTATTTTATTATTTTTTTTTAATATTTGAAATTTGGAAAAAAGAAATGGCTAGTCGATGATCCCATCTAAGGGATGATCATAGGGTGATCTATGCTCAGGATGGAGTATAACATATTGGTCATACTACCAATAATAATGTGTATGTGCTGAATCTAAATATGTAAAATATATCATATCTTATAAATGCCTCAAAGGACTTTGTGGTCATGAAGTAGTAGTAAAAATTGTAGTGGTTTGTGGAACCCATTGCTTAGTACTATGTGACTTATTCTATGTAACTATAATTTTGGGTCTTTATACCCTCTTTAAAACATGTTGATATACTTTCAACAATTATCTAGGTCTTGTATGTATATATGAGGACTCCATGGAGTCCACTATGTGTGTTTAATGAAATGGAGTATCAAGAATCAATTGCCTAGGAAAAAATATTATCTTTTGATTACCCTTTTTATCATGATTAACCTTAATAGGCTATCTTGTAATATGCCTATCTTATTGTAGTAGATTCTCATATTAAATTATTCAAATTGTAATTACCCTATTGGCATAAATATAATTGAGACAACTATATATCATGGAGGGCACTATGTGGAGGTTATGAATCTAAGGTCATCCCAATAATATATCAAATAATCCTATATATGGTATAACTTAAAATATAGTGGTCACAAGTTGGACCAAATTTTAAAGGTAAATCAATGTCATCAAAAAATTCTTGTGCTTTTCTATCAAATGTTCTGACCATCTTTGTCAAAGGGTATGAATCATCATGTATATCCCAAATATGTGAGTAACATCATGGTACATACATTTTCACTAGAACCATTATCGATCATAACATTGTTTATGGGTTGATGATTAATATGTGCTCTAATAAATAATGGGTGAAGATCTAAATCATCATCCATAATCTCACCATCTTAAAATTTAATAGAAGGCCCTTGAACCATAAGAGGTATCTCATGTGTAAGTTTTCAAATAATTACATCTAATGGCTACGCATAATGTGGTGGATAAGGATGTACATTATATTCCATTTTCACTTCTTGTGTTTCCTTACAATTATCTTGTAATGAACTGTTGAATATATTTTGATTTTGATGGGCACCATGTTGTGATCCTAAATACTTTGAAAAATAACCAAATGTGATGTTTTCACTATCAATAAGATCTTATATCTCGTTCTTAAACTTATAACATATGTTTGTAGAATTCCTAACACATTGGTGATAGTCATAGTAAGCATTTGCATCATATACTTTTGGTAGAGGTAGACTCATATCAACCTCTATGGGAGGAGTGAGAGATATGCGATGAAAATCTACTAGCTTCTTAAGTAATGAAGCTAAAGACTCAGGCAATCATGTAAGTTATCTCTTTCTTAAGTAACAAAGCTAAAGACTCAGGCAATCATGTGAGTTATCTCTTAAGTTTATTGGATAAAATAAACTAATTAGGTTGTTGTGACATAGTATTCACCATTGTTGTTGATTATTTTTTATCCTTTGAAACTTTACCTTATATCTTGGTTTGTTATGAGACTTTCTACTAGATTTAGTTGATGTGTCATCTATATACTTAAGTTTTGTAAAGGCAATAAGTTTCATTTCTCGATATCAAACAATATGGAATAAGTCATCAAAATATTTAAACATATAAAAAGACAATATAATCAATTAGTGGGGAAAGTAAACTTTGTTTAAATATATCTTAAAACTCTTTATCTTCTTTTAGATTTATCATTTTGACCAGCATTGTCTTATACCTTAACGTATTTGTTGATGGGCTTATTAGTTCCCGTAATCTTTGTAATCTATGAATATAACATATTTTTAGTAATTATTGATATAAAAATGTGTTAAAAACTAATCCTCTAGAGGCTTAAATACTTTTAATGGTTGTATTTTTAGATCATAAGACCATATCATATCATAGTATTTTAGGATTCTTGGAAATAATTTGGTTAAAACTTTGTCAATTGAAGCATAATCAAGGCATGTTGCATAGAAAGAGTGAAGATGTTGCTTAGGATCACCCTTGCCATCATAAAGTGGGAAATTGGGTGCTATAAAACTAGTTGGAAAAGGGTGCAAATATATCTAAGGTGCAAGAGGATTATGAAATATATCTTGTGAATCAATAACAAGAGTTGATTTTGAAGTTTTTTAATCAATATTTGTAACCTTAGATTCCAAAATTTTCATAAATTTTAGAAGAATTTTCATAGTATGTCCATTAAGATTTGGTACTTGAGAATTCACCAAAGGGGAAGAAAACACTTGTATTTAGATAGGCATTAAAGCTAGTAATTGAGTTGAAGTATTGATTGTTCCCATGGAGGATGTGAAAATAGTTGTTTGGTCTTTGGGGAATAGTGGCTTGAATACATATCTCATTCCCCCACTAGATGTAGTAATAAATAATGTGCTCAAAGGTATGGATATAAGGATTTATGGCCTATAGGTATGTTCAATAGCCCCAATATTTGGATCAATAATTGTCAATGGTTACTCATTAATGCTTTTAGATTTTTTAGTTTCTAATATAGTATCAAGGATATTTTCAAAATCTCTAGGATTTTCATGAATACGCTCTCAAAACATGGAAACATATTTAAATTTATCTTGATATAATTGGTCATGTTCATTATTCTCATGTTTTTCATTGACTTTGTAGACACCTAAAACTGGCCACCAATGGCCTTCGACCAAACTTGAGACCGATTCCTACCAACCATTGCAAATTAAGCCTAAGAATCACTAAAAGTCCCAAATTTTATTGTGCATCATTTGTTAAAGCTTAGAATCATGTTGAGACATACATAATTGGGGTATCGTACCATAAAAAAAAAACCTTTAATGGATTCATCTCTCTTTATCATACGACATCACAACATGAAATTTGGCCTATAGACATATTAAGTGGGACACATGGACATAAAATAAAATATTGAAAATTATAAAATACTAATCAAAATTAATTAAAACTCTAAAACAAATTAAAATCCTAGTTGAATTATGCATGAGCAATTAATGAAATTCTAAACAAGGAAATTCAAAAATATGAAATACCTAAGCTTTTCAAAATTACCTTTTGTGAGTTGTCAAGCCTTTGAAAATATCTCACCCATGCATATTAATTAAAAATAATTAATTATTGACACATTTTAACTCTAATTGGGTTAATTAACTCACTTAGGTTAGGTTTGAACCCATTTTATGTTTAAACTACACTTTACCTCAACTTGAGTTGGGGTTAGTTCCTAAGCCTATAAATACAAGTCATTGCCTATTGAAAAGAGAGCTTGGAAATAGTAAAGTTATAATGCATGTTTTTTAGCATGATTCATATCAATAGTTTTATAATGTTAAAGTAGTGAGCCAAGCCATCAAGTAAGCATATCAAGCCACAAGCCAATGGTGCAAAGAAGATAAGAAGCAAAGAAAACTCCATTACCAAAGACTCTTTGAGAAAAAATTAAGAAATCCATGAATAAATCACTTGGAGATCTCAAGGAAGGTAAGGATTATTGTTATTTACATTTTAGTTGGGATTTAAATTCTATTTTGTCCATTAAACTCCCCCTAAGATCTAGGCTTAGAGATGTTAGCATGTTAGTGTGTTCGTTTCATTATTTTATAGGCTAACACTTGATCTAACCTCCTCTCTATTGTCAAATTCATATGATCACAAATGGCACACCACGTGGGACCTAAATTACCCCACATACAACTCCAAAATTTTCAAATGAATGCTTTAATATCTTCAAAAGTAGATTTTAGTTTTATTTTTTCCATTTTTTATTTTTTGTGTTAACTTGGATTTACATAGAGATTGACATCGATCAGGCATAACTAGCATCATTTATTCCTAAACCATCATTGGTTCTACCTAACTGACCTTGGTTCTCATTAACCATCATCATTCAGGGTGCAAGGTAAAACATGGAAAAAAATTGTATTTTGAATCTTTTAGAAACTCTTAATCATTATTTCTTGGCTTCATTAATTTGCATATTCCCTAACTAATCATATTATTATAGGTTTTATGGATTTTTTATGATATTTTAAGCTAACTAATATTTTTAAACTCTTTTGGTTTTACCTTTGGGTTCACAAGTAGCCTATATCAGTCTTTATCAACTGACATTGGTTTCATTTCCATTTGACATCAGTCACCTTTTAATCAACATCAGTCACTACTGACCACTATTGGTCTCTATGTAAAAAATATAGAGAAACCCAATATATATCTTTTCAAAACATGTTTGCTCATCCATTAATGTGCTTTAAAGTAGAAGCAAACTATCTATCATATGTACGGCTAAGGTAGGAATAAAACATAAATTTTCAAGATTTAACTCTTGAACACTTCATTTGGTGCCTAAAAATAATGGTTAAGTCTTGAACATTTGGTTATAAGTGCTTAAAGGGCCTAGGTGATTTGTGAAAATTCTTACAATATTTTACAAATTTAAGTCAAAGGGATAAATAAATTTATCAAACATTTTATTTGGTGCATAAAATCAACACTTAGATTGTAACTTATTAAGAGTGTTTGTTTTATTATTTGTTTGTTTGTTTATGCAAAAAATACGAGTGCATGTATGCTCTCCCCCATCCCCTATAGGGAAATTGGATGAACCAAAGTGCCTTTTCACTTGTAATTTGTGCCTAGTCCAAGGCATGAAAAGAATGTTGTCTAGGCTCTCTCCAAAACTTGTATGGTTTGGGTGATCTAAAAACCTCTAAAGTCTTTTCACTTAGTTATTTGTTTTATGAAATTTAGCTTGTGGAGGGGAGTTCATAGCTTCTTCATGGGTTATTTAGGGAAGCTTTGACTTGGGGTTTCATCTCTTGGCATTATTTCAACACTGATCTACAATGGGGTATACAAATTAGTGTATGCATATTAAGAGAGACATGGGGTTGAGTGGTTAACCTCTCATTTTATAATAAAACTTGAGTCAGTTTTGGTTAAGTAGGGGATTCCACTAAGCAGTACATGGATGAAATCACTATGTAAAAGAGTATACCCTTGTATAATAAGTTAATTGGTATGAACTCAATTGACATGAGGCATCTCTAGTGTTATCACACTTAGGACCATATAGATGGGTAAAAATTTAATTTTTTAGATAAACCCCACTTACTATAGACATATTGTTGATGTAGGGTGAGTAGCTTGAAGGTCCATGTCACCATACAATCTCTTGGGAGAAGGGGGTGTAAAAACCATACCAATTCATGTGCTTTTATTTTTGGATTAATAGTTAAAATCCTCCTAAAAGCACGTATATAGATGTATTTCAACAATATGATGCAACGTCATCAGTTTAGGGCTTAGGATGATTATACTTAGTTGTATTTATATTTTTCCTTTATTACTTGGTATTTTGAGTCTAAAACCATTTGTGTGTGTTTATGCCACATCAAAATGAGTCTTGTGTCCACATCACTCCATTATTTAAAGAGGCATAATGCCATATATTTGACACCTTATTTTTACCTTAGTCTTTTTTCAAAAATGTTATGTGTGTCACTTTATTGAAATGGGTAATGTTGCACTACCTAAATCATTTCAAGTTTTGTGCCTTGGAGTCTTTGAAACAAACCATTGATCATACCTTTAGAGATCAATAACATCATTACACTACTTGAATCATTTCATATACTTTTTTGGTCTTGTGCCTAAGTTCAAATTTGAAACCAATCCATGTGTGCCTTTTGGGTCTTTGTTTAATGTCATTATGCCATTCAAATTTGCCTAGCTTATTTGTTCAATAAAAGCCTAGTTTTCCTAAGTTGAGTTTTTAATTAACTTTGACAAGTTTGAATTTAAACATTGAATTATTTATGTTTAGGCCTTGTATAGTTGGGGCTTAGACACTGATCTTTTTCTTTTAGGTTACGTGACTTAGGTTAATTCTTTACCCAAATTTGAAAACTATTTGTTGGTGCTTTTATTTGGGAAAAAATAGTCTATCTTCAAAATTCATTTTGTTTTATGCCTCATACTAATCTGACCAAGTTTATGTCTAAATATGGATGCCTAGTATATACCAAAGTGTTTAAAGTTTGTTAGATTAAATATCCCTTTGTTTTAAAGTCTAGATTTTGACCCACATTTGGCCAAAATTCTAGTACATGCCTTTGTTTAAGCCTAAATTTTGATGTTGTGTTTAGCCCAAATACCTAGCAGCCTTTATTTTCCTAGATTATACCTATTTGGATCACTTTGAACCTATATTTTAGCATTTTGTTTTTCATCCATCCACTTGACCTTTTTGTGTGACACATTTAACATTAGACATTTTATGTTATAATATTTTGCCAAATCTTAGCATAAACCACTTTGGAGATAAAAATACATCCTTTGATAAAGTTAGATTGAGTTTGAGACTTTTTTATTTTTTGTAATTATTTTCTAAATTTTGTATAACTCTAACCCTCTTTGTTGTAAAATATTCACTATTGATTCAACCATGTCTCATTATACACATAGTGATGTCATGCACAATCCAGGGTATAGTAATGTGGTCAAATAAGAGGAATTTATTCAAGACCCCTATGAAGATGATGTCATTTGTGAGATGGATCCTTATCCACATTAAAATTTTCAAATGGAGGAATAAAGCCAATATCTTTTGGCCCATTATTTGGTCACCATGCCTTCATACTCAGAGTACGACCAAAAATAGATGGAATAATACTTAACTAGTATACCTTCAATTGTAGAACAAGTCCAATAGAAACTGTACTACATTAAATTGGCATTGGCCTATGACCCTTAGTTTTTTGATCATCACTTTATTATGAACAAGGATTAAGTCTTAATTAGAGTTGAAGAGGTAAGGGCTAGGTTTTTGGGAGACTTCCCCCATGAAAAATTACCAAGTTTAGTAAGAGGGCCTTATAACATGTCTTATAATCAAAACATTGAATATGCCTCTTATATAAATCCTTAATCTATAGTGCTGATGTTGTATTAGGACTTTTGTATGCTTGTCATAAGAAAAGGCCTCATAGAGGATCATTTCATACATATGCAGACAACATACTATACATATTCAAACTTTTTACATAATTTTAATAATATGACCTTATCAAATGGTCCATTTATTGAGTTAGCTCCATCCATGTTTTGCAATATTTCCACCACTAATCTGATTAATTGACCTATTCTAAAACACCATCCTGAGGGCGTTGACTATCTAGACTAGTATAGTCAAAATGAATTCTACAATAATCCTCAGTTTAATAGACATAATTTGCATTATTGAGTGAAAATTAAACATTTAGTTTAGTAAGAGGGCCTTATAACATGTCTTATAATCAAAACATTGAATATGCCTCTTATATAAATCCTTAATCTATAGTGCTGATGTTGTATTAGGACCTTTGTATGCTTGTCATAAGAAATGGCCTCATAGAGGATCATTTCATACATATGAAAACAACATACTAGACATATTCAAAATTTTTACATAATTTTAATAATATGACCTTATCAAATGCTCCATTTATTGAGTTAGCTCCTTTAACAAGAGTATTAATTGAATTTATATGCCAAGAAAATTAGGGTGTAGACCCATTTATGCAAAACACTTCAATATAAAACATGTTTAATACCCCAACTATCAAAGAAGTGTCTTCTGATTCTACATGGAATAACAAGCCAAACATAGTGGAAAATATGAAAGTATCATCCAATCCATACTAAAGTGGTGTAAACAAACAAACAACTAATTCATAATAAAATGTGCTTTTAGTTAACACCATGAGTGGTTTTCAAATGCAAGGGGTAGGACCCTCTACCTCACAACCGTAATAAAATACCTCTAATCCTCAACCAACTGCTTCTTCAAACACCAAAAACAAGGATTAAGTAGTCAAGCAATGACTAGTGTCATGCCTTAAAAAATATGATGAATTTTAATCCACCACCATAGGTGATGACTAAAATTACATAATAATAGGCACCATCTAACATACGCACACAATAAGGCAAACCATTCTACCACCTCAATAGGTGGTAACCCATATTACACCTCACCAGGTAGTGATGAACATACCTCTGTAGTCATAGACCAATATGCTAATACAATCACAAATGATGTCTAATCAATAGCATATAAGTATTGGTCAATAAAAAATGTTGAACCTTCGACATGAATCTACCTTGCAACAAGGATTCATGTAGCCAAGAGGTTTCAGTGTTCCACAAGTACCAATTAGGCAACAATTACCTTTTGTTCCTAACATGATATAAACTCAACAATAAGGACTTGGTTCACAAGTTTCCTCAATCAATCTGATATGATTAGTTAAAAAAAAGTCCCTATTCAACCTCAATAAGAAATGTAAAACCATATACTTTTGTCTCAACCATAGTTTACCTAAAACCAAGACTACATACCCAATCCCAATTAGAATATCACACTACAATGTGTGAAATTTAAAAAATTGCATCAAAATTAATGCAGGCATATTATTAGTTAATTCTTAAACCAAACCAACATTCCACAACATACCATACCTCCATTAAACCTAGGTTAAAGTAATCCATTTGTGATTTCCCAACTTCCACCTCAGGCCAATGTTCCCTCTAATTTCCTAGCCTAAGAACTGCAACAAATGATGGATGCAATTACTACCATTCAAGCTGAGAAACAAACCAAAAATTTTAAGTTAGATGATGTATGTTCATACCCATTCAACATGAAGTATCTATAGATATCATTTTATTCAGTGTATAAACCATTAAAATTTGACAAATACAAGGAGAAAGGTGACCCTAATGCCCATTTGATGGAATTATTTTTTATGTGCCAACCAATGGCCTATAGTGACATATACCTCCTACTATTATTTCCAAGGAGTCTAGTAGGATAAGCTTTGGAATGGTTTTAAAAATAACCCAAGAATTTAGTTTTTGGCTTTGATGATCTTTCAGACAAGTTTGTGCAACACTTCTCCTACAATCTCAAGCATGATATTTCATTGGTAGATTTGATGTAATCCAAATATAAGGCCAGAAAAATATTTGTAAGATATATGTAGTGATGGAGAGCCCTTACAAGCTAATTCACACATAGTCTACCATATAAGCAATTATCCATTGTATTTATAAAGAATTTATACATTGAGATATCTTACCATCTGGAGCTGTAGTGTGCACACACTTTTAAAGAAATCATTGACAAATGTTTGTTGATTGAAAGATCCCTTATTAATAAAGGGATTATTAAACTTACCTCATCAAATCATAACTAGTTGATCATGTCAGCTAAAATTCTATAGGGTTTAGAATCAATCCTTGGCTATAAATACCACCTTCACTTCAATATAATAGGGAGGAATATTCATTTTTGCATTTTTATAGCTTGAGATTTTGTAAATTCTACACTTGAAGAGTAATTTCTTAGGGTTTTACATTGGAAATAAAGAATTTTATCTTGTGTAAAAGTCTTGGATACAAATTAGGAGTCTTTTAGCCAAGAGTTGATTTCTATAGTGTGATAATTATAAATCCACAAAACCTCTTATAAAGCACAATTGGCCAAGTGAGATATTGAGGCACAAAAAATTCATTCAAAGTAAATATTCTTAACTCTTACTCTTTCATTTTTTTTAATAAATATTACATAAAGTAATAGATTAAATGTTTTACTCCTTTCTTAGAATTAAATTTACATTGACTTGAGTAGCGTTTTCCTTTGCATGTTATCTTTTGTTTGTTTAACTATCCCACTTTAATCCATAATCTTTAGTGATAAATAAAATAGATTTATTTTATGTATTATATGTGTAGCTAGTGTTATTGTTTGTTGTTTCATGACTAGAGGTTTCGAAACCCTCTCCAGTGGTGTTGTATGATAATATATCCTATAGGTAGGTTTTTCAGATCCAAATTAGTCATGTCCCAATATACATAGCTATGCAATGAGTTATTGGTAATATGACCTTATCTGAGCTTGGAATTCACTAAGTAAGATAAGTTGTAGATCCATCCTAATTCATTAAATGCATTTTGGTGAACCTAATGTGAATCTAAACCTTGTATTCTTAATTTTTCAATCACAGTCAACTAGATTGAGTTAGTTGATCAATTTTTATTTTATTAATACATATTTCTTCTTTAACAAATTAGATCAAACTGATTGATCTAGAATTTTTATCTATATGTAGGTCTATTTTTTTCATCTAACTATATCAAGCTAGTTAATTTAGGTAGTTTTTATGTTTTCAACTATGAAATTTTTAGTCCATTATGACATGTTGGTTGACCTAATTTTATCTTCTCTTTACAAGTTCTAATTTTGGCCAACTGGATTAAATTGGTTGATCTAATCATTTAGCTGGTCTTTTACATTTTATTATATATCTAACAAAATTGATCTACTCAATTGTGTTATTCACAAATTTAAATTTCAACTAACTAAATCAAATTGGTTGATCTAATCATTTTTATCATTTTCTATTTAAAGTTAACTAAATCAATCTACTTAATTTTATCTAATTAATCTAATTTATATTTTTAGTTTTAACTAACTAGATTGATTTGGTCAATTTTTTTGTTAATCATGTTTTCAACTTTCTACCTTTAAGGGATTAAAATCCTTCCTAGATGACTTGGTCAATAAAAATTCAACAATATAACTAAATCAACCTGGTCTATTGTTTCTATCTTCCATGTTCATTCTTAACATATTAACATTTCTATCTTGTTAATTTTAATTAGTTTAAAATTCTTACTTTTTAGTTCAAAATTTTCCTTACTATCTTCATTAGTTTTCAGTTCTATCAAAATTATACACACACAATAAACTAAATTGACCAGCTTGATCTGCATTTTCTACCACCAAACTAAATTGACTTGTTTGATTTAGTTCCTTTGGGTCTAATTTTCTAATAAATTGTATCGACTAACTCGATCATGTGCTATATTATTTTCTCAACTAGATTGAGTTGCTAAATCTTGTTTTATGTGTTTTATTTTTTTAGCATAAGCAAAGGAAATTAACCTCTACTTTTATATTAATTACAATCACTTCTATTTTTGAAACAAAGAGTTGGATACTTTTTAATTTGATTTCAAAAATTACAACTTAGTTTTTGATAGATTGATTTTTTGCCTTTATTTTCATCTTATCTTGTTTTCCATAAAAATTATATACTGACATTTTTAAAACTATATAGATACTATCATGAAGGGCTATAGAATATTTTGTTTACAATCTTTATCTATGGTTTATATATATTGTGGCATGAGGGGCTTACCCTAATAATCATATCCATAGTAGAGATCTAAACACAATATTTATTTTACACATAATTCATGGTATTTTAGAAACACCTATGATTCCCCTTTGTATTGAACCTTAGGAATTAAACCATTTGTTTGATTCTGTGGTGCATCAGTTAGAGGTTATCACCGAGAAGTTACTTACAACTTACCCTTGAAATCATGTTTAGTGGGATATGGGAATGACACTTTCTCCATAGTTGGCACACTAAAATATGGGGTTGTCACTAACCAATGGATAAGTTAATATCTTTGGAAGCCTACATTATCAAACACAACATTTTATTACAACTTCCTAATATTCTTTTTAGGTAATTATTTAGCATTAGTTGTTACAAAATTATATTTTTTTGATTATTAATTACTTATTATCCATTTTATTATACACTGTATCAACCAACATTGATGCAAGCTTAATTATGTGTGTTTCAACTAGATCAACCAACTCGATATAGTTTCTTGTATGTGAATAGACTACATCGACTAAAATGACTCAGTCTTATATTTTTGTGTTTGTTTTACTTCTATTTTAAGCTAAATTATCCAGTCTTAAATAGTTTAAATTTTTGCTTACCTATATAACTAAATTGACTAGTTCAATTTAGTAGTTTACTCATTTATCCTATCCACCCAACTAGATTGACCACCTTGGTACAATATGTTTTCAGACTATTCTTTTATTTTATTTGTGCAACTAGATCAACCAACTTGATCTATTATGTTTTTAAACTATTCTTTAATCCTATCTACCCAAATAGATTGACCATCTCAATCTAGTAGGTTTTTAGATGAATCTTTTATCATGTCTACCCAACTAAATTGATGAACTTGATATAATAAGTTTATAGATTATCATTTAGTCCTATCTACTCAAATAGATCAACCAACTCAATCCAATAGGTTTTTAAATGTATATTTTATCCTATCTACCCAACTAAATCGATCAACTCGATTCAATAACATTCTATACTATTCTTTAATCCTATCTACTAAACTAGATCAACAAGATTGATCTAATAAGGTTCCATTCCTCTCCAAGAATGGGCTTGATATCATAACATCATCCCTTGTAATGATCAAGATTGGTAAGTCCATCGGTCCAAATAATGGTCCATGTACTAGTGGAAGATTCAATATCTATTGTTTCTCTCACTTCTTTAGGGGCACTCTAGGTTGAAGAGTGACTCAGAATGCTACCAAGATATCAGTATATTTGGTATCATAGTTTGGAGTATAATAAGTCAATATGTAATCTTTAACACTAGATTTGAATTCAACACTTGATTTAGTCTCTATTTTTGGTGACATAAATAAGTCCCTCCCTATGATTTATTGGTTAATAAATTTTACAATAATGAGGTCTACTCAACATGAGTGTCAAATGTAAGTATTTTTACATCAATTTTTTACAAAATAATCATTTTGTGCTTTATTATCAAAAATAATTTTCAAGTAATATTATATCATGTTGTGTATGTATGATGCAACCCAATTTATTATTTTGATTAACTTAAGGACCTTTCAACTATTAAACTAGCTCATGAATTCAACTTCTATATAATGAAAATATTTATTTTGGAGAAATAGCATCAACGACTTATAGTTGTGTTCTAGCCCTTTTGAGAATTGCATCAGCCTTGATTGCTTGTCTCTTCCCTTCAACTTTTTAAAGATCTGATTTAACAAATATATAACTTTATTAAGCCTCTCAAGGATTGATATCCATACCTCTTTCTGCATTATTTACCAATAATGTGATATCATTATTATCTATCTTGGCAAAACCACCCATTAAAGCCATAATTGACCATTACATATTGAGACATATTTTCATAACTCTTATATCTAAAGTTGTTACAATCACAATATGGTTGGGTAATACACCAATTTGACTGTTGTTGGTAGTTAGGATTATTTCCTGAACTTCTAAATCCCAAAAAACTTGATTGGTAGTTAATACATGAAGATTTAGGCTCATTTTTAAAATTAAATTTCTTTAAAGTTCATAAACTTTGTGGTGGATTCATCAATGTTAACCACAAAATAATAAGACTATTTAGGTAGATCATCTAATTATTCAAAAAGGATCATTTGAAAACATCTAATTATTTCTATTAGACTAACATATTTAACAGGGGAACTAGTGAATACCTCTTCTATAAAAAGGGTTATGAAAAAAACCATTAAATTTTTCATGCTCTTATTATGGTTAAACAATCCTCTTCTAATAATTCATCTAGTCTAAGAATAGGTATAATATCTTAAAGTTCCTTATAACATTGCAAATTTTTTTTAATTCCTTATGTAATTTCATAATGTTCTTCACACACGATTAAAGGTTCGAGCATATTTGAATTTGAATCTAATGGATAGATCCACTTGGAAGCAAATATTCTTGATAGTACAGTAATAACATCTAAATATGTGAATGTTGTAGTAGGAGAAGGATCGATCAAGTTATTTACTTGATCTTCCAAAATATATCAACAAGCTCGATCTAGTAACTAGATGAATATTTTATCTAATCTACCCAACTAGATCAACCAATTCAATCCAATAAGTTTCTAGATGGATATTTTATCTTGCCTACCCAACTAGATTGACCAACTCAATCCACTAGGTTTCTAGACTATTATTTTATCCTGTCTACCCAACTAGATTGACCAACTCAATCCACTTGGTTTCTAGACTATTATTTTATCTTGTATACTTAATTATATTGACTAGATCAATCTAGTAGGTTTACAGACTATTAATTTATCATGTCTATCTAACTATATTGACCAACTTGATCTAGTTGATTTTTAGCATGTTAAACTTTACCTTTCTAGTAGGTGTCTAAATAAGTTTATTTTATCACTCTATTCATCAAATTACACCTATTTGAAAAAAAAATGCATAATAAAATCAAGATAACATGATAAATCTTACTAATCCTCACAAGACCTATAAAATTCATCTACCTTATCATGTAATAGATAATCTTAATATTAGTAACATCCATGTTATAACTATAACCACCAACTATGGGACTTCTCCTCCTTCCCTTAATCCTCCATTCATAACTACAATAGAATATGAAAGTGATATTGAATACATTGTTGAAATGATCCTTTTCATTAATGAAAACCCTCAACATTAGGGTAAGGATCCCACAATCATCTATAACCTCATGATGGAACCTCACATTAGGGAGACCCCTTCCCTTTCACTTAGTTTTTACACAGGATTTGGGGCAAGTCAACCTACAACTTCCATCACACCTTTTTCATTTTTCATGCCTTCCTATGCTAGCATATCCTCCTCTTCCATGCCTTATTCATCTTCCATGCTATCCATTTATACAAACATGGTAGGTATGACCTATTTTACCCAACATCCCCCTTTCATCATAAATAAATGGGGACCCACTCTATTTCAAATTCATGCCCTCTTATTGATCCTCTCTCATACATGTTTGTGCAAATTTTGGGGATGATTGATTATTAATATTCATACTTTGAGAAATGGACATGGTATTCATGTATTATTTTATGAACTAACTTAACTAATGCCTTTTGGGAGTTTTAAATATGAAAATTTTTGGGACTTAGGTAGTTTAGAGGAATTTATTTAGAGATTTCACTCATTAGAATTTTTTATTTGGGCATCCCATTCAGACATTTTATCTGATAGGTTTGGTTTTAAGGTTATATGTTTTGGTATTTTATCTCATTAATCTTTGAGTTTTACATTTTTGGCACTTATTTTCATTTATAATTTTTGTATTTGAAACTTTTTCCTAAAACAAACAACTATTTCAAAGTTTTGGAATCAAACATTTTATCCAAAACAATTTCCCCTATACAAATTATCTTGATTAGAACTTATACGTCAGACATTTTATCTGACAAACTTTGGGTCTTTAGACTTTTTGTTTCAGATATTTTGTCTAATAAACCTTAATGTATTTATATACACATTATGGGATTTGTGTTATGGATATTTTGTCTGATGAAAATAAGTCTTCAAGCTTTTTGTTACAGGTTTTTTTATAAAGACTGGTCCCCAACATAAACCCAAATACCCTATTCCCTAGGATATTACTAACACTTGCTATACTAAGCCAAATAAATTTGAAATATTTTCTTAATAGTATATTAAAGACCCCTACCAACTTGAGCTAATGAAATTTGAACTATACAAGAAATATAAAAGAAGTGAACATTGGTCATTTATGTCACACAAACTACTATTCAATGCAAAATATTATATATGATATGCAGCCATTGAAGCCTTCATTGCTTTAAAATCAAACTTACACTAGAATTCTATTTCTATTATGAGCCTACTATTATCCTAAGTGATGAAGAGCCCTAGATACTACTTATGAAGAGACTATGAGTGAAACAATGATAAAACAAGATTGAAATTGATCATTTAGAGCATATAACACATCCAAGGAAACTATAAACATCACAAAACCTATATCCAGCAATGGTGTCTTCATCTAAGGCATTTAGAGGAGCAAATCCACCATCCCCCTATTCAATCAAGGATTCTAAGGAGTTCATGGATACAAAATTTGATGCTACTATATTTGAGAATAGGTACACTAACTATTCAAGGTTATGGGATGTAGTGGATTTTGTGGACACATTTTCATTGGAAGAAGAGATGACACTTTCTTATTGACTATTTATCAAAGAATTATTGGATTTCAAATAAAAAAGGTTAAATTTTACCTCTTCCAAGCTAGAGGTGATGCCATACATCGATCTCCTATGTGATTTGTTTCTCTTGGGTAAGATAACCCAAGATGCATTTCTCCATCATTCTAGAAATAAAATAGTCATCGCATGTATTTCAAGAACTAACTTCCAAATATACCTATCTTTAAGCATACCTAATGCTTACTTTGACAAACATACATTACTACAATTTAGTGCATAAAGTTAAATTTAGAAGGCACTCTCTTCATGGTTTCTCCCAAACCAAATTATCACCTAAGAAGGGAAGAAGCCAAAGGAGACGATCTTTATAGATAAATTTAGAATGGGTATATGCATCAACATGGATCTTTTGAATTGATTCTATGGTATACTAAGCATCCATTTTGTTAATTTAGATTGGGTGCCATTTTTATACATAATGTTGACTCATGATGTTACATTTTCCCAAGGAGAAATAATCAACCTTCATCTCAGAGAATAATAATTCACAAAGACAAGTACTCCACACCTATGGGCCATTTCTATATGATGTCCTATTTGATAGGTGTTATTATGGGAACTTGTTACAAAGTCCTTAGTGAGCTATGGACTCTAGCCATGGACTACATCAAAAATAGAATTTTTGACTACTAATAGTTTATGCATATATATGCCTATACTAAAAACATGGACAAGATAGCTGAGGATGTGTATCTACAGGTTTGGCAAGCCATTCATGGTATGCTCCTACCCAGAATTAAAGAAAACATTGTAAATATGTGGGAAATTAGGTAAAATTATTTATCATATCCAAATTTCACTATTATAATTATTTGGGGAAATAAAATTCATCACCTGTACCTCCTAAGATATGTTCCCAACAAGCTGGCAGAGGAAGAGATCACCTTTCAATTATGGTGGAGTATTGAAGTATATTTGTCCAAATTAAAGAAGAGTTCATTTTTTATCCATCATATAGTCATAGGTAGAATTGTGTATACCATGAGGAAGAATTTTGGAGAAGTGAGAGGTAAGATAAGGAGCTATCATTTCCCCATGCTTCCATGTAGAGACTAGGATCCACATGGTCTTATTTAGAAGCATATATAGGGGCTTAATATCCCTTAAAACCATGAGGCCAATTTATATGATTTTATATTTCTAAATGCAAAGGATGATGCAGACATTTTTTAGAGGCCAAGGGTTGCTAGACTAAAGGAAGATTATTTGAGAATGATCCAAGAAGACCCCTCAATTACTATAAGAGAATTGGATAACAAGAAGGCTCTTTACAAGGGATGAGAGCATAATTTTTTTTGAGAGGATAGTCTGAAGAATAATCTAAGGACTAGGAGGGTTTCTCATCTTAATAACTTCCTTTGAAATTAAATCTTAAGAATGTGAAGAAAGATCTTAGGGTTCCTGAACCTAGAACTAGCAGGGGACCATGGGTAAGGGAGCCCATCAGTTTAGATTATGATGAGGAGGAGAAAACATAAGAAGAGTTAGCTATGGGAATGATTCAAGTGATTAATGCTATACCCCAGGTTTAGATTACTACATCTATTGGGATATCAACATAATAGGTAGCTACATCAACCCAACAAAGCTCCCCCACATAATTAAAGAACCATATCATATACATAAGAGAGCTAAGGACCCCTATAGGGTGTCTGATAGTTGAGTCATATCAAGGCTTGCCTACTATACCAAAACACTCAGAATAGGTAGAGGAATAAAATATTATAATAGAGGATTTTAGGGATGAAAAAGATTATGATGAGGATTCAGAGTTAGAAGTAGCTAAGGCTATGAGCCTTCAAGCAAAGCCCACAACACAAAGTTCCATAGGTCTTTAGTCTTTCATGAGTATTCCTTTATCTTCCATTCCAATATTTGGCCATGTTTCTATTTATTTTATGTTGAGGACACCTAAGGTGGAAGTGCCTACTTCTACCTCCATTTACCCCTTCTTTCCAACCACATTCACTCAATTCCCCCTTCTCACCCCAAAGGTTGAGAAGGATATTTCCATAACTACCATTGATCCACAGTCCACTTCCATCACATCCATCATGTCTACCTCCTCTATTCCTTCTAGAACTACCACCATTAGAGCTATACATAAGAAGAAGATGTCTAGAAAGGTAAAAACTACCATGGTCACTCCATAATTCCATATCCAGTCCACTTAGATTTCCTTTCCCATGCCATCCACCACCTTTACATAAGAGACTATTATGGAAAATTCTAGAAGGGGAAGGAAGGCCAAGCCTCAATTGATTAGAGTTCATCTACTCCCTTAGTTTAGAGATGTGGATTGGTCTAAGATCATTTGGCCTTCCTTACCCAATGTCCTTGTCAAAGCCCAAAAAAACAACTAGCTATTAGAGAGACTGAGAAAGAGGTTTTTGTTCCAACCTCAAATGCATCACAGTTGGATATTCCTCCATGGGATGTAGACTTAAGAAGCATGGCCTCCCAAATGCCTACCTTCAAGATCACTAAAATCCCTTATATCTCTACTCTATTTGACCCACTATCTGATAGCATATAGAGAGTGAAGAAGAGGAAGTTGGAGGATAATAGAGGCAGGGAGATAATTATTGTAGACACTGAAATCATGTCTAACCCTTGTTCATTCCCCCCTTGGTCCATTCCTAACCCATTCCTAAACCATGCAATTACTAATTCAAAATAATAAACTTATTATCTTGAATTAATAACCCCCCCTCCTTTGACACATCACCATGACACCTCACCTAGGACACCTCACCTTGGACCATTTCCCACCTTATGACTCACCCAAGACCTATTCTTACTCCTCTCCAACTGCCTAACCAACTCTCATGCGTATTTATCTTAACCTTCGACAATTCTTCCACTGACTATGCACTTGGCAGATGGAGAACTGGGTTGTTGGCCCTTTTAACCATTTTCCACCCATCGACGTCGGTCAACTATTGGCTGACACCAGTGGGATCGCCAACGTTGGTTTACTTAAACCGTCTTCTGACCCTATCCACGGCTAATCACAAAAAATCACAATTTCTAATCAAAAATTAGGAATCAAAGTCTGGATCTCGGGAGCTAATCACAAATCCTTCAATCTTCAATCTGTGACCATCTGCCATTCTACCAATCTCTCAACCAAGCCTCTCACTCTCTCCCTTAGGTCCAGCAACAGCTTCAGGATTTTCCACACAGGCTACATCAACAATAGGTATGGGAATCATCAATAACACACCTTCAACAAGGCACAGGTAAGTATATTGTCTGTGTTTTCTTTGTGTTTTCTAGTCATTTACTTCTAAGTATTATGAATTAGATTCAGCACTCCCTCTCTCCAAACCAGACTGTTAACCAAGCCAGACCTAAATCTTCACTTCTCCATCTCCCTATTGCCTCCATCCTCTGTCGGACCATACACTCTGCCCATTCAACCAAACTCTTAGACCCAGACCCCAAACCATTCAACCAAGCCCAAAAATTTGTCTCAAGACCACTTAAATAAACCCAGACCCTGACCAGACCCTGTCCACAGACCACAGACCTAACCAGACCTCGTCCAAAGACCTTTGCCTCTACTGACGCCGGTCACTACCCCAACTGACATCGGTAGTATAACCGACGTCGGCAGACCTTGACCAATAGACGCCGGTAGGACCACCGACGTTGGTGACTGTGATCAGTCTGACAGCATCTTTCAGGTAAGTTTCTGCTTCCATTTCATTTCAATCTTTTATCACTTTAGTCTTTTATATTCTGCTATTTATCAGAGATACTTCTTTTTTGACTAGTGGGTTGATATCCCTTAAGGAAGTCTTCATACTTCTGGGATCAAGCTTTCGCTTGGCAACCCACCATCTATCCATCTAACACCTTCTTTTGTCCAAGTTTCTTTTCTTTGCAGGTGTCATTCCTCCATAGCCAAAGAGGAGTACTCACAGCATCTGGATTACGGTGCGTAGACTATATCCAGGTACATACAAGCCTTGACCATTCCTTCTTAAGTTTCTCATTTTCTCTTCTTTGAATGTGAAAGCAAAATTTGAATAGAAACATTCTGGCACGCCTGATGGGACCCTTAGGGCCTTCCTTGGGTTCCTTTCCCTCTTTGTTCATTTAGGTGCATTAGGTTTCTCCCTCTTCACCTCTTTCTTCTTTTCTAAAAGACATCATAAGCAGGAATAAAAAGAACTTTTTCTTTCTTTTTCTTGCATTTCTAGACTAGTCAAAAAATCATTTTCTTCAACCCTTTCTCAAACTTGTTCTCATTCCAACTTAACATTTTGACTTGGGCTTAAAACTTATTGCATTGCATTTCTGCTTGTGCTTGCATTTTCTAGTCCACACTTAGTAATCAGTAAACCGCATATTGACTAAATCATAGATCACTTGATGTTACACAACCAGACTACGTGCACTAAATTAAACACCAAACTCACTTGAGACAAGGCCCGACTGGGATTTCATCACCCAACGGATACCTTACCCATCCCGGCGATCCTACTTGGATTTCACCACCAAGGGGAAAGCCCACTCTGTTCTCTGGCAGAGTCTAAACTATAGGGAAAGTATATTTTGGCTAAGCGAGACCAGCTAACCACTGGAATCGTGAAGTGAGGGGAGCTTGCTCCTTAGAACCAGGTCATGTATGGAACCTAACACAAACTTTTGAGCACTTAAACATACCTGAAACCATCTTTAGAATTACCTTTTCTAGGACCCTTCTAATAGCCAACCTCCCAAACATCACTTTAACGCATAAGCCATAAGATTCTAAAAAGTTGATTCTTAGGATTTAACGCTTAGGGCCTGTCTGTCTCTCTCTCTATTTTTCTATTCTTATCTGATTTTTTTGAGCTAGTGAGGATGTTCTCTTCCTCTTTTTCCAAGAATCTTCAAAGTTTTTTGAGTTTTTAGAATCTACAGTCACCGGCATCAGTTTTACCACTGACGTCGGCCACCTTCCTCCATCGGCATCGGTTATCTAACTAACGTCGGCCATTTTACCTTACCGACATCAGTTTTTCAACCGACGTCGGTCACTGTCGTAGTCCTTTTTTTCCAAAATAGCAACTTAAAACCTGACCCCTTTTTCTGCCAAAACCTCATTCTGAGTTTCTGAAACTAAAAACACACAGTTTCTAGAACTTGACCCTCTTCTTGACCACGCTCTCTCATCCCTAACCAATCCTATCATGGAGTTCCACTCGGAGACTGAAAGAACTCCTACAGGATCGACCCCGACTCAGACTCCCATCATCCCTAAAAGGGACCAAGATTTCGAAAGATTCTTGGACCTCAACGTCACAGCCCTCCAAAACTATCTCACAAGAGACCCAACGTGAGACCTTTTGGGTGAAGCGGTGATGACATTAACACCATCCACTACCCAGCCTTTTACCTCAACCGTTTAACTGACCATGGCCAATATGCAAAGTCTGGCCTCCCCATCCATTTTTAGACCAACCTCCATCGGGGTTCCATTACCCTCTCAACCACACGCAATTCAACCAAGTTCTATATCATACCAAAACTTGATTGTCTCGACCCCTCACACTCTTGCACCCATGAATGCAGGAGTGCCAACCTATCCTTCTACCAGTGCCATCATGCAACCACCCTTGATGGTATCTAGTCAACTTATATCCTCAACCTTCATAACTCAACCACTTTTAGCCTCCACTTATGTCCCTGTGACTAGTCATCCGTATGTTGCCCCCTTACTGGTACAACCAACTACGTCGTATGCCTCCTCTAGCCTCTTTCAATTGCCCTATAACCTAGGGGGCACTCCATCTACCAATCTATCAGTAGACGTCATTAAAATGCTGATGGATAAAATGTCCATTCTTGAGACCTCTATCTCTGGTTCACGCAATGCTCTCTCATATGAGCAAATTTGCAACAAGCCCATCCATTCTTCCATCCCTATCCGACCATACCCCAACCAATGGGAGTTTCCTAAATTTGCTCGCTTTCAGAGTAAGGAAGACCCACAATAACATCTACGGGCATTCAGACATGCCTGCTATCTTATAGCGCATGACGATGCGTTACTTTTACGCACGTTCCCTATGTCCCTTTTTGGCCCTGCCCTTGACTGGTATAGCTCTCTTGCCAGACATTCTATCTTTTCATTCATTCAACTCGCCCAATTATTTCTCGACCATTTCTCTATCAACATCACCAAACAAGTCTCAATCACAGACCTCTACTCCATCAGGCAATTCGATGATGAATCAATAGTTGATTTTGTCGCCCGTTGGAGAGGCTTGATTAACCAGCTCTCCTTCTCCTTACCTCAACCTGAGCTCATCAAGCTCTTTTCTCGAGCATGTGCTAGGCACATCTCTTCTACCTTGTAGGTTCAGACATTCCACACTTTCGATGAAGCTTTCACCATGGCTCGAAAGCTTGAACTCTGTGCCATTGAAGAGGATAAGGTCAAATTACGTAATACCAATGCAAAAACCAATGACCATTCTTCTTCCAAACCTTCTTCTTCTGCCAACTCCAAATCCAAAGGAGTGGCCAACACTGTGGTCATTAGATCACCATCCTCGACGTCAACTAATTATTCTCAACCTTCAACATCTCCAAGCATCACCAAACAATTCCAACAACGATACATCCAACGTTCATACACTCCACTTGGAGAATCATACGCTTCCATTTTGGAAAAACTTGTCAAGCAGGGGGTCCTCAACCTCCTTCCAATTTGACCACCTCAATTCAACCCTTCAAAAGCCCTCCCTACATGGTATAGGGAGGCTGACTTCTGTCACTTTCATCGCGTCCACGGCCATGACATCAACAATTGCCGAACTTTCAAGAACATCATCCAAGACATGATTGACAAGGGGGATCTTATTTTAGATAACCCAAACGCCCCACCCAACCAACACATCGACATCTTCAAACAACCATTCCCAAATCATCCACCTACTCAAAAAAATGTCTAAACCACAATTAATGACCCTCAAGACCATCACATTCACACAGTCAAAACTACCTTGCCTTTTGTCTCTCACCAACCTCCTCCATCACAGGATGAAGAACTTTCTTCTCCTATTAATCTTCCATCTACTTCTCTTATACTGGAGGATGCCTTGACCATGCCATTAGCCCTACCTTCATCTGAAGACCCTACCTTGCCTACTCCTCAAGCACAAGCAGAAGACATGATCATCCCTGCCTCCTGCTCTCTTGAGGAGCCGTACTCTCCTATTTCTTCTCCACTAGGAGAAGAACCAGTCTCTTCACCTATTTCAACCGAAGAAGACCCAGTCATAGTTTCCTCTTGCCTTTTTCCTGAGATTGCTACATCTCACTCACCTCCATCCATATCTGAACTCAAACCTGCATCTAACCTCACCTCGCACAAAGGTGGCCCTCAACCCAAACCAAAGAAGGCCACTAGACCACATCGGAGAACTTCTCCCCCACCTTCCTCATTACCTTCAATCTTGGGCCTGCATCTGTCCACTTTAATAGGAGTTCTTTCTACTCCCATACTTCACAGAGGTAAGTCGCCTCCATTACTCCCTCAACCCCTCATACATATATCTCCTCCAAACTATCGACCAATGCCTCATATGCCTCTCAAACCAAACTCATCAACCTCCACTGCAACAAAACATCCAAACTTGTTAGCAGGTTCTTATGCCTTACTGTTACGACAATTATTGTAGTCCTCTTGCATCAATCTCTTGCCTCTTAAACCATATCAATCTCTTGGACCAAAACTGCCCTAGTTCGATGACACTCAGGTTTGTGCATATCATCGCACACCTGGGCACGACACTGAGTATTGTTGTGCCCTCAAGGTCACCATTCACCAATGTCTAGGAAATGACACCCTTCTCCTCGACCACATCATCAATAAGCCTTCAATACCACCCCACTCATCAACTCTCGGATCAAGGCCATCTTGGTTTGACAACTCTAAATTCTGTCACTATCATCACACTCTAAGACATGACACTGAGCATTGTTGTGCTCTTAAAGCTGTCACTCGTCAATAAGGGAGAAAGGATACCCTTCTTATCAAGGATCCTCTCGACCTCCTCTTCAAAAAATTATCAACATCAACCCATGTTTCTCAAACCTCATCACCTAAATCAGGATCTCCATGCCAGACTATGATCCCTTTGTCGCCTTTGACCCCATTATTCGACATCAACACAATCAATCTGACCACCAAGCCTCAACTGACCTTGACCAATCTATCCAACATTCTCCCTAAGCGACTGGGGGAATCCAACCTTATCCTGACCTCGACCAAACAATCAACCAGGCTTTCGACCATGACATCGACCATGACCTTGACTAAACCTCAACCACACATAGTCCAATCATCAACCAACCTTTTTAATCATGACCCCGACCAACATCAACCAAACCTCGACCAAACTTCAATTATCAAACATCAACCAACCAAGCACCAATCACTTCTTCAAACCTTCATCAAACATCGTGACCAATCTCAAAGAGGCAAAATGGGGCAAATTTGCTCTTAATTGACTCGGACCTTTTATCATAACACACTAGCATGGCCCAGGGACTTATCAGAACCTAACCCCTTTTATGCCTTACCTTCATGACCATTCTTATGTTAGTCAGGTATTTATCACTTGACATTTTACTTGAGCTCATCACTTGAGCAACTCCTTGTCATTGTCATTCCTATTCCTTTCAACCCTGCTTCCCAACACTAGTCACCCCTTTTTGTCAAGCAGTAATGCTTTGTCTTAATAAAAGGGGACCCTTAAACCTTTACAGGCTCATCCATGACTAAACTTCAATCAACAATTATATCAAATAACATATCATACCACGTCATAAAACTATCTAAAGTGTAGACTGCTCCCTCGAAGGACAGCTACACAATTGCTGTATTACTAGACTGCTCCCTTGAAGGACAGCTAGGCCAACTTATCAAACATATAAAGCAAAGCATAGACCACTCCCTCTAAGGATGGCTATGACTAACTCTTGCTATAGACAGCATTTTCTTAGAAGCTTTCCGCATTGATTAGCTTCACAAATGACCACCAAACAAATGACATCTTTATGTGGACTTCCCGCATTGATCAGTCTGCTCTAAAAAAAAAAAAAAACTGACTGACAAGCTATCAAGCCATGGACATGCCTATAGTCGTTCTTGGGTCACCTATAAAAGGGGCAAGGTTCTTCCTGCCACAAAAGGGTTACCCCATCATCTCATATCACATATCCTACTTATCACCCCAACATACTCAAGGGATTTCAAGCTCACTTAACGTCAAGTGATTCGACTACTTCTCCAACATCACAACACTAGTCCACGACGCGATGCATAAGCGGGGCTTTTGTTCTAACAACCCCTATCCATGCTGTCATTTTGGTCCTTGTCAATGAAAGAGAAACACGTCTTTCACTTATCTTCCACACTTTGGTCACACTCAACCAAAACATTTTCAGACCAACAATAGAACATCATGCCATCATCATCATCCTAGTCCATTTCACATAGTTTCTATGGACACCAATATACATGGGAACTATCGACCTGACACAATTTATGTTAAGCATAAACCATTACTTGCTGAAACATAAATCGACCTGCAATTCATTTTTAGCAAACATCCATCATGAATATGGATAGTTTCTAGGGATGAAAAACCCCGACCTATGTTATAGAATACACCATTTGGAAAAGGCTGTAGCATCATCTTCTCCTCATCATTTCAATCATGTACCCTCAGACATATGTGAAATGCTATATCCTTATCATAACCAAAATCAACCACTTTAATCTTTTTCCTCCCTTCTTGGGAGAACTACACTGGCCTGAGGCCCTAACAATAAGGGCTATGTAGGCAACACTCAGTTGACATGGGGTCTTCTAGGGTTAGCTCGGCCATTCTCTTCGTCACTTTCTTCCATCTCCTTCTCTCGTCACCTGCCAATCACATCACAACCAATCACATATTTTCATAATCTTTAGCATAATCATTTTCATCATTTACATCATAATCATTAATCACAAACACATTATCATCATCACACAATTAAGCATTCACATCATATAATCCGCAAGTCATAACATAAATATCACTATCACATAATCCTTACGCATCATCATCTAATCTAAAAGTCATGACCATTCTCATTATTTGCATTATCACAATGCATCATTATATTAATCATCATCATTATAATCATTGACCATAACATTATCATCATCACATTTAATCATCATAACATTATAATCATCAACATAATATCAAAACATGCATCATCATCATAATAAAAAATGCTCAATACATTAAACATTGAACAACATCCATAACACATCAATGATCCAAAACCATCATCATATATATATCAAAATAGTTTATACAATCGCACAAATTTGTGCCTCTGTCTCTCTCTCATACATCTCGTATCAATGGCTCGCAGGCCGGTATATACATCAAAAATGAATCTCTAGGTCTGCCCTCAAGGCTGTGGTTGTGGTGGTGGTGGCGGTGGCTGGGAAGATGCTGTATCCTCTCCCCCCTCTGATTGGTGCCATCTGTGAGACCCAAAAGCCATCGCTTGTGACATCAACCTCTGTCGGCTCTGCTCTGCCCTCATCTCTGAGTATCGCTATATCTGAGGGAACCCCCTGATGGCCCTCTCATAATAAGTGATCTTGTCCAGCACATCACTGTATCTAACTAGAGATACAGTCTACGATGGACCCATCTATCCTGCTTCCATGCCTTATAATGACCCCTATGGCTGTGGCTGACCTAACTGCACTGATGCCAACTATCTTGGCCCTTGTGAAAATGCCAGCTGATGTGAGGGCTGTTGCATCAAACCCTAACCTCTCAAAACCTATCCTGCCACTACCTGTGCCTGGGCTACGGTGAGCTGTCCCTGTAGCAGTGTGACCTAATCCATCAACATTGTCACCTGACCTATCATCTCTGTCAGCTACCCTATAACCCCTGCTAGCTGTCCCTGTAAAACTATGACCTGGGCCTGAGGCGTGTCTCTCTCCTACCGTGTAGTTTCCCTCTCCTCATGGGCTGTATCCCACTCCCTGGTAATGGCCTGTGGATCTGGCTGCGGCCCTACCTATATGCCTGTGTACCATCTTGTCCACCATGCTATGTAGGCCTCTATACACCCTGGGTTGGCTATCCCAGGTCCTACCAGTAACTCCTCAAAATCTGGCTCCTCTATCTCCTCTGGCAGTGGGAGCGGCACCTCTATATCATCCTACTTGTACTGTGGGAATGCGGGAGGTACATCTTGTAGCAACCCGTACTGGCACCGCACTCTCTCTACTGGGATCCTCTCAAGCTCACTGGCTCACCTACCTCTAACCCATTGCATGCTCTAAATCCTGACCATCTACCCACCTTGGTCTTTGAACACTAGATACACCAAGTATGGTCTCCAAACGATATCTGCTGGAATCAGGGCCTCCAGTACCCCTCAGTAGTGATCAATATCCCTGACCACTCCATCCACCCACATCTGCACCATCACCTCATGCCATCACCTAAATCTAACCTTGAAACTAGCTTGGATCGCCACTGGGAGGCCGAGAGGTTGGGTAACCACAATATGCTCGTATGCCCAATAGTGCAGAAGGTGGCCTACACACAGATTGTACCATCGCTGCCGACTGATGCCCCATAGCTCTCTGTATACCTAGGCCAAAAAGATAGGCACCCAAGTGAACACTATCCACTGCTCTAGCATGTCCATCAAAACCCTAGTCATGGCCACCGAGAACCTACCTCCCTCTGCATTCAGCAACGCATAGACTGTGATGCCAATCATCATCAGAACCGCTAGCTGATGTGTGCCCTCATCCACTGCATAAAAAGGCTCATAAGTAAAACTCGCTGAATGGTAGCTCATCTCCATGATGTGCTCCCCAAACAGCGTAACCATGTGTATGTCATGCACCTCTCTTGAGCACACATACAGGTCTGCTCTGTGTACTAGCAGCTACAAAATCTGGTACACATCCTCGACCGTGACCATCATCTCGCCCGTCGGTAGGTAGAAGGTGTTGGTGGCATGGTCCCACTACTCAATCAATGCCACCATGAGACTCACATCCCTCACCACTCTGTAGTAGTGTCTCAGACTGCCTAGCCCCATTGCGCTCATCTGCGTCCACTCCTCGACCATCATGCCTCCGTGCATCCACGTCAGCAAGGTTAGGAGGTGATCTCGCAGTATCAGAGTCTACCTCGCCTGCATCCATCCACAGTCAATCTCATGTTAAAACTATTCCTACTCTTTTTATTTTACCAACCATTCTGACCATCTATGCCGAACCTGACACCTGGGAAGCCCTTGGCATAGCTTCGACCTTTCGACTTGACCATTTTTCACCACTCTTTCTAACCAGGCAACCACCGACATCAGTTAGCATGCCAGTAATGACACTCACCTAACTGACATTGGTCACTTAGTGACCAATGTCGGTAGGTTAGCGACCGATGCCGGTCGCTGGTCGGCCGATGTCGGCGAACTCGTCGATGTCGGTGACTGGTTTGGCCCTAGGGTTGAACGAGGTGAGCCCTAAAAATTAGGGCTTCCCCATTTTTAACCCCTACACCCCCCAAAATGCTCTAAAAGACTCCTAATCTCTCCTAGATCTATTCCCCACCCTCCTAACTACCCCTCCCCCTTGATTTTTGCCTAAAAATAATAAAACTTTCAAAAACCAAATCCAAAACAAAATCAATCAAATAGGTTTCAGAGACCCTCCTACCTCGTCTCAGTGTCGCCGACATGGTGGCACGATGGGTGCCACTGGTGGTGGACCTCCCATGGGTCCTCTACTCCCATCTACCATCTCTTTTGTGCCAATGACTCTGCATGCTCTTGTTGGCCCACACGCATCCCTGCAGTGTCCAATCGACTCCTTCTCTTCACCAATGTTCCTCTGCCACCTCGCACCGCTCCTCGGTTAGCTCTGGGTCACTTTCACTCAATCAACTCCAAAGCTCTTTTTTCTCTCAGTCAATAAGTAGAAAATGACTTTTGGTGGGCCGCCAATCTAGTTTTGTCAGGTTTGATAGGCCACCGACATCAAAATATTTGTTCCCTAGTCCGCTGACGTCAACCAATTTAGGCTGACGTCGGTTACTTAAGGACATCGGCATCAGTTTTATCACTGACATCGATAGACTTCAACCCTCCATATTCTTCACCATGACCAAAATCATGCACCAATCAGTCAACTTTCTTAGTAGAAGTCATTTTGGCCCCATGGGGCCCCCTTAAGATCACTTTTGCCTCCATCCATTGACCACCAGACATTGGAGATCATGACCATCTCCTTTAACCGCGACTACTTCCAACGTGATTTTGCCTTGGTTGTTTTTGCATATATGCTACCTCATGATTGGTTAGCAAAATTGTGTGCAAACTTTTGACCTTCACAAGTATAGGATCGCAAGTCAGTTGATCTGCACTACTTGTGACTTTTTCGTGTTTTTGGGAGCACTTCCTAAGCCTGGGATACCTGGAACATGACGACCATTAGAGATTCAGCTTAGATTGAATAACCCAATTAGCAGATGACTAAATGTTGGGGACTGGTTATTTCAATTTTGGCACTCCTTGACCCTTGACCTGAGACAATTTGACCTGACCATCCTCGTGAAGTGGTGTACGCACAATCATAAATTTTGCAGCGTTCTCACTCTATCTTCACCCTCTTCATTCACTCTCTATCAAATTAGAACCCGATTCCAGGTTCCCTTCTCTTGACTCCTGCTTTGAGGGGGAATACCTCATCCATAATCAGGGCAACCAACCCTCACCTATTTTTGTCTTGCAGTTCACTTGAACAACCAACAAGACAAAATCAACCTTATCCCACACTTGGGGCAACCAACTCCTATTTTTGTCTTGTAGTTCATCCAGAACAACCAAGACAAAAAGGGGCAAATGTAGACACTGAAATCGTGTCTAACCCTTGTTCATTCCCCCCTTGGTCCATTCCTAACCCATTCCTAAACCATGTAATTACTAATTTAAAATAATAAACTTAGTATCTTAAATTAATAACCCCCCCTCCTTTGACACATCACCATGACACCTCACCTAGGACACCTCACCTTGGACCATTTCCCACCTTATGACTCACCCAAGACCTATTCTTACTCCTCTCCAACCACCTAACCAACTCTCATGCATATTTATCTTAACCTTCGACAATTCTTCCACTGACTATGCACTTGGCGGATGGAGAATGGGGTTGTTGGCCCTTTTAACCATTTTCCACCCGCCGACGTCGGTCAACTATCAGCCGACGCTGGTGGGATCGCCGATGTCAGTTTACTTAAACCGTCTTCTGACCCTATCCACGGCTAATCACAAAAAATCACAATTTATAATCAAAAATCAAGAATCAAAGTCTGGATCTCGGGAGCTAATCACGAATCCTTCAATCTTCAGTCTGTGACCATCCACCATTCTGCCAATCTCTCAGCCAAGCCTCTCACTCTCTCCCTCAAGTGTAGCAACAGCTTCAGGATTCTCCACACAAGCTACATCAACAGCGGGTATGGGAATCATTAGTAGCACACCTTCAACAAGGCACAGGTAAGTATATTGTCTATGTTTTCTAGTCATTTGCTTCTAAGTATTATGAATTAGATTCAGCACTCCCTCTCTCCAAACCAGACTGTTAACCAAGCCAGACCTGAATCTTTACTTCTCTATCTCCCTATTGCCTCCATCCTCTGTCGGACCATAAACTCTTCCCATTCAACTAGACTCTCAGACCCAGACCCCAGACCATTCAACCAAGCCCAAAACTTTGTCTCAAGACCACTCAAATAAACCCAGACCTTGACCAAACCCTGTTCATGGACCACAGACATAACCAGACCTCATCCAAAGACCTTTGCCTCTACCGACACCGATCACTACCCCAATCGACGTCGGCAGTATAACCGACGTTGGCAGACCTTGACCAATCGACGCTGGTAGGACCACTGACGCCGGTGACTGTGATCAGTCCGACAACATCTTTCAGGTAAGTTTCTGCTTCCATTTCATTTCAATCTTTTATCACTTTACTCTTTTATATTCTGCTATTTATCAGACATACTTCTTTTTTGACTAGTGGGTTGATATCCCTTAAGGAAGTCTTCATACTTCTAGGATCAAGCTTTCAATTGGCAACCCACCATCTATCCATCTAACGCCTTCTTTTGTCCAAGTTTCTTTTCTTTGCAGGTGTCATTCCTCCACAGCCAAAGAGGAGTACTCACAGTGTCTAGATTACGGTGCGCAGACTATATCCAGGTACATACAAGCCTTGACCATTCCTTCTTAAGTTTCTCATTTTCACTTCTTTGAATGTGAAAGCAAAATCTGAATAGAAACAATTATTAAGGAAAGGAAAAAAGTATTGTCCCTCACCAAGAGGCAAAATAGGTAGCTAAGATAGTCTACCTATGTTGATAATCTTGTAGACCTAACCCAAGCATATAAGGATGCTATAGTATCTATCCATGAAGGTGAAAAAATGGCTCAACAAGAGCTAGAATCCCATGTAAAATAATTGAAGGAGTAAGCAAAGACCATGCATATCTTTATAGGTACAGAAGTAGAGGTTCAATAAGTATCTTCCAAATGTTACAAATCCTTAGAGGCATTAGATTTTATGAGGGTTGAATTTGCCCCTCATGTGAATAATACTAACCAATTGTATAATTCTTTGAGAGATGATAGTGCTAAGTTAAAGATGCTAGTTACATACATAGGCAACAAAATATAAAGTCATATGGACCTAATGACAACACTAGAGGCATCCAATGCCCTGAACTTGGTTGTCATAAGGCTAGAAGAGGCACAAGAATGGTTAGAATCACTTGGGGCTTTAATACCCAAATATTAGGCACATGAGGCCCAAATTCTATAGATATTTTAATGATTTGAAGTTATCAAGGGTAAAAGATACAACAAGAAAATTGACTAGTAATATCAATTTAGGTAAACTCATTCAGGAAGCAAAGAATAACTTCAAAAAAGTTGACAAGGCTTGACACTAGAGGAGATATAATCTGAGTTAAGTGTTTCTTGAAAGAAGGTCACTGAGGTAGATATATTAAGAATAATTTCTAGATGACCAAGGTTAAACATGTAAGACTCCTTGGCCAACCCAATAGAATTCACCGGCCACATATGCTTAACTTGAGTATCATATGACAATAGTTTGATGTAGTAGACAAGTGATATCAAGAAAATGAAGAAAAGAAGTAGTGTCAAACTACCACTTCTACTATTGCATTAATATTTGTAGTTATAGTTTTCACTACCCCAACTACTACACTAAGCAAAGTACATGTAACTATTCAGACTACATAGTCTTAGCAAGGCTAAGATTTTGTGCATGTATAATTTTATAAATGGTGTTATAAAATTTATATTTTCATTTTAGTTCAAGGTTTTTATTGTAATTTTTTCTTTGTCTTTTGTACAAATGCACATGTTTCATGGTTTTGAAAGGGTCAAATTATCTAATGGATAATTATAGGTTTACTCTTATATGGTTTTGACTATATTTAGAACTTATGTTCTAACTACCAGATATAAATGAGCTTTGCATGAACTTTAAGGATGAGGTAACCCATTCCCCATGCCTAGTTAAATAATTATACTCCACTAGCTGGAGGGGTTTAGACAAATTTCAATATACAGGAGTAACATCAATTTTGATTGTCAGCAAATGTGTTTGTGTATTTTTTATTCAATTTATTTGTAATTAGGCTTATCTTTTTGGTTGTATGATTCAATAATACTTAGTGTGAAAAATCTATGAATGGGATCTTAATTATCTTAATTGATTTACTAATCCTATATGTTCAACAACTATTGAAAGATTGGTAAATTATGTTGATTATGACAATTAAGTTTATTGATTCATGTTCTTAAGTGTTTATAAGTGCTTTCATTTGATATAGTTTTCTATGTGTGTGTACAAAATATGCCTCAGATACCTCATTAACTTGAGCCATAATCTCTTTATTAAGGGTGTGTAATAGCTACTCTAAAAGGGGAAACCTTTGACTGAGGGGTGCAATAGCTACTATGAAAGGGGAAACCTTTGACTGAGGCTTATGAGTTTCCTATATCAATATTCCCTTATAATTCTAATCCATGTCTGACTATGTGTGTGCAATAATTTCTTACAATAGGCATAAGTTTTAAAACTACTTATTTATTTAGAAACCAACCAGAGAGATGATTCCTAAAACCACAAAACCTTTCTTATCTACCTTACCCTTCCCACATTTTTTAGTTTATTTTGAGACCTAACCACTTTAGATTAACAACCAACCATCCATCCAACTGACGTAGGAATTCACTACCATATAAAGATCACACCTCCATCCAAAAAAACCTTGTCAACAACCTACATGCCCTACCATCTATTCCATAAATAGGTTGTTTAGAACATATACCTAAAACTCATGCCCTAGAGTGGATTTTACCTCCATTGAGATCCTAAAACATTAGAGATTACCTCATTAACTATGGTGTGTGTAAAAACCACATCAACATGACATTTAGTGGGCCCACTCAAAATGGGCACATTAATAATCAAATTAATACAACTACTAATATATCTCACACTACCAGTGCATTTAAAACTATCAATACCTCTCATAATGCTGATGCATCCCATGTTTATTCCACTAGTCAAAACACTATTAACACTAATCAAATTTTATTACAAACCTTAAATCAAATGGCTAATTTTCAAACTAATAATGCCAATAAAATGATGAAAATGCATAACCAATTAATGCATTTACAAAATCATCCTCAACCTACTCAATGTGGCTGAAAAATACTAATGCCCCCACCACTGAGAGATGCACATGATAATATTATACCCCAACCACCACTACTCAAGAAGGCTATTAAACATTACAAAATCAACCCCTAGTTCCTCAAGTTATACACATTGACATAGATGTAATAGTTCCCACTATCACTTATAATGGATCCATTGATCTTGTTTTGCATTTAAAAATGTTTAGAAACTTACATAAAGATTAGGTTAAATTTAACACCTTTTTTTCACCAAGCTCTTAGCAAAAATGTTTTTAAGTGACACTTTAAACTGGTATAATAAACTCAAAACCTATTCTATCTCTATTTTTTAAGGCTTAATCAATGCATTGGTTTAATAATTCCAAAATAATGATCTTTTTGAAAATAGCCTAGCTCATTTTATCAATTACAAGCAATTATAATATAAAACAACCCAATTTTTCATTAATCAATGGAAAGCCTTGTCTAATAAATCTAAGCATAACATTTAGGGTGACAATATTTTCCATTTTTTTTAATGCTCTTCACCCTAAATTATAGTATTGTGTGAGGACTCTTTCTCCAAAATATTTAGAAGAAGCCCTTGACCAATCCAAATGGCAAGATTTCTTATATGACAATTTGACCCTTCACACCCTCCCACAGGAACTCAAATGCTTATGAAATCTAAAAATAAACATGAAAATAATGATGGTGTTATAGATGCTTATGATTACATACACACCACTTAAGCCATTACTCCCAGTGGTTCTATATAGCTTATTCTTCCACCATTAATTCCCAATAATCTACATTTTAGTTCTACATTTTCTCAAGTAAATAATGTATGACATCTATAAACCATTTCTCTTAGTAGATAGTCAAAATACTAGGCCTTCACTACAAGATCTATACTTGACTTGCCCTACCAAAAATTGGTATGATCCACATAAATTTTGTTGGTATCATGTAAGTTGGGTCTATTTTCATGAAAATTGTCTCCAAATAAGAACCTTTGCTATGGAGTATCTTCTTGGGCCTAATTTTGATCATGAAATTATTATACATACATGAAAACAATATTATGAGGCAATGACTAAGACTCATTAAACCAAAACTAAACATGAAGCCCTTAATCAAGCTGATGCTCACTTAGCTATTTATAGGGATCCCCTTCCCAATCATCAAGATAGTACCACCCAATCTCCCACTACCAATATTGTTGAAAGTTTTGTGGATCCCAATTATAACATTAATTATGAGAATGTCATTTATATCAAAAATATGAGGAGAGTAGTGTTTTATATTTATCCTTATCTAACATAAAACTACAATAATTGCCTAACTCTTCGTACTATTTAAGATTCTTACCCATCTCATCGAACCAAGTTAAAAACACAATCTACTAACTCACATGTATCCAATCAAATAGAATAATTAGACACTAATTCAATTGACATAAATTATAGTTCTTGACTACCAACCATATCTTCTATAACTAAATTATCTCACATAGAAATTCCAAAGTCATCTATTGCTAGGATTTCTTCATCTCCTTCAAAAGAAATAATCACTAATTCAACTATGTTATCTAAATCAACACAATCAAACACACTTGGTCAACCCATATTGGCTAATTCATAATCAAATACACCTTACCTACATAATTTAAATGAACTTTCACTATACCTTCAAAATATTTACTTCAACATTATGCACCTTTATATGTTAAAATTCTAACTAGATATGATGAATAGGATCCTATAACTAAACTTTTACATCTCTGATCTCAAATTCCTTTTCTAAAACTTATGAAAAATTATCCTCATCATTTTAATCATATATTGTAACATTTTTTTTTAAAACAAAAATCCCTTTCCCTTGTCGATGGGGCATGGAGCCACTTTGTCTAGGTCTGAAGATAACATTCTTTAGTAGTGTGAATAAATGTTTTTCCATATTGACTAGATAGTAGATACTTCTATTTTCCTGAAATTTCCTATCACTTCAATGATACTGGATGAAATATTGCTTCATGTATACAATCCTCCATTATTCATTAGTGTCCAAATTGGATATATCCAAGTCAAGCATGCTTTGATTGATGAAGGTTCAATAACTTGCATTGCTTCCCTTGACTTCATCAAAACACTTGGGTATTCTAAATGTAACATTAAATCTACTCAAAGTAAATGTCAAGGATATTATAATGCAAAATGCCTCCTTTAGGTTGTGTTTGTCTTCCTATCATGGTTCATATTAAAGTCATGATTGTTAATTTTTATTTATCATATAACATCTTATTTGGTCAACCTTGGACACACTGCAAGAGAGCCACAACCTCATCAACATGTAAATGTGTTAAATTTAATTATAACGGTGCTATTTACAATATTCAAGAAGACACCAAGCCTTAGAATTTTGAATAATTTCAAGAATAGGTCATTTTTAAAATACCTATCCTCAAACTTTTATCTATCATTCCTTTTCATGAATCATAAAAATTTAACTATCCCATCAAGTCTACTAGAGGTTATAGTGGTCACCTTGAACTAATAGGAAATATGCTACCTAATCTCATAAATTCATATGATGATGAACATGATGAGATCGATTTGAAAATAAAAACTTATGATCTCTCTCCTCTCATAATTACTCGATGATGAACATGATGAGATCAATTTGAGAATCAAAACTTATGATTTCTCTCCTTTCATAATTACTCAATTACTTCCTTCTTTATGACCTCAATCTCACCAAAAACCATTACATGAAATTCTTATCACTCTCACAAAGACTAAACAATCTAATTGTCATGTTTATTCAACTAATAAAATCATTAAAGCATTGATTATTGATCTTCACACCCCTGATTGTGATGATAGATATTCTATAATAATCTATTTTTAGTTGTATTCACTCAATTTAAAAATGTAGAGATACTTAGATATTATTCTTTTTTACAACATTATTATAGTTCTATTGATGTATTTCTTTCTCCTCTTATTATACCTGACATTAGTTTTTATTCACTTGATGTCCATAGGTATGATATGGATCAAACACACACTACTTATCATCTCATTGTTAATCCTCTTTGAAGTATTCTTATTAAACATGCCATAATGGGACCATTCCGGTTTGATATATTTTTTGATCCTTCAAGCATGCTTCTCTAGATATGTCAGCTACATTATGCTGATCCAATTTTAGATAATCTCTTTCCATAATTGAGCCTAATCTTAACACCATTATTAATTCTACTCCTATTAGTGATAGCATACTAGCTTTTCTTAAGCTTGATCCTCTACTGATAAGATGGGTATATGAGCTATATTATGAGTTCTATAGGGTTGCTAATCATTGGGACAAATATTATCATGCACATCAATGAATCATATCATAACAATAAGCTTCAATATCTACTTCTTATACATACATACATACATACATACATACTTATATATATATATATATATATATATATATATATATATATATATATATATATATATATATATATATATATATATATATATATATATATATATGACCTTCATAGTCTACTAATCCTAGATGTACATATTATTTTCATGGCACAAACATGCATTCCTCTACATATTGTTGATAGCTTTGGTAGTACATTGATATCCTTCACCAAAGAAGGCATAGTTTATCAACAAGAGCCTACCTCATCCTAAGATACTTATAGAATAAATCCTAAAATATGGGGAAGTTTATTGTATTTGGCATCAATATATCACACATCATATAAATATGTGTCAAGTGCTACAACAACATTTTTAGAATTTTCCATGGCCTACACCCTCACTAGCTCAACTGCATACTCTAGGTCATTCATGAATAAAGGCTCAACCTTATACATAACCTAAATATCCTCATAGATATGAGGATATTAGTCAAAATATGAAATAAATTCCTCATATTAAGTATCCATTGTAGGAGTTACCCCATGAACATCATTATTATTCTATCATACCCACTTTCTCCATAGAGATAGTATGTCAAGAGGTCTTTTCATGACTCTCTTCCAAGATTAATGTGACTTTGATTAAAGTTAGATTATAGTTACACTAGGATGTATTAGATGTTATGGATGATGTCTGTCATGAAATTTATTAGTATATGTGGACAAATCATGGTGTTTCATCACATTATTCACTACATTTTCATATGATTTGGACTTGATTTATGAATACATTTTGATCTCATATTTTATTAATCACTTAAAATTGTTCAATTAATTAATTTCACGTTTAAAAAATTTCATTTATTCTTTTACCATGTTATAATATGTTTTCTCTTTACTTACATATTGACGTTAGATCAATTGTTTGAATCAAATAATTGTTCTTGTGACCTAGTTCATAACCCACACCTTTCACTATATTATTTTTACCTTATGATTAATTACTTATCATATTACTCATTGTATCATTTAATACATGAATATCTACAATCCACACTTTTCCTTATGTCTCCCCTCATACTAAGTACACATATGGTTAGTCTTGAGATCACATACTTACTTGTGGGCAAGCCTAATTATTTAGAAGTTGACAAAGTCTATAGGTACTTTTTATCCTATAACTAAAGTCTAAAGCTTATATGTGTTTATCACTTTTATCACTCATGTTTTGTTTTTTTGAATCAATATGGAGGAAGAGTATAAAAATACATAAAAAGTCAAAATCTAAATAATTTAAATAAAATGCATTGATAAAAAGTCAACTAAAAAATAAAAAGTCAAAGTCACACCAAGAGACATGATTCTTATTTTATCACATCTCCTATTTTTAGTTGAATCTCAAACTCCATAGTTGACCTCATGATATATTTGAGGTCCATTAGGGTGTGGTAGGATAATATACTGGGATAAGAGGTCTCAAACTTATATATAATGTAGCTACTTTCTCATACAATTACCCAATATTCATAGTAGCCCAATGACTCTATAAGGGGTTCTGAGGAATGAGGAACATGTTGTGGGAAGGTAGGCCCATTTTAATTTTCTTGTATATGTCACCTTCATGTGATGATATAATTACTTTAATTATTCACCAAAATATTTGTGTCTACTTAGGACAAATATCTTATGATTTTGTCATCCAATAAATTCTTAGTACTTGCCTATTTTGCTTAGTATGTCACATACCTACTAAGGATTAGTAAAATGCATATGTATTATTTTTTACACATCCTTTTACATCATAATAATTCCAACATTCCTCCTTGATGATTAGAACTTTTTATTTTATCATACCCCTTTGGTTTTTATTTTGTGATTTATAATGTAAGACCTCAGATATGACCATGCCTTCCTCACAAAAATTCCCATATCTTCCATAAATATTTACCCTAATTATCATTAACTTCATTGGTTTACCCTTTGTGATTTTTATTGTAAGACCTTGGATAGGAATAGGCTTTCCTCACAAATTATCCTCTCTCTCCTATCAACAAACTACATACCATGCTTCATCACAAAATAGCTATATTATTTCAAACTAGTGATTAAAACAAATCTTACATTTCTTGTTTATCATTTCATTTGATTTTTTATCTTACATATCTTTTTTTATATTTCACATTGATATTTCACTTTATTTTTATGCATTTTCATTTATTTTATTGATCCACATTTTACATCTCTTTTTTAAATCTATATCTTTATATTTTTCTCATTTTTCATTTATTTTTCAACTCGTTTTTGAATTATCATTATTTTATTCTTTTTAAAATAAATTGTCTCTTTAAATTCATCATTTTTTAAACCATGCATTTACTCACATTTGATAGAAAAAAATCAAAATAAATCACACATTTTTGCATAGCATATATCAAACATTAACACATGTGATAGTAAGAAAATACATACATCCATAACATCTAGGAGTAATAAAAATATATATATATATATATATATATATATATATATATATATATATATATATATATATATATGGATCAAATTTTTGATACAATAAAAATATTATAATCACAATAAAATCTCATCTCTATAGTTGTGGCCTACCCTATCCATCTAGTGGTGGATGAGATATGCTACTCATAGAGGCATGTGATTGCCCTCTTTAAATAGATCAATGTAGAGACTCTATTCGTGTACATAATACCTTAATATATCCCTATAAATGAGACACTTAACCTTGTATATGTGCTAAATATCTAGATGTAGATAAATGAGTAGCCCACTCCTTAACTAATGTTTACCATGCCTATAGTTCCCCATCACCCAATCCTAGTGATATTGACAAATCTATTACATCTCCCCATATTTGTATCTCTTGCACTGACTCACCAAAAAATCTAAACCAAATTGCATGATCAGGTGTAGAAGCCACAAATAAATCAATCATCTATGTCATGTCATGATGTGGTAGCCCATCATATATTATATCATGATGTGTCACCTATACCATCATTGACCATCTAGCTTCCTTCACAATAACATATATAAATTACAAACCAAATATACATTAGATATCACTCACACACACACACACACACACACACACACACACACACACACACACACACACACACACACACACACACACACACACACACACACACACACACACACACACACACACACACACACACACACACATGTCTAAAAATTACCTATCTAACATATCTATCTACCTATTTGTAAAATAATAAACATGACCTACATAAACAAAACATAATTTACTCCCTAATAGTCTCTCCATCTACCCACCCACCAAGCACTTCCTATGAAACATGACTCTATGATATGGCATAATTGGGATAGAGAACAAAAACATGATGTAGACCAATATGAATCTAACACACAATATAAAAAATCACTATAGGTTGTGCTAAAGGATCTCCATGAGATGGTGCCTCTACCTATGGCTATGGCTCTATGGGCACCTACCTCCATCTAGGTCATCATGGTGATGGCTGTGATGGTTGATGCAAACACTTCTATGATGAAACAATAGCTACCTCACCATCTCCTCTTACTATTTTATATTATTTATACTATCACTAATGTCATCATCCCCAAGATCTCAGTTGGCATAGGTGTATCACATGCACATCTACTAGTACTCCTACACCTTTACTACCTTGGTGCTCCTTCACATGTTGTGCCCAAAATGTGGGCACCAATATCTAAACTACCAAGTGTGGTAACCCAAACTAGCTTAATAAATAAGTCAAAATATGTGGCTCCACCCACCATGTGTAATGCCCTATGCTCCATATAGGGCTTTATCCCTACATAGTACTTAGACATGAAGGCCAAGTATCTACAATACCCAAGTATGATTTCTAGATAATCTCTTCTTGAGTAATCATACATAGCTCTAAAACATGTATTACAACCCATAAAACATGATACTATCTCCACCTCAAAATATGGGGTAAAGTAACATCTATCACATGTGGTAATCCCATAGGCTGATAGACCATAAACCTCTCATATATCCAACTGATCAATAAAATCAAAAGGACCATAGTAATCTACCCTCACAATAAGATATTGTACAAATCATGTACTAACTATACCCAAATCACTAATCCTAGATCATATATCCTTCCCTAATCTAATATACATCAATTAAATATCAAACAACAAAACATTTATAAGTTCTATATATCAATTCAATCATAAAGTATATTACCAAAATAAATAAACACAAACATTTTAATTTAATCTAACTACTTCATCAACCTATTTTATCTCTTTTTCAACATTTTATACTATGTTGGCCACATACCTAACTATGTCGACCAAGGATATATTCTCTACTATGTCAGCCACCTACCTAACTACGTTAACTATTATCAACCTACAACATAATCAACCACTCAAGATACATAGTTGGCAATATCCCCAACTAAGTTTTACACCCAAATGACTTACTAGATTGACAAAGTTATATGCAGTTATCCAATTAAAGGACTTACTATATTAGTCAAGCTATACATAGTCAGACACCTAAAGGACTTACTAAATTGACTAGGCTATACATAGTCATCCACCTAAAGGACTTACAAGATCATCTAGGCTATACGCATTCGGCCACATAAGGACTTACAAAATCAGCTAGGATATATGTATTTGGACACCTAAAGGACTTACTAGATTGGATAGTCTATATGTAGTCAACCACCATTATCATTTTACACTAGATCGACCCACTAATATGTAATTGACACTAAAATAACCTACCCATTTAAAATTACATTGGCCTAGTTGATCCCATTTTTTTCTATGATGATTTTTAACTAACTCATCATTAATACCCTAGACATAAATATTCACTTTTTGACCCCTACCTATTTTTTGTCATAATTTTACTCTATCCCAAAAAAATTGGGGAAAATTTTGTTTCACATATTTGCCACAACATCTCATTTTCCAAATATACTTCATTTAACATTAAAAATGATAAAAATTCATATTAAATACAATCTATACCTAAACTAAGATAACATAAACTATAATATGTATTCCTCCTCATCCTCTTCATATTTTTTCCATCATCTCTCTCATTATTTATCTAGGTTGCATGGATCTCTGGTTTCTTAAAATAATAAATAAGTAAATGAATAGTTTAAATTCTATTATATATTAAAAATTTAGAAATTCTTTACCTAAAAATTATTTACTAAAAAGTTTCATATTTTACTCATAACTTTGCTTCTACAATCTCTTTTTAAAAACTACAAGAAGTTTTGGAATCCTAACAACATAGATAATCATTCTACATCTATCACATATTTTTGTAAAAAAAAAACAAATTTTATCTTATATTTTAGGTTTGTCTCTTGCCACTTGCATCAGACACCTTTGTCATCTACTTCACATGCATCATCTCTTCAAAAACAACAAGGTAAGTAAAGATATACATTTACAAATTATTATATTTCATTTATTTTCTACTTTCTACTATAATTTATTAGCTCAATTATTATACATTTCTATGTTCTTTATTGAAGCACCATTCCATGTTACACCTTTGTGACACATAATGAGATTTAAGTGAGGCATATGTATACACACAATATTTTTAAACTTAATTATTTACTAATGCTTTCTCTCTTACAAGAACCTATTAAATTTCAATCTCTCTGAGTGCACGCCTTTAAGGGTACACTAGGAAAGGGATGGGTAGACCTTTGGTGCTTCACAATATTGTTGGTTGCTATACCATTACCTAAACCTAGTATAAGTCAATTTTATCCAACTCCCTAAGAAATTAAACCTCACTTATCCACTTTCATAATTAATTCTCATTTCAAAATAACCCCTTATTAAGAAAATACCATTTTTCTTCATTTTCCTAATAAGTTGACCGTGTTGATATTGTTAGATAGGATTAAATGCATGTTACAAAACTAAATCATCTTGGTCAACCTAGTTTAAGACATAATGGCTAATTTTATCACCTTTAAGTTGGTCAATCATGTCAACTAAACTGACAAGAGAATTTAGGGTCAATCATTGTCTATAAATACCATCTTCACTTTAATCCAATAGGGAGAAAAATTCATTTTTGCATTGTTACAACTTTAAATTCTATAAATTCTATAGTGGAGGAGTAATTTCTTAGTGTTTTACCTTAGAAGGAAAGAAGCTTGTCTTGTGGGAAAGTTTGGATGCAAATTAGGAGCCTTTTAGTTTAGAGTTAATTTATATAGTTTGATCCTTACAAAGCCACAACAACCTCTCGTAAAACACCATTAGATAAGGGAGAGATTGAGGCACAATAGGTTAATTCAAGATAAGTATTCATAACTCATACTCTTTCATTTTGTTAGATAAATATTGTAAAAAGTAATAGGTTTAATGTTTTAATCCTTGCTTAGAATTACCTCGACATTGACTTGAATAGACTTTTCCTTTACATGTTATGTTTTGTTTATTTAACAATCCCCATTTTGTGCCACAAAATTTAATTATCTCTAAATTAAATTTGTTTTATGTATTGTAGGCCTAGTTAGGGTTATTGTAAGGTGATACTTGACAAGAGGATTTGGAAACCTCTCTAATGGTGTTGTGTGATAAGATATACCATAGGTAGGTTTAGAGGATCCAAATTTTTCATGTCCGATTATAAATATCTATGAAATGAGTTGTTGGTAAGATTACCTTATATAAGCTTGTAATTCACTAAGTAGGACAAGTTGTAGACCCATTCTAATTTACTGTATACATAGTGCAACACTTGGTCATTCAAAAAGGATTAACCAAGGTAAATTCAACTCAATCCTTTTCACCTAACAACCTTTATTTGATATAAATTTGGTTTGTGTATAGGAAACTAGGGTTTTATCATTACAGGTACCTCATGCGATATTACATATATGAGAACATGTCAACAAACCTAATTTATATATGCATAAGTGGTGATACAATTAAATTTTTGTCACATTTAATAAGTCCATTATCAATGGACTTGAGTGGCCTACACTACCATCCACTTACAACAATCACATCCAAGAATATTCTTTAATTTTGATTCTCTTCTATCAATGTTAAAATTATATTTCCTCTATCTTTCTCTGTTAGTCACCAATTACATTCAATTGGGACAAGTCTAGGGTCAACAGACTTAAGCAACTTACACTAGAATCCACTTAAAGTGGTCTTATCTATAAGTAATATCATATTTTTTCATGATCTCAGGCATGCACAATAAGATATTTTACTAATTTTCAATTTTAGATATCTTAAAAAATCAACATAAAATCCTAATTTGAGCTATGTACTTATCTTCTTAATGTGTATAAAAAATAATAGTTTTCCATATTTAGTGAATTTTAAAATAAGAATTGTTGATTATTTTAAATATTTACCATTATGATATCTATCTAGTTTTATACCTATTAACTTTAAAAAATTTCATTGTTAAATAGAAAATAGGCTATAACTTATTGAACCCTTACATTTGTTTCAATAATTGCTTGCATTTTCAATTTTATTCTAGGGTTTCAATTAAATTTATGATTTCCAAATACTAAAAATAATTTATATTTGACCTCTGGGCTTAAAAATTCTTATTTTACTTGCATAGAAACCTTTTTTTTCCATTTGTTTTCAAATTCCTTTTCTTTATTTATTTCTTAGAAACTATGTTTTGATAGTTTTAAAACTCATAGGTCATCATTTTAGGAAAAGTGGTCTTCAATTTTATTTGATTCATGGTGTGAGGGGTACTACCCCAATACTCAAGCCATTAGAAAATATCATATATGGATTTTAGTTTCCACATAACTATTTTACCTTATTTTTTATAAAACAATATAAATTGTTAACTATTTTACCTTATTTTTTATAAAATAATATGAATTTTTATGTGTTCTAATAGGTGTTAAACTATAAAATATCATAATTCTAAATATATACAATAATAAATAATTTTGATTTTGATAAATTTCTAAATATGAAAAACTACTATTTTTGGAAAACACTAAGAAGAGATATACTTATATTTAATATAATTCTATTGAATATTCTTAATATATGATAGTTAAAATTAGAAAAAGAGATGTCTATGTAGGTTAAGGATCAGACACAAGATTATAAATAGAATTTGGACAGGGCCAATGTAAGTGGACTACAATGCAGTGTGTTTAAGTCCATTGATAAAAAACTTATCCTAGTTGATTGTGGCAATTAGTTGATAGGAAAAGATAGAAAAATTAAATTTGTGGAAATGACATATTAGAGGAAAAATTAGAGGATATTTCTAAACACAAATGATGTAAGTAGACAACAAAGTAATGTGTTTGAGTCTCATGATTGTGTACTTGTCCCTGTTGAATGTGATAGAAAATTTATTATTGTGCCTTTTGTATCTAAGAATCTAAAATATTGCACCATAAATAATAACACACATAAATCATTGTGTTTCTTCTCATCTTTAAAACCCTAAGGGCACTTTGGTATATTTAAAACATGTAAAAAATAAGGGAGTGTAAACAATTGAGCAAAACTCAATCACCCCCTTGATTATTGATAATTACCTTTATATCTAGTACTCCAAGGAAGGAAATCAAACCCATGTACTTATCCCACCTAGATCTATTATGAAATTATGATACTTTCAATATATGTATGCAACTATAAAATAAATTTTACAGTTAAAAATAATAGCTCTTGACTTCATTTAGAGGGCTCTTGACTTGGCTTATGGTTGCTCCTTATGGATGATATTAAATTTGGAAATAACAAGGTAGGTTTACTCATTTTTTAGAAGTAGAAAAGTGTTCAATATATAGTGACAAGTTGTATACACATAAATTTAATCATTAAGTGTTTGATAATGTTTATCCTTGACATATTTACCTTGGTCTATTCATCATTTTTCTAACTCATAATATATAAGAAAGCTTTCATTATCTTTTAAACACTATAAATAACATATACACATCCTTATTTAAACCAAATTAATACTTATTTATCTTATATAATCCCATCAATCATGTCCCAACATTCTTTGGTCTTTTAGGACACGTCTACACTAGGTTAGATGGGGTCACACTATGACCTTGTCCATTAGTACAACCTTGTCTGCCATGCTCTAAATGTCATTTTTTCAAATTGAGATGTCTCACAAGGTATCTCACTCACATTTAATAAATTAGGTTAATGAAAATATTCTAAATACTCCCCCATAAAATCACATCAAGGCATCCACTTAAACACACCTAGTTGTTTAACATTAAATTTAAATAATGGGATATTTAGGGTTAAAGGTTATCATATAAACTTGTGCACAAGGATGGTGAACTAATTTAATGAGAAATCTAATTAATAAAAACCTCAGATAAGTAATATTATGAATTTTTATAATTGAGATTGTAAAAAATATTAAAATACAACTATTGATATATATTATGATGATTAAGGAATAATGATACTTAGCTAGTTTATTATGCTCATGCAGGTCTAATCTAGAACATGATTGAAGTGGACTAGAAGGTGATCTTGGAATAGTCATCATATTTTAGGAATATTATTTCTATGGCCTTGGATGATTGCATTAGATGTGACTAACTATACCCTTCTATGTTTTTTATCACTATTATTTTGATGTATACATATTATGCACATAGGTTGTTTCTCTTCATAAAATTATCAAACCATATCTTCCTCACCCTTGGAGTGACTATGGGAAAAATGGGTTAGTGGGATCACATCATCAAGATTACCCAAGGAACCTTATATTAATGGGCACTAAATACATAGACAATACTCTGAAGAGGGCCTCAGACTTATGTATTTCTCCCCTATGTGTTTGATTATGTGTGCACAAGGATGTAATGTGTGATAAATAATGACATGGAGTGACCTAGCTTATAACTTGGAAAATATGGATCATGAACTAATCTTCAAATGATTTAGACCTATGGAATACTGCTCCTATGTTTTATATATAAATAGGGATGAATAGGGTGGGTTTGCTCACTTGAATGCTTGATTGTTTGATTCTTAGTAAGTTGCCTTCTGAAATCCTAATATTTACTAGGTAAAAAATAAATGAGTGTTGATATTATATATATACCAAAACCTATTTTAGAAATATATCACATTAAAGCACTTGGGTTGACCTTTAAGATATGTTTCATTTGAAAACTAGATGACTTTTAGGCATTGGACATTTTTTAGGAAAATTTGACACTTGCATCGACATAGGTGTCTATCTAGGATGCAAGTGTCTAAGAATCTAGAAAATAGGTACATGTCTAAAACTAGTAGTGAAAGATAATGATCAGGTTTAGATATTTCTAATAGTACATAAGGCCTAACGATCATAATAATAATGGTCAGACTAAGAGATAAATAATTTAGGCACAAATATATAGTGAACCTAAGCCTTTTAGTAGTAGGTTTGTCTATAACTGAAAGGTACAACCATGATGGATATTTTCCAAGTGTACATGACTAGAGTAATACATAAATCATATTTTAGTATCTACATTTTACCCCATTTAATATATTAGCAAAATTTACAATTTAAATAAAGAAATGCATACCTAGGTGTGTATAACACACCTTGTCTTTGTGTGAGCCCAACTTGAGTGTTTTTCTAGTGACTAACCTGAAACCAAGATGATGTTATGGAATATAATCTATGTATGAAATATGAAATTGAAATAATTTTAGATGTTTGAAAGTATAAATAAAAAGGTTAGGATTACACTCATGTGTTGGTGAAACCATCTTGTCTTTTGGTAATTTGATTTGAAAGGATACCTCATTATGAAGCATTGAATATGAGATTAGGAAAAATATGAACTTGAAAGTATACATATATATATATATATATATATATATATATATATATATATATATATGTGTGTGTAGTATACTTTCAAGTTCATATTTTTCCTAATCTCATATTCAATGCTTCATAATGAGGTATCCTTTCAAATCAAATTACCAAAAGACAAGATGGTTTCACCAACACATGAGTGTAATCCTAACCTTTTTATTTATAATTTCAAACATCTAAAATTATTTCAATTTCATATTTCATACATAGATTATATTCCATAACATCATCTTGGTTTCAGGTTAGTCACTAGAAAAACACTCAAGTTGGGCTCACACAAAGACAAGGTGTGTTATACACACCTAGGTATGCATTTCTTTATTTAAATTGTAAATTTTGCTAATATATTAAATGGGGTAAAATGTAGATACTAAAATATGATTTATGTATTACTCTAGTCATATATATATATATATATATATATATATATATATATATATATATATATATATTGGAGGACACATTCCCCAAAACTTGATGTAAAGGTGAGTTTCAAGACATATATTGAGCTTGTTTTATCTCAATCGTGCAACCCAAATATGTGCATGATCTGGTGAGTGTGAAAATTTTAATTGAATCATAATATATATGGTGAGGGTGGATGATTTAATCAAATATCACCTATAATTTTGGTAAAGTTAGATGATTTATCTAACTTATAAGCTTGGTAAGATTGAGAAATGTAATTAACTCAACCTTCTAAAATTAAACCAACTACTGTAGTAGATTTGGCTCAATAATAGTCCATAAAATTCCAATGTAGGTAAATAATAGTCCATAATAGTATTTGAAATATGGAGAATGATTTGATTTTTTAATTTTAGGTGCCCTTGGCATTGCATATGCACCTCATATATGTTTCAAGCTAAAATATTGGTATAGTAGCAACATCAAGGTATAAAATATTATCAAAAATGTGTATTTGAATCATATAATATGAAATATGGTGAATCTAAAATTGATGAAAGTATGAAGGACATGTTTCTATGACATTCCCCTATTGAATCTATGAATTTGCATAAATGTGGAGAAAAATTTTACATTACATACCCCCACTATAATCTAGAGAATATGTAAACTGGTGTAAATGTGGAGAAAATGTTTACATAACATGCCCCCATTGTAATCTAGAGATGTTGAATATTGAATAAGTGTGGAGATCATGCCTTTTTGACATGCCCCTACTAAAATCTGAAACTATGAAAGTGTGTCATCCATGCCTCTATGACATTGCTCCCCTTTTGAGGTGAGGGGAAGTAGAATTTGGTAGTTACCTTACCTCAAAATCATAAAATAATCTTATAAGTTGTGTATTGAGCATGTGACATATAGGATTAACATGTCTAGGTATTTATAACATTTTAGTATGTGATCACATCAAATCCTAAGATGCATGATGTAGATCATGGCAATATCTAGAGAGTAAAAATACAATCTCAACAAGTAATCAAGCACACACATAAGAACACTCAAAATAAAAACAATATAAAGTGGTCCAAAGTGAATGTATATAAGAGGCATGTTCAATTATTACATAATCGAAGGGGCATGACTTAGTCAAATACCCCAAAATAATATGATGGCATATTAAAACATCCATATAGGTAATAATTAGATAAGGGCCATAATCAATAGAACATATTCAAATGATCCAAAATACAATATAATGCAAAACGATAATAAGAAAGGAAAATAATTAACCAAAATGATCATAACATACTAGTTCTTAAACATATGTGTTTGCGAGAAATGTTAAGTACATAGCATATCAAATAAACTATGAAAGGTATAAGCATGGATATATGCATGTATAAGTATATAAACTCAAACATGATAATGAAAAATTATCATATAATAATAACCTGGGTGTATTATCATCAAAGAAACATATGTCTCCAACATACTTAGGACATGAGTAGAGGGAAATCCCAACATATGTATGTGCATATATCATGTAATTGGGTATGCATGTATCACACTCAAATGATATGTGAAATGCATGTGTATATAGGAAATAATGATATGTTTTTTGTTAATCAAGAGTGTATCCTTGTGAGAATGTGTGTTATTTCTCACTCTTGATGAAACATGGAATCTCTCCTAAGTGTGGGTGAATTTGTAAGGGAGAGAATCTCTGAAGAAGGATTGTTTCCTTGGTGATCTCACTAAAACTTTTTCTTAGACCTATTAACTATTGATTATAGATATGAAAAGTGTGAAAGGGATGCTACTTATAATGTAATTGAAAGGAAAAATGGGAATGAAGGTGATGCACCAATATTGTATGACCACTTATGCTCTTAATAGACACTCTTATGAAAGGGAAAAGCTTGCACACATTCTCTTCACCTCTAAAATAATGTTTCATAAAAAGGACTTAATAAACTCAATCCTTTTAAGGAAGGAATGTAAAGGAACCAAATTCACATCCAATGCTTGGAATAAAGTTGATCTTGACACTTAGAATGACCTATAGAAGTTCAAATATGTTTATTGAAGGTATAAAAATAGACAATAACATAGGAAAACAAATGCTTCACAATTCTATATCAATGGAAAACACATAAACTTCACAAAAAACTTGAAAATGAAGGAACAAAAGCTTATTTCTCTAAAAAGGTGAGTAAAAATTTTAGAAGCCTTTTAGCACAACCAAAAACAAAGAGTTATTACAACATTATGGAAAATTAGTACAAATATAAAATCAAATGATAGGAGATAAGGCATCCCCAAAATAGGGGTATTCAAACTTGGTCTCCTTCCTCTTTAGGTGCTACATAGTACTTTTTCAAACTCTTTCATTCATTCATGTCATTAGGGTGGCATATAAGATAGATTATCATGAGTTTTTGGTACTTGTAAATATCTTCATTATGATTGGTCAAGCCTTGACCACTTGGAGAGTGCATATATCTTTGCTTGACCCCATATATACTAGCTATTATGTCCTTAATGGTGAATTAGTCCTCCTCCTTGAAAATAGGACTTTAAGTCTTCATTAATTCTTCCATTGAAAAATTATTATGACATTGATGAGGTTTCTCCACCATACATAGGTTGTTAGAAGCTCTTTAGTGCTTGTTTGACTCCTTCAACAAGCTAGGCATTAGAAGCAAAGAAGGAATTTTTGGAGACTTGAGACTTATTCAAACCTTTAAAACTCATTCTAGATGATACTTTACCTTTTCCTACCTTATTTTTGGTGTAGATAATATGTATTATCCTTGAAAAATTTTATTATAAGCCTTATGCAACGATTTTATGTTTTAACCCCTTGGAAAGCTCATTCTTCAACATGGTGTAGAAGGGAAAAGTGGAGTTTGTCTTCAATAATGAAAAATTACTCCATTTATGGTCTCTAAAAAGTATACTAGACTTGAAAAAAGACATTTGAAGCCATAAAACACTAAAAAAGACTTGGTTTTGCACCAAAACCTTGAATTTTCTTTTAATCTCTTGTAGTTCTAAAAATAGGTAAAGGTCCTGATCTAAAAGTTTGTACAAATAAAATTTGAAACTTGAGAAAATTTTTAAGTACCCTATAATATCTTACATCTCCACACAAATTTTCATGATCATATTCTGAGTGTAAGTGTCTAATTAGGCCTCCTAGGCCTAAAAAAGTAAAAATCTTACTCCAAATAGCTCCCAAACGTGTAAAATTACCCAAAATCATGTGAAATCACCCAAAATAATATAATTAAATTTACCTACACTATCAAAAAAATCCATGTCAATTTTGGGGTCTTGAGATCTTGTGAAAGTATGTAAACCAATAAATCACCTTATCACCTAATCTCATTTTGAGCCTGTTTGAGACTACCTTGGAGAATTTGTCTAGTTCAATCACCTATAGAATATACCATGAATTTTTTTTAACTTTAATATATATTATACATCCAAAATTACATCATATAATGACTGGGATCTTTTTCTTTTTTAGAAAACTTATAAAACACCAAAAATTATGAAAAATAGGGTATTTATGACAATTAAAATTAAATAATAGTTACATTTATATAACCTCATTGGAGTTATAAACAACACAAAATATGTTTAAGGACCAAAATATGTCATTATATGTGAATTTGAGGTCCATTTCCTTTGACTGGTCACAATTAGGGTTTTAAAAGGGTTTAAGACATGTCTGGGGTCTTAACGATTATTCATAAAAAATAGAAAACCAATTGACCTGATTAAACTTGGAAAACATTATTTAATTAGATACTAAATTATACCAAATTTATCATATTGCCATGAAAATTTTGAGAGATGGTATGAGTATGTAAAGTTGCTCTTTAGGTGGCATGCTTAGCTCTCTTTGGACTTGAGAGAGCTCTAATATGAGTTTTGGGCCTCAAAACTCATTATAAATGATGGGATAGGTTAATAAAACTCCAAAAAAATCCTATTAATGATTATAAATTCCATATTAGTGAGTATGATCCCTCTAAATGCATCTGGTGTATTGGTTAGGGGTCTTGGGGTTTAGCCTTATCTCCTTCTTGTTAGACCTCAAGGGATCTTAGATTGAAACCTAAGATTTAGTGCCTCATTATAGTATATAGAAAATTTTTACATGAATGTTTAATTACATTATGTCTCTTCATGATGTTTTAAAATCTTACATTATTTCTATACCTCAAACAAGCCTCTTGGTCTCAAGACTACCCCTTGCCAAAAGAGTGAGCCAGGTTTGAGATAAAATAATGGGTGTGTTCCCTATTTGAATGAATTTAAAATGGAAATGGATGAAGTTTTACACTAATTACACTCACTTTACCAATTTTTATATTGTGATCATGCCTATAGATATCTCTAAACATCAATTTCCCTCAAGACTAGATTGTAGGCCTGTGTGTATCCTGGCAATAGGTCTAGACATCATTTTAGTATTTTCACCTTTGTAACATCAAGTATAATTACTTATATCATATGTTTATTTCATCAAAAAATAATACATAAAATAATCCTCATCTTTAGACGTCTCACAATCTTTTACCTTTTCCATCAATCAAACAAAACACTCTTGAAGAGGCAGACATGTAGTTTATGTCTTGACACACTTTGTGTAGAGACTTAAAACTTAGTTTGGTTAATATTCATTTTGATTTATTTGGTATAATTACCTATGAAATATTTTTCAAACTGAGTTTTACCTTAGATTTCCTCATATCATTCTTTGCTTATCACTTAGGCTTAAAACAACCTATCTTAAGCTTGAAGTATGTGTATGACCCTTTAAGGAGTCTTGACTATGTTTTGTTTATGACTTCATCATTTTCATAACTAACTCTCTCAAAGTTCATGAAATTATTTTAATTCTTCACTTAGGTTTTATATGCCCTCTCACACACCTCTACCTCTTTACTTTAGCTTAAAAGTAGGATGGTCTTTCAAAAGGCCTGTATGTAGCCATTTAGGACATGTGACTATATTTGATGTTCAAACTCCCATTTTCTACATCATTTATCTCCTTCAAGGGATTTAAATTAGTTTTATTTACAATTAGGTTTCAATAATTTCAAACATGTCAATTCATTTCTTCACTAGACTTAATACCCACTATCTAGTTAGCCATCTATCTTTGACTACCTGTAGGTCACTAAATGACTGTAGATGAACATTTGATGTTGTTTGTATGAAATTTTAGAAGATATTAGAATTAATAATACCTTAAAAGGTTTATAAAATGTTTTAAAAACACCATTTATCTATTGAATACATATTATGAGGTTCAAAATCTTCAAGCATATTCATATCCCACAAGTCTCCTCTCATCCACCACTTCCAATGTAGTATACTTGACTGTGCTAACTCCTTGGTGAATATAAGTGTAGAGTTAAGGATTATATATATGAGTTTCAAGAACTTGAACTCATTTATTTTTATTTCTATAATTATTTAAGGATATACAAACTAAGGAGTATTCACTCTTCCTGTCCATAGGGTTTGCTAACTCATTTTGAAAATTTCAAGACACTTCTTATCTACTGATTTTGTACAGTCCTATAGGTGGATATTTGACTATGAAATTAGTCTATTATTTATCCTTTTATTTATAAGTGGTATAGATATTCTTATTATTGGTATTCTATCTTTATCTACATAGAGGTTAGGCTCTATATTTCTTAGGTTTATTTTAGTTGGTCTGAGGTTGATCTTGGTCCCAAAATAAGACCTACAAGCTTGAGGCCTATAGGTCTCATTTAATTTTTTAAGGGATCAAAGCCACTTCTTGACTAAAATTCACTCCTTAAACAAACTAAACTCCATGATACCTCCTTGTCACTCCTATAAATTTTAAATATAATGATAAGTATCCTATCATCCCTTTCAACTCACTTACTTGATCTGTATGAACTGACTACTATAGGTAGACCATAGCTATAGGTGGATATTAGATGCTACAAGACCTTAATAGGGTCATTTACATGGATTTATAGCCTTTATTAAATTATTAAATAATTCACAAACCCTTCAAACCTCCCTTATCTACTATCATAAACCTTATGCTTTATAACTCGTAGTTGATTGGGTCATTCCTAGTTGACTATAGGTTTGAAAACTGTCTGTATCCTTTGAGTGAGCTCCATCTTGATAGATAACTCCATATTTATTTCCTCATATTGGTCTTAATGATTGACTATATCATATCCATCTCATCTAACCTATTAATTTCATCCATCATATTGTCTTTAAAATTCAATTTGGTTCCTTAAGCTAGTTATAGGTGTACATTATTTTTATACAGACTATAAACCTATAGCAGTCAATTTTCCTTAAGATACCTATATTAAGTCATTTTTATGATAAATTTATCCAATACATAAGCTCCCTTTACATACTATTGACTATCATAAATTCACTTTTCATTGAACCTTGACTAACTTAACATAATGTTGTAAGTTCAACTAACCCTTGACTGTAAGTGTAGAAAACCCTTTTACTTATCCATGCTCTTAAGATGCCAAAATATTACTAAACTAATTTTAGATATTATAATATTAATTAAAAAAATTACCTTTATGATACAATATAATATTCTTAAAATATCCCTAAAATTAGTGACTACTATAGTTGATCATTAGGTTATCTTTTTGCCTTTGTACAGACTAGGGAGAGTGAAGTCACTTTGCCTTCTTCACTAGTCTTTATATGAGGGTATTATGATAGGTTATATTAAACCTAAAAATTATAATTATTTTAGCTTCACTACTTAACCATATGGCCACCCGCTCACTACCTTCATGTCAAGCCTTCTTCCATTTATTGAAGTTCTTATACCATGTAGACCTTAAGGACTTTATCTACAGGTCTATATTCCTATGTTTAGGCCTTCACATGATGACATTTTGGTTCCCTTGACCCATGAGAACATCTATCCATTACCTACATACCTTTTTAATGAGGTAATATCCTTCATATACCTTTGATAATTTAATATTAATCCCTTTCAAACTCACTTTATGCAAACCACATAGTCCCTTGGTGAATCCCAAGAACTTGACTCCTTGAGATTGGCTCCTTAGTTCCTCAAAATGTCCTAAAGGGATTTTATATACACTTTAAAAAAATGGATAAAAACTATCCTAAAAATATCCTATTATCATCTTATGATGAACACAACATTACACAACTTGTTTCCTCATGAAGATTAGTACACTAGAAAGTATGCCTCTATCTTCATGCTAAGAGCTTGTGGATGTAGGTGAGTATGAAAAAACATATAAATAACCATATGCTTAATATAGTTAAATATGATATAAAAACCATATCCATATCTTTTTACTATTTAATAACCTAGAACTCAAATAAATTGTGGTAGTCACCTCATAAACTATGCAAAAATGAAGGTTTCTTGACAAAATAGAGATCACACATGTAAAATAGGTTTTAATAAACTTTTTATATGATTTAATATACCTTAAAAATCTCAATTAATTACCTTTAACCATTTAAAATACTCCAAATTACCAATCCAATGAATAAAAATGATCCCATAGGTTTTCTAGTTAGTTTTAGACCACCCCAGGGTCTTAATGATTGATCATAAAGGAGTGAGAATGAATCTAATTTAAAATTCCATAAATATTAATCTTACTAGGATTAATTCCTTTGGAAAAAAATTTAGGATTCAAATCTCTCTCCTCTATTTGTATCAAGCACTTGAAAACTACCCTTGTGAGATTGTGAAGAGGGTAATGAAGGAGAAAAAGCAAGTATTGAAATTTTAATAAAAGTGAGAGATTTAAAATCATGGAAATGACCTTTATAAGAATAAAACACACCTTAAATGCATTTTCACATGGAATTTGGCACCTCAAGTTTGTACAAACCCATACAATTATGTTTTAAAGCAAAAATTGAGTTGTTTCTATGAATAAACAATTACTATGACTTAATTATGAAATTAGTAAATTTAAAACTCATTTAAAATTCTTTAAAATTTTAATGGTATGCATATTTAATCTTTATAATCTTATAATTCCCTTAAAATCATATCCAAGTATAAATAAAGTTAGTATAAAAGAGATGATCTCATATAAATTAAATATAATAGTTCCACACCTCCTTTGACTTTAGATGACCTCTTCCCCATGTGATTATATGATCCATGTAATATATACACCTTGATAAGGATTAGATTGGTCATAATACAAACCTAGGTTTCTCCAAAAACCTTTAACTTTGATAAAATACATTAATTTCATCAAACAAGACTAATAGGATTCAAACCAAGTGATCAAGTGAAATAAATTGACTTGAAAGACAATGTACCCTCTTGACATAATATGACATACCCTTATGAGCTATTATATTGACCCTTAAGGCATTGTAATTTTTTCCCAATACATTACATTAAATAATTCTAACAAGGCTAACAAATCATCATTTGAAGACTACCAAAGGCATGACAAGGATGTGAACATGTTTTTAGAATCATTAAAAGCAAAGTTTCAAATGATAGGGGTGAAATTTTGACCTGTGAGGTCAAAATTATCAACATTATGGAGTCTCAGCTAGGAAGCATGCCTACTATGCTTAAGAACCATTAACTTTACAACTCTTTTTAGACTCAAAGACTCGCTCACTCAATCTAAAAACACATGATCAGACCTTGAATACTGATTACAAATAATGACCAATAAAAGGTAAGACATGAACTCCTAAAATAACACACACAACACCACAACTAGACTAAAAATAAAAGAAAATAAACTAGTCCTAATAAGACACCTAATGTGAAACAAGTACTTATGGAATCAAAACAAGAAACTACTAAAACTAGCTAACCAAGACAAAGAATGATCCACCTAGATGAAAAGGGAAATTCATGAACTTACTTCCTCCAAGATATCATATAATTTTCAAAGTAAGGTGTTTATTAAATATGATGTTTGATAAGCCCCTTTTCTTTCCTACCAACTCTTTTAGCATCTCCTCAAGTGAGTCATCAAAAACAAACTAGTCACTAATGAAGACATACTCATCTTGTACTTTAGGATCTTTTTCATAATGCTTATCAGTTGTAATCTCATCAAGTGATACCTCATATAAGCATTGTCCTTGAGTCTCTATGGCATCTTGAGTGGTCTCATTCTTCTTATCAACTATTTTAGCTCATCAATATCTTTAAGGAGCTTTGAATAATCAATCCAATCTACATCATGGTCTTCAATGAGTGACTCTTGATCAACCTTATCATGATCATATTCTACAATAGGTAACATATCCTTACAAAGGTCTTTAATCTCTTGCAGAGATTGAATGTATAGCTTCCAAACATCCTTTTTTACCTCACTTTAAAAAAATTGAATGTGATCAACTTGAAAGACACCTTCATCTTTCTCAAGTAGAGATATAGGGTTGTCAAGAATGTCAAATGTGTAATCATGATGTGATTGGGAAACAACTTGCTCAAGGTCAATCTCTTTCTCAACTGATAGATCTTCTTCAATATTAGCTGTAACCTGATTATCAATTTATACCTAAAATTAAGTGTCAATGAAAATCTCTTCCTAATTCATACTTCAAGCATCCTCTTCACACTCTCCAAGAATCTCACTTACAATTGAAACCTCCTCTATCATTGATAAAACATGCTATACTTCAAGAAGGGAGATGTTGAAAGGGTGATGGAATTCACTTGTTTAAGAGGGAGTATGAGGCATGAAAGGTTTCTCATGATCATATGTTAGAGTTTTGAGGGAAATGGAATCATTTAGGGAGTCTTAAAGATAAGGGAAAGAAAAATTATTAAATACTTCTACATTATACTCCTATTTAGCCATCACCTTATCAAAATCTAAAACATCCTTATCCTCATGGACAACTTGAGCTTGAGGGATAGGAAAGTAAAAAGTGGAACTATAATAAGGTTTAGTCTTTGGAATAGGCTCTTGAATAGATATATTATTATGCTCTTGATTCTAACTAAGGAGCTCCCTTAGCTCAAATTGAGCATGGTTAAGAACTTCATGAGGATAAGAAACACAAGAAGATTGGTAAGAAATACAAGAGGTTTCTTGAAATAACTAATTCAACTCACCTTGATACCTCTCCCATGTATCCATCTTCTCCAATACAAGATCACACAACTCATTCCTCTCTAATGGATCATCAGACACATTTTGAATCAACCCACTCACTTCTTCATATTGAGAGGATGAACAAACCTTTCTTGCACATGCTAATATTTTGCTTTCCATTTCATCCATTATTTTTTGGAAACAAGGCTGATAATATGCATCATCATAGCCATATGGGAAAGGTGAAGGCTGGTAATAAGATTGATATGTTCACAAAGAAGGTAAGGATCATACTCTTCATAGTAAGGATCATGAAAAACTTGATAAGACTCTTGGTAAGGCTGATTATGCTCATAATAAGACTCATATGGATTATGATAATGCTAGCATAACTCATTATATAGTTAATAAGGAGTACCATAGTGTTGATAAGGCTCATAAATATGTATGAAATTACCATTTTATTCAAAATGAGCCATAAAAATAACATCAAGATAGTGCAATGAAGATACACTTACTTAGAAACTATGTTTGGGCTGCTAAAATCAGTTTATTGAGCTTGGAGTCATCAGATGCTTCATGAATAGTGTTATTAAAACTATAATTTCACCAATAACAACACCAATTCCATCCCATGAAGCATGCCAAAAACTATTGTCTATCAGTAGTGTGCCCTTATGAGAATGTGTGTTATTTCTCACTCCTACTAAAATATGGAATCTCTCCTAAGTGTGGGTGAATTTGGAAGGGAGATAATATTTAGAGAGGGTTAGTTTCCTTGGTTATCTCACTAAAACTTGTTCTTAGACATATTAACTACTAATTCTAACTATGAAAAGGGTGAAAGGGATGCTAATTGCAATATAATTGAAAGGAAAATTGGATATGAAGGTGATGCACCAATATTTTATGACAACTTATGCTTGCAATAGAGACTCTTATGATAGGGAATATATTGCACACATTCTCTTAACCTCAGGAATGACCTCTATAATAATGTTTCACAATAAAGACTTGATAAACTTAATACTTTCAAGTAAGGAATTCAAAATAACTTACTTCATATCTAATGCTTGGACTAAAGTTGATATTGACACAATGTTAGACCAAAAACCTAAAAATGGAGGAATAAAAGCTTCTTATTTCTCTTAAAATATGAGTAAAAAATTTGGAAACATTTAAGCACAACCAAAAACAAAGACTGAATACAACATTATATAAAATAAGTACAAATATAAAATCAAATGATAAGAGCCAAAGCAACCCCAAAATAAGGGTCTTCAAACTTGGTCTCCTTCCTCCTTAGGTGATATGTAGTAATTTTTCAAAATATTTATTTCATTTGTGTCCTGATGGTGGAATATAAAAGAGATTAGCATGAGTTTTGGGGTCTTTGAAATATCTTCATTATGATTGATCAATCCTTGAACTCTTGGAAAGTGTCTATATCTTTTCTTGACCCCATATATACTAGATCTTATTTCTTTGATGAATAATTAGTCCTCCTCCTTGAGAATATGAATTTAATTATTCATTAATTATTCCATTGAAACATTATTATAGGACATTAATGAGGTTCATACACCATACATGCGCTGTCAAAAGCTCTTTAGTGCTTATTTGACTCCTTCAACAAGTTAGGTGTTGGAAGGAAAGAAGGTTTTTTTGGAGACTTGAGAATTATTCAAACCTTTCCAAATAATTCCAAATGATATTTAACATTTTAAATCCTTATTTTTGGCATATATAATATGTATTATCCTTGAAAAAGTTTATTATAATCCTTATGCAATGATTTTGTGTTTTGACCCCTTGAAAAGCACATTTTTCAACATGGCATAGAAGGGCAAGTAGAGTTTGTATTAAATAATGTAAAATTAAAAATGTATGGTATATAAATAATATAATATACCTATAAAAATACATTTTAATCCATAAAACACTCACAAATACTTGGTTTTGCACCAAAACCTTGAATTTTCTCTCAATCTCTTGTAGCCCTAAAAATAAGTAAAGCTCCTTATCTAGAAGTTTGTATGAATAAAATTGGAAACTTGGGAACATTTTTTAGTACCATATAAGATATTAAATATACAAACAAAATTTTATAACTATATTTTGAGTTTAAGTGTCTTTTCCAGCTCATTCTCTCTCCTAGATTAGGCCTCCTAGGTCTAGAAAGTAGAAATATTGCTCCAAAGAGATACCACACATGTGAAATCAACGAAAAGAAATTTAAATAACCCAAAAGTGTGTGATTATATTTAAATAGGGTATCAATAACCTCCATGTAAATTTTGGGGTCATGAGACCCTATGGAAATATGCAAACCAAGAAATCACCTTGTCACCTAGTCTCATTTTGAGCCTGTTTGAGATTGCCTTGGAAAATGGGCTTAGTTCAATTACATTCAAAATATACCATGAATTTTTTGAAATTTAATATATATTATAAATCCCAAATGACATCATACAATGATTGGAAATCTTTCTCTTTCTTAGAACACCTTAAAAATAATAAAAAGAATGAAAATAGGGTATTTATGACAATCTATATGATTATAAGTATGGATTAGGTACATGTAAAAAACCTAATTGGATTCCTAAAAAAAAAAATATGTTTTAGGACCAAATTTTTTCATTATATTTTAATTTTAGGTCTATTTATCTTGATTAGTCATAATTAGGGTTTTAGAAGGGTTTAAGACTTATCTCAGGTCTTAATAATTGTTCATAAAGAAAACACCACCAACTGACCTCCTTCAACATGGAAAAAATTATTGACTAACCTCCATAAAAAATGGATCAGCTTCCAATTCAATGTGTGAATATTGTATGAGTATGTAAAGTTTCTCCTCAAGTGGTATGCTTATCTCTCTTTGGACTTGAGACATGTCTAATCTAAGTTTTAGGTCTAGAAACACATTATCAATGTTGGGATAGGTTCATAAACCTCAAAAAAAATCCTATCCATGATTATACATTCATTTTTAGTGATTATCACCCCTACTAATGCATTTGGTGTATTGGTCAGGCGTATTGGGGTTTAATAGTATCTCCTTGTTATCCTTCAAGGGCACTTAGATTGAAACCTAAGATTTGGTGCCTCCTAATAGTGTATTAAAAACTTTGATATGAATTTTCAATACCCTCAAGGATGTTCATGAAGTTTTAAAATCTTATTTTGTGTTTAGACCTCAAATAGGCCTCTTGGTCTTAAGACTGCCCCTTACTAAAAGATTGGGCTAGGTATGAGACAAAAAATGGGTATGTCCCCTATTTATATGACTTTAAAATAGCCATGGATGCATTTTTACACTCATGATAATCCAATATACCAATTTTTATATTGTGATAATGCTTATATATATCTCTACATGATAATTTCCCTCAAGGCTAGACTATAAGCATGTGTGTATCCTAACATTAGGTGTAAACATAATCTATCTTTTCACATTTATATCATCAGGTCTAAGTAGTTATATCAGATGTTTATTACATAACCAAATAATACATAAAATAATATTCATATTTAGACTTCTCACAATCCTTTACCTTTTCCATCAATCAAGCAAAACACTCTTGAAGAGGTAGACTTATAGCTTATCTCTTGACTGACTGTGTGTAGAGAATTAAGACTTAGTTTGGTCAATCCTCATTTTTATTTATTTATTCTCATGCCCAATTAACTATTTTAAAAATTTATGTGGACCTTATTATTCCTCATATCATGTTTTTCTTCTCGCTTAGGCTTTAAATAATCTATCTTAAGCTTCCAGTCTGTGTATGGCCATTTAGGGAGTCATGACTGTGTTTTGTTTATGACTTCACCATTGTCATCACTAACTCTCTAAAATTTCATGAAATTATTTTAAGTCTTAACTTAGGTTTTATATCCCCTCTCACACACCTCTACCTCTTTGATTTAGCTTGAATGTAGAATCATCTTTGAAAATGCTTATATGTATCCATTTAAGACATGTGACTGTATTAGGTGTTTAAACTCCCATTTTATACATCACTAACATATTTAAATGGATTTGAATTAGTTGTAGTTATAATTAGGTTTCAATAATTTTAAACACATCAACTTATTTCTTCATTAAACTTAAGACCCACTGTCTAGTTAGCCATCTATCTTTGACTCCCTATAGGTCACTACATGACTATAAATGAACATGTGATGTTGTTTGTATGGAATGTTGGAATATATTAGAATTAAAAATACCTTAAAAGGTTTATATAATGGATAAAAAACCCATTTTATATGTTTAATACATCTTAGGATGTTCAAACTCATCAAGCATATTCATACCCCACAAGTCTCCTCTCATACACCACTTCTAGTGTAGTATGCTTGATTGTGCTAACTCCTTAGTGAATGTAAGTGTAGAGTTAAGTATTATATATATGAATTTAAATGTATTTAACTCAAGTATTTATTTTTATATAATTATTTAAGGATATAAAAGTAAATGAGTATTCACTCTTACTATCCACAGGGTCTGTTAACTCCTTTTGACATTTTCAAGATACTTCTCATCTACTCATTTTGTATAATATTGTAGGTGGATATTTGACTGTGAACTTAGTTTATTAGTTATCCTTAGATTTTTAAGTGTTATATATCTTATTATTATTTTTATTATATATTTATCATCATAGAGGTTAGGTTATATATGTCTTAGGTTTACTTTAGTTGGTATGAGGTTAATCTTGGTCCCAAAAGAGGACCTACATGATTAAGGCCTATAGGTCTCATTTACTTGTTTTAAGTGATAAAATACTCTTCTTTAATATTATTAACTCCTTTTAAAAAATATAAAATACATGATAACTCCTTTTAACTATAGTATTTCAAAGCTTTTGATAAACATCATGTCATCCCTTTCAACTCACTTAACTGATCTATACAGACTAACTGTTGTAGGTAGACCATGAATATAGGTGGAGATTAGATGATAAAATACCTTAATAAGGTAATTGACATGGATTTATATCCTTTATTATATTTTTAAATCATTAAAAAACCCTTAAAATCTCCTTTATCCACTATCATAAACCTTATGATTTGTAACTTTTAGCTGACTGTGTCATTCTTTGTTGACTATAGGTTTGAAAATTGACTGTAAGTATCCTTTGAAAGAACTCCATATTACTAGAGAAATCCATATTTATTTCATCATATTGGTCTAAATTACTATCTATATCATATCCATCTCATGTAACATATTTAATTCATCCATCATCTTTTCCTTAGAATTTAGTTTGGTTCCTTAAGCTAGTTGTAGGTATACATTAGTTTTGTATAGACTGTAGACTTATATCAGTCAATTTGATTTAAGATCCATCCATGAAGTCATGATTATACTAAATCTATATAATAAATAATCTCCCTTTATATCCTCTTGAATATCATAAATTCATTTTGCATTGACCCCTAACTAACTTAACCTAAAGTTGTAAGTTTAACTAACCCTTGATTGTAGGTGTAGAAAACCCTTTTACCTATTTATGCTCTTAAGATGCCAAAATATGAATGAACTAATTTTATCTCTTATAATCTTAATGAAAACCACTTATATTTATGATCCAATATAATAATTTATTGATATATCCCTAAAAATAGTGACTACTATAGGTGATCATTAGGTTATCTTTCTGCCTTTGTATGGACTGGAGAGAGTGAAGTCACTTTGCCTTATTTACTAGTCTTTATATGAGGCTATTTTGCTAGGTTAGATATAAAAAAATGGATCTCTTAAACCTAGAAATTATCTAACTCTCAACTTCACTAATTAAACATATGGCCACCTACTCACTGCCTTCATGTCAAGCATTCTTTCATTTATTGAAGTTCTTATACCATGCAGACCTTAAGGACTTTATCTAAAGGTTTCTATTCTTGTGTTTAGGCATTCACATGATGGAATTTTTTTCCTTGAATCCTTATATAATCACTCTATTACCTCCATACATATATCATTCATTTATATACTTCATATACCTCTAACAATTCAATATTAAGCCCTTTCAAATTCACTTTATGCAAGCCACATAGTCCCTTGGTGAATCCCAAGAACATGACTCCTTGAGATTGGATCCTTAGGTCCTCAAAATTTCTTGAAGGGATTTTATATGAACTTAAAAAATGATTAAATCTATCATAAAAATAACTTATTATCATCTTAGGATGAACACAATATCATACAACTTGTTTACTTATGATGATTGGTACACTAGAAATTATACCTCTATCTTCATGTCAAGAGCTTGTGGATGTAGGTGAGCATGAAGAAAAATATGAATAAACATATAATTTAGATAATTAAATATTATATAAAAACATTATCCATATCCTTTTACTATTGAATAACCTATAACATAAAGAAACTATGGTAGTCACCTCGTAAACTATGTAAAAAATGGAGGTTTATTGACAAAATAGAGATCACACATGCCAAATAGGTTTGGATAAATTTTTTATATGATTTAATTGACCTTAAACATCTAAATTAATTAACCTTAACCATTTAAACTATATTAAACTAATAATTTAATGAATAAAATGAGCTTATGGGGTTTCTAGTTAGTTTTAGACCACCTCAGGGTATTAACGATTGTTCATAAAGGAGAAGGGATGAATATAAAAAAAATTCAAAAATATTAATCTTATTGGGACCCCCTCCTCTATAAAAAATTTATGACCCAAATCTTTCTCCTCTATCCATACCAAGCACTTGAAAACTACCCTTGTGAGCTTGTGATGAGGGTGATGAAGGAGAAAAATAAAAAATTTCACTTTTAAGACTTGTAAGAGCTTGAAACTCATGGATATGACCTATATACTAATAAAACACACCTTTAAGGAATTTTCACCTAGAATTAGGCTTCTAAACTCCGTATGAACCCATAAAATTGCCTTTTTTGAGAAAAAACCAAGTTATTTTCATGAATAAACCATTGTTTTGACTTCATTATAAAATTGGTACATTTAAAACTCCTTTCCAAGACTTTTAATGTGTAATTATATGTATATTTCATCTTGAAAATCTTATAATCCCATTAAAAGTGTCTCCAAGTGCAAAGAAAGTTAGTATAAAAGAGATGATCTCATATAAAGTAATTATAATAGTTTCAGACCTCATTTGACTTCAGATGACCTCTTAGCCATATTATTAAATGATACATGAAATAAATATGCCTTGATAAGGCATAGATTGGTCACAATATAAACATAGGTTTCTTTAAAAACCTTAAACTTTGCTAAAATACCTTAATTTCATCAAACAAGACTAATAGGATTCAAACCAAGTGACCAAGTGAAATAACTTGACTTGATAGATAATGTACCCTCTTGACACAATATGTCATACCCTTGTGAGCTATTGGATTGACCCTAAAGGCATTGGAAAGCTTGTCCAAGATATTACCTTAAATAATGCTAACACATCATCATTTGAAGAATACCAAAGGCATGGCAAGGATGTGAATAGGGTTATATAACCATGACAAGAAAAATTTTAAATGATAGGGGTGATAGTTTGACCTATGAGGTCCAAATTGTCAACAATGCTATCTACTAACATGGAGAAAACAACATAAGTATAAGAAATAGTACAACTAAGAACATGTTAAATTTTTTTGTTATATTTGAATTATTTGAATATTTATGGTATTTTTAGAATATTTATTTATTTTAATTATTTTTGTTAAGGTAAAGTTTATATAATTATCTCATCTAAGAGATGCTCATCTGAAAGTACTAATAACACTAGATATGGTATATCAAATTGGTGGTAATGCCAAGGAGCATGTATGGGTGTAATATCTGGCATTGTAGGCTCTGTAGTGCTTTGTATATGTGTCATAAGACTCTATGATCTCAAAGAGACAATAGAAAGAGTATGGGTTCATGAAACCCATCATTTTTTTGTTTTTTTATTGTATCTAAAGTATCAATAATAGGAACATGTTTAGTTGCTCTAGATAACTGAGTATGTTGCATAGTAGTAGATGAGGATTCTATGGAATCCACTATGTATCTCTAATGTAATGGTCTCTTAGTATAGGATACATAATAAAAGGAATTGCACGTTATGTGTCATTTCAAAAATAATTAACCTTATTAAGTTTGATAGTTAACTGACTTGGAATAAATTATTTTTGTTTAATGGATGTTGATATTGAATTCTAGGAACTATGACTACACTGTTGGTATGAATGTATTTAATACACCCATGAACTATGAAAGGTATTGTGAAAATTTTATGTATCCAAGGTCATATAAATAACATATAAAAGACTCTCATATATGGTATATTTGATAAGTTATTGACCACATATGTTGGGCCAACCTATAAAGGTAATCTAATATCATCAAGAACTTGCTATGAAGTCCCATCAAATGCTCTAACCACTCTGGTCAAAGGGTGTAAATCATCATGTGTATATCTAAACTATGTAAGTAATGTCATGGTGTAAAATTTTTTACTAGAACCATTACCAATCATAACACTATGAATATGTTGGTCATCAAGGTATGTTCGAATAAATAATAAATGAATATTTGAGTCATCATCCACAATCTTATTATCATTGAAAGTAATAGACGGTCTCTGAACCATAGGAGGTATATGCCATGTATAGGTACCAATAATCCCATATAATTATTACTCATAATATGGTGGAGGGGTGCATGCATTATATGCCATTTTCACTTAATTAATTTGATAAAGATCTTGTATTGGATCATTAAGCATATTTTAGTTATGATGGTCACCAAGTTATGACCCCAAATATTTGGGAGGGTCATCAAATGTAAGTTATTGGTTATCAATAAGATCTTTGATTTAATGTTTTAAGGTATATTATCAGTTAGTAGAATGCTTAGGACCCTAGTGATAGTTACAATAAACATTGACATCATATCCATGAGATAGAGCTCTACTCATATCAACCTCTATAAGAGGAGGGAGAAATATGAGATGGCAATCTACAAGCTTCTTAAGTAGAAAAGTTGGAGACTTAGGTAATCATGAAAATTTTCTCCTTGGTACATTAGGTAAGGTAATCTAAATATTTTGTTGTGAAACTACATTAAAAAGTGTAGTTATTTCCTTTTTAGGTTATATAGGTTGAACCTTGTATCTTAGTTTGATATGAAACTTGGTATTGGATGTAGATGGTGTGTTGGCTACATACTTAAGCTTGTTCAATGAGAGAAGTTTCATTTAATGATCTTGCACAATATGGCATAAGTCATTAAAATATTTTCAATATTTGAAAATAATGGACCCATGTAATGGGGAAAGTAAGATTTACTTGAAGATGTCTTGAAGCTCCTTATTTTCTATTTGGTTTGTTATTTTGGCCAACATAGTCAGGTATCATAAGACATATGCATTTATAGGTTCATTAGTTCCTTGTTTGATAGAGAGGTATTCCAAAAATGGATCAATAAGAGGCTTGAATGATTTTACAAATTGGATTGGTAAATCATAGAACCACATTCAAGCATAGTCCTTGAGGCTCCTTAAAAAAAGTTTAGTTAAAAGTTTATCATTGGAGGCATAATCAAGGCATGTCTCAAAGTAAGACTGAAGATGTTGTTTAGGATCACCCTTTCCATCGTAAAATGTGAAATTAAGTGAAAAAAAAACTAGTTGATAGGGGATGCAAATATAGCAAGAGGGTTATGTAAGACCTCTTTTGAGTCAATAACATAAGGTGACTTCATAAAAATTATCTCAATAATTATAACCTTATCTTGAATTTTTTTAATTATTTGGATAATATCTTTCACATTTTTATCACTAAGGTTTAAATTTTTAGAAGTCACCAAAAGATGTGTACCCATAATTTGAGTTGATTTAAGCATTGAAACTAGTAATCAGGTTGATGTGCTAATTTTTCCTATGGAGGATGTAACAATAATAAAAATTGTTTTAGGGAATAATGGTGTAAAAACATAATCCATGACCCCATTAGAAGTATTAAGAGATTATGTGATCAAGGGGAGGGTTACAAGAGTATGGGGATGTCCCATATCCATAATAACATGATCAATAACTGCACTTAATTATACCTTTACACTTTTTAATTTTTAGTTTATAATATGGTATTTAGGATCTCATCAAGATCTTCAAGGTTTTTATGGATTCACTCTTAAAAAATATCAAGAGATTGTACTTTATCTTTATTTATTTTCTCATGTTCATTATTTGCATTAGATTCATTATTTTAATGATTGTATTCATATTCTATGATAACCTCTTCAGTATGTGGTTTAGTTTCATTATTATTACTTTTATTAGGCAAATGATTGGATACTTCATTAGTTTGATCCATATTAGGTATAAAATTAGGAATATCTAAGTGTTGGATAGAAACACTAGCTAATCCATGGCTATACTTAGGATGCATATACATAATATAGTAAATATAGAAAAAGACAACAATGTAGAAAATTAGAAGGCTAAATTCCCTAGGGAAAGTGCTATGTACCAGGTATATGATATATTAATGTATATAGGTTGATGGATATGTTTAAATTTAGCACACACCCCCTTATTTATTTATATGGGTCCAATATATTAGGAAAATGGAGTAACTTGTAGAATTAGTACATTAGGTAATGGTTGGCCTACATTGGGATTATGAGGTTACCCATCTATTTTTAGTTAGATAGAAGTCTATATAAAGGAGATGATTATAATTTTAAGGGAATCAAGTAAGCATTGAGTCTTATATTGTCAGAGGATATTGGATTTTTTCCCTTCAAAGAGACATTGCCAAGTTATTCCTTCATAAATGGGTATTGTATGGTGTTACCCTGCCTTAAGGGTGATTATTCTATTTATACATATATTGAGTATTTAGACATATTGGTACACACACACACACACACACACACATATTTGCATTTATATACATTATATTTTTCATATTTTTCAATTATTATAAGTGTTGATCATACCAAGTGGTATCAGAGCTTTGATTGGGTAATTTGTATGTGGTGAAACCCTAGTTTTATGAAATCATCAATATTTTTCAATTGGTTGTGAATTTATACATAATGGTTTTACTAGAGATGAATAATATTTTAAGGAAGTCACAGTAACAAAAATGAACTTTTATGATCATTTTTGAAGGTGTTATAGATATTTTAGTGTTTGCAATAATTTAATGATATCATATAAAATATAATGAATTTGTATATGAAATTTTTATTGATAATATAATAATATGCAATAGAAACATATTCAAAATTTCAAAAAAAATTGATTTTTTTGGAGTGATTTATTGTGATTTTATGAATTTTCATATATTTGCTCTACATGATTAAATTTGTGGAATTTGTTCACAAAAAAATTAAATAAGCTACAATATCATAAGGGGATACTATAATAAAAATTTGGGACTATTTTTATCCATTTTTAATGAGTTATTGACATTTTAGGGTATTTTATTAACACTAATTTTTTTTGTGGATCATGAAGTTGCATGTACTTTCAGGGGAGGATTATATTGATGATAGATAATGGTGGATAATTTTCAAGGATAATAATAATCAAATAATATTATGAAAAACATTTTTGTCTCTTTATTTTTTTGGGTCTACATAACCCTGGTTTAAATAATTGAGCTTTGCATAAAAGTATTATTCATGGGAAGAAATGGAACAAGTCTTCGTAGATTGATGAGATATAAAAGAAAAAAGAGGATGAAGAAATGGAATAAAATAATGATGGTAATGAATAGAGAATGGAAATGATGAAGAATAAAAATCATTGTAATAAAATAATGATAATGAGGAAGAACATGCAAGTGATGAATAAGAAAAAGAAATAGAGCATAATAATAATGAGGATAGTACAAATGGTGCAAAGGAGAAGTAGTGGATATCAAAGAAGAAGAATAATAAGAATTTTATTATAAGGGTTCAAATAATTTGGATCCAAAGAAATCTAAGACAATTTTTCAAATTCATGGATGCATTCAAAATAAGAAGGTTGTTGTGTCCATAAACCCTATTAGCAAGTATAACTTCATCAACATGAATGTGGCCAAACATATACATGTTCAAGAAAATAATATAAAGGAGGTTTAAGAAGATGTTAAGAATATTCTAGTGTTTGAATATTTTAAGCTCATTATGGAAAAATATGTTTTGCATTTAGATGTTTATGCTTTGGATATGGATGAGGTGGATATGGTTCTTGGATATTTATGGTTAAAGACTTTGGTAATAATCAATATTAATTTTCATAAGAAGTTCATTAATTTTTGGTATAGGAAAAAGAAGGTCACTTTATAGGATATCTTAGTTGGAAAGCCACAAAGAATAATCAAGGTAAACCATGAATATGAGAATAAAGCAGGTGAAGAAGAGTATGTGATAGATTTAGATAAAGACATAGATGAAGAAACAATACAAGCAAAGAAAAACACTTCATCTACTCAATAGACAAAGGAACCATCAAAGCCAAATGTGGAAGAGGTAGAAGAAAAGGTTGATAAGGTAAAAGTATTAGAAAAAGTTAAGTTAGATAGACACCCACATCATCATGAGAGGAAACTTTCATGAAGCCATGTGAGGGAGTGTCATAATAATAAGCACTTTGGTTATATAGGAAATCAAATTTCTAATAATTATGGCTATGCATGGAAGCCAAAGAAGGACTACTATGGTGAGGTATGGAATCAACATAGCAAATAAACCTATGAAACATGGAATCAATGGGAAAATCACTATGACTATGCATGGAATAATAACTACTATGGTCATGAATGGAATTAGAATAGCGCAATAGAATATGGTACATGGAATTAAATGAGGAATAATTATCTATGGACATCAAGGTGCTATAGTTATCATCATGAATGGAAATAGAGTAGCACATTGTCATTTGGAAAAAAGGTTAGAAATATATCACCTATCAAGATCACATATAGGTGTTTGGATGATCGAGCTTGGAGACAAGTGTGCAATATTTGAATCACACTCATTATTTGGTTTCTTCCTATGTTTTAGGGATGAAACATGTCAAGGAGGGAAAGAATGTTATGTACATAGGAATATGATATATTAATGTATATAGGTTGATGAATATGTTGACATGTGGCACACATCCCCCTTAGTTATTTATATGAGTCTAATTTATTAGGATAATGGAGTAACTTGTGGAATTAGTTCGTTGCATAATGGTCAGCCTACATTGGAATTAGGAGGTTACCCATCCATTTTTAGTTAGATAAAGGTCTATATAAAGGAGATGATTATCATTGTAAGGGAATCAAGTAAACATTGAGTCTTATATTGTAAGAGGATATTGGAGGTTATCCCCTCAAAGAGACATTGTGGTGTTATTCCTTCATAAAAGAGTATTGTATGGTGTTTCCCTACCTTAAGGGTGATTATTCTATTTTTTCATATATTGAATATTTGGACATCTTGGTCTACCAATACCTATTATGTTGTGTTTATCTACATTATATTCTTCATATTTTCTAATTATTATAAGTGTGGATCATATAAAAAATCTAGGGTTTGCATACAAAAATAGGTTTACCAAATGTTTAGCCCTAAATGTAGATGATGGTATATCTAGGGTTAAAGGGTATTAGATTAAATTTTACACAAATATGGTAAACTAACCTAATGAGCATGCCAATTAATAAAAACCTAGATAAATAATATTTTGAAGTTATACAACTGAGATTGTTAAAAATAGTTAATCATAACTATTGATAGATATTGTAACGAATAGGGGAAAATGGTACTTAATTGATTTATTACACTCATGTAGGTTTGATCTGGAACAATAATATAGTCATAAAATTCTAGGAACAATCTTTTTATGGCATTAGACATTTGCATCATATCTAGACAATTACATCAACACAAGTGTCTATTCCTACCATATGTGTCTTATAAAAAATATTAACTAGATATAATGTGAAAAACTGGAGTCTTATATGTTTTCTATCACCTTTTTTTTGATGTATATAGCTTATGCACATAAACTTACAATCTTCACCAAATTATCAAACCCTATCTTCCTCACCTTTGGAATGATAATGAGAAAAAGGGTTAGTGGGATTATGATGTCAAGTTTCCCCAAAGACCCCTATGTTAATGGGTATTGACTACATAACCAATACTCTAACGAAGGCCTAGAAATTGTGTATTTATCCCCTACGTATTGGATTATGTGTGCATAAGGATGTAATGTGTGATAAATAATGACATATAGTGACCTAGCTTATAACTTGGCAAATATGGCTCATGAATTTCTCTTTTAATGCTTCATATCTAATGGAATACTACTCCTATGATTGATATAGAAATAGGGATGAATTAGCAAAGTTTGCTCATTTTAATTCTTGATTAAGTGATTTTTGGTAAGTCACCTTGTGAATTCCTAATATTTGTTGGGTGAGGAATGAATGAGGGTTGATATTATATATATATATATATATATATATATATATATATATATATATACCAATACCTTTTGGAAATATATCACATTAAAACACGTAGACTGACCTTTAGGATATGTTTCATTTTTAATTTGGATGAATTTTGGGCACTAGACACTTTATAGTAAAAGTAGACACTTACATTGACAAAAATGTATGTTTGGATGCAAGTATCAAGGTAGCTATAAAAAAAGTACAAGTCCAAAACTTATAGTGAAGGATAATGATCAAATCTAGAGATTTTTTCATAGTATAAAAGGCCTAGGCATGAGAAAAATAATGGTTAGACTAATAGATAAGTAACTTAGGCACAAATCAATAGTGAACATGAGTCATTCGGTAGTGGGTAGATCTATAACTAAAAGGTACAGGTATGATGGATATTTTCCAAGTGTATAAGACTAGAGTACTTCATTTATAAAATTTCAGTGTCTACACTAATAAGTTGATTTTTAATTACTAAAAACTAAATAATAGAGCACTATTTTTCTAATCTTAACTCTAATGCATTCTAATAGTCATAGAATCATTTTGAATATCATTTATTACAGGTCAATGTCATCTATTTTTAAACATTTGAATCAATATTCTAGCTATAGTCATATAGTTGCACAATCACAAATCACACAATCATCCTAGGAGGGAGATCTACATCAGTATAAGGCCCATTTGGGATATATAGGCAATACTTAGATTACATGGAGTTTTATGAGGGTAGCTTGACTATTCCCCTAACCCTATTCCACCCTTTTAAATTTGATATCTATTGTGTTTATTGTGCAAGATACAGGTTTTATATTTTATAGTTCTTTTATGTGGTATATAAATACACATAATTTATCAATCAACCCTCACACACAATTATACACATATAAATTAGAAAATTAGATGTAGATTCAACCAAGATGTTGCCATAGTAAACAAATAAGGCTGTAATGCAGCCCTATCCTCCTACAAACTTGTCCAATTATAGTGTTAACTCATGCATTCAGTACATAATACACAAGTCATTTCAAGAAATTTTTAGTCATATCCATCCTATACAATCAATATAAATTATATTTGAGGGTGTTTGCACATCGTTAGGCTCATTTATTATTTTTATAAAATCTTCAATTATGTAAAATTAGGTAGTATACTATATTTCTTTATTAGATTTATATATAACAACATTCAAATTTTAATAATTTAATTTTATTAGTTTTGATTCACTTCAATTAAAATATATTAACAATTTTAGTGAACCAATTATTTTTATATCATTGCTTGCTATTTTCTTGATTTTTATCCTAGGATTTCATTAAATCTCTATGAATTCTCAACATTGAAAGAAAATAACATTTGACCTTGGATATAAATCTAAAACATAAGGATTCAAATTTTGACCTTAGATTTAATCCAACATTGAAGAAGTTTATCCTGTCATCTTAGATAAAATATAACATATAATATCTTTATTTTGACCTTAGGTTAAAATATATTGATATCTATACACAAAAACCTTTCAATTTTATTTTTCTTTATTTTCTATTTACTTGTGCTTGTTTTTAGAAATCGTGTTCCACCAATTTTCAACCTATATAGTGATTGTTGTGAATGAATACATGGTGTTATATTTATAGACATCATGGCATGAGGGGTTCACCCCAATACTCATATCCATTATACAACACTAAACATAGAGTTTAGTTTCTACATACCTCAAGGTATATCAAAAATGCCTAGGATCCTTTATTTATACCATAGGAGCCTCTTTTAGATATTTGATTTGTGGTGTGCATAGAAGTAGAGTATTTTACAATGAATTTACTCTCATTTTACCCTTTGAAATAGGGTTAGTAGGTTATAGGAACAATTTTTACTCTGTAGTTAGTCCTCTAAAACATTGGGATGACACTAATAAATGAATGAGAAAACATATTTGAGAGATTGCATAATCACTCAAACCTTTCCCTAGATCACCCTTATATCTTGATTTTTTCCTTGTATTATTCATAGTCATTATTATCTTTTGTTCATCCTTATATTATATTCTTAATGGGATCAATAAATAAACATTGCTTTCACATGTTAAATACAATTATGCAATTTCTTGTAAAATATTCTCTTAATTTCCAATATGTGATTCATTTCATTTGTATATGGTTAAAATTTAATGATTTTTAAAAACTTACCTTAAAGTAATATCCATTATATTATACTTCATATTATTATAACATTCAATTTGAATTGATTCCCATAATTAGTAAACACTGAAGAACACGTATTCAATATCTTAAAAATGTTCATGTTGTTAATAATCAGCGAGGTAAAGTCCTTCATGTTTCTCCTCTCCATCCTTCAAGTCAAGTCCCTTAATCTAAGGAATTTGACATCCTAGTTCAATTAAAGAATACGAATGCCAAAATTTCATTGTTATAACTCTTATAAATAACACTAATATATAAATAGATACTTTATGAGGCATTGAGTAATATAATTTTACCTAATAATGTTGAACCTCCTTATGTAGCTTCCATTATTAATATTATTTGATGGGCAGAAGAAATAATTTATTTTAAAAAAGAGGGTCTTACCTCAAATCATATTATTGATCAATCTTTACCCTTGTATATTCAAGTATTTATACATAATAGAGTGTTCAAAAGAGTACTTGTTGACAATAGATTAGGATTGAACATTTTTAACTTCTCTTTCTTAAAATTACTAAGCATAACAATAAAAGATATAACTAATTAAAATATGAACATTAGTGGAATCGATAAAATTCCATGACAAGTAATTGGGAAAATTACTTTAAATATTATTTGGGCCCATGCACTTTTGCTATTGTTTGTTAAGTTATCCATAATGATATTAGTTACAATCTTCTATTAGGTTGACCTTGGATTCATGAAATGAATTCCATTCCTTCTAAATTATGTGCATGTATTAAATTTAGTTATTAAGGATATATATATACATTTCATTTATACAAATATCATTTCAAATCTTATTCAATGGTCCACCCCATAAATATTTATGTTCCATATACGCAACCTTCTTCCATCAAAGTATCACCATCTACTTCACCTATCGATTTAACCTCATTTTTACCACATTAAAATGACTCATCAATCAAATTAAATAAATATGGTTTTAGATTTAAATACTTAAAAAATATATGTATGCTATTGTACAAGGGTTGGGTAAACATACTCAAGGTATCATGTATCCTATTACTACTTCTATTAATGAAGGACAAGTATGTCTTGGGTATAAGGATTAGTCCACTTCTCATGGGCTTAACCATGTTAATCAACCTACCAAATTTATACTTTCCACACCAATACACTTTTTTCATAACAATCAAGTAAATAATGTTTCTCAACTATCATTAGTGTATTATGAACTCATTGAGAACATAATATCACTAGAAATATTGACATGGGATGAATTTTCAAATGATTAGCCTCTTTCAAAAATTTTAAGTGCATATGAGGATCTTCATTCCTTCCATCATAAGAAAATATTTCCTCATAATGTAAATAAACACACATATTTTAGTTAAAGTGATGATTTTATCCCAAAAACATAATTATATGGTCCCATTACGATTCTTACCACTCCATATGTGGAATATCGATCAAAATTAATCAATGAGGAAATTATTGAGTTTCATTTTAGCACCAAAAAGGATCCATATATGATACTCCTTATATCTATGTTAAAAATGATGAAGGAAAATATATTTGATAATTTTTACATGATTATCCCAAATTATTTTCATGGGAAAATAAAAACATACCTAGAATTAACCTGATGGTAGTTATGTATAATATTGTATTATATCTAAATGTCAAATCAATCAAGTAAAAAAAGGAAATTACATCCAAAAGTTACTTTGTTAGTCAAATTTGAAGTTTAAATGATTTTAGATGTTGCATTTATTCATGTTATTGATTATCCAAAGTGGATGTCTAATATTGTACTAGTGATAAAGCCTAATGTATATATTCGATTTTACACAAATTATTGCAATTCAAATAAAACTTGACCTAAAGATGATTTTACATTACCAAATATAAATATGATTGTGTATTACACCATAAGATATGATATGTTGTTATTCATGGATGGTTTTTTAGGATATAACCAAATCAACATTAATCATGTAGATCAGGAAAATACATCATTTGTCATACCAGGGGAACATTTTATTATACTGTCATGCCTTTTTTATTAAAGAATGTAGGAAAAACTTATCAATGAGCCATGACACATATTTTTCATGATTACATAAATAAAATAGTTTAAGATTATGTTGATGATTTATTATCCAAATCCAAGCATTAAAAATACCATGCTATCAATTTATGACAAATATTTAAGCATATGAGGAAATACATTGTACTTCTAAATCCAAAAAAGTGTATTTTTGTACTATCTTCAAGAAAAAATTTGAATTTTTTTATTTGTCAAAGAGGCATTGAAGTTTACCATAAGAAATTAAAATATGTACTTGATATGCCACCACCAAATAATTTAAAGTAACTTTTATGCTTACAAGTTTGCATTCAAATTATATGATGTTTCATAGCTCAATTGGTAAATAAGATAATCTTTCACAAGGTTACTTAAGAATGATATAAAATTCTAATGAGATGACTATTGTCAACATAGTTTTTTTAAAATAAAATAATATCTTGTAAACCCACCTATTATTATGCTTCACATGCCATATTAACCCCTCTTATTACACATCTCTACCATTGATCATGCTTTGGGTGCTTTACTCACATAGTACAATGATGATCATCATGAGCATGCCATTTAATATATTAGTTTCATATTAATTTATTATGAACCATTTGGTATACTATTATTAAAAAATTATACCTGACTCTTGTTTTTGCAACACAAAAATTATGACAATATTTACTCCATAATAAAATCCATGTCATCATTAAAGTTGATCCACACAAGTATCTTATGTCAAAACATAACCTATCAAGGAATACAATAAAGTGGGTAATGTTTCTTTCTAATATTGATTTATAAATTATCTCACAAAAATATATTAAATGGAAAGCTATCATAAAGCAACTCACTACTCCCCCATTGCATGATCCCTTACCTATTATGAATGAATTTTTAGATGAGTTTACTTATTATAATATTGAAAACAATATGTGGACCATGAATTTTGATGGATCTAAATGTGGTATGAGTGCTAGGTATGGGATTGTGTTTGTTAATATAGAAGGTGAACACATGCCTTTTTATTTTTGCTTAGGGTTTTCATGCACAAATAACATAAATTAATATGAATCTCTAATACTAGGCTTATTAACTACACAAAAGTTACACATCAAATCTTTACGTGTATATGGTGATTCAAAACTTGTCGTAAATAAAGTAATACATGATTATAAAATTAAGGAATTCAAGTTAATCCCTTATAAAGACATGGTCCAACATCTCATACTACACTTATTTCTCCATTAAAAACATTCCTCGCAAATATAATCAACAAACTGATTCTATGGCTAGTGTCACATCTTTAATCCCAATTGATATTAATGATGATCATGCAATATTTATTATCCAATAATTATGTAATCATTTGATTAATTTAGATATTATCAATTAATTAGAAGTTTTTTTACTCATATGAAGTGCAAATAATCCTAAGTGTTACCTTGATATATATAATTATATCTAAAAAAAATACTTTTCCAAAAAATACCATATGGGAGGATAAAAAGTGGTTACAATTCCAAGTCATGCATTACGTACTGATTAGTGGTTCCCTTTTATAAATAATATTTTTATGGACAATTTTTATGATGTTTAAATCAATTCTAAACTCCTATTGTAATACTCAAAGTTCATGACAGTGTGAAGGCCACTTTAGTGGTAAAAACATGTCTTATAAGCTCTAATGTCAAGGACATTATTGGAAAAAAATGGAACAATAATGGCATGAATATGCTAAATCATGTTCCCAATGTCAAAGGAATAAAAATATAAATGCTTTTATATCATATGCACTACAACCCATTATCTTGCCATGGCCTTTCTCTCTTTGGGATTTGATGCACTACAATCAATCCAAAATCTTCATAAGGATACAAGTTTATATTACAACTTTAAATATTTTACAACATGGGTAGAAGAAATACCCCTATAATATATAATAGGTGAATATATTTTTAGTTTGTTGATAGCACATATTCTAACATGATTGGGCCTACCTTTTGCAATTTTAATAGATAATGGTTCATCTTTAAATCATTTTGATGATTATATTTTATTCTAAGTTCAAATATGTCAGATTTTATCCACCCATACTACCCACAAAGTAATGGTCAATTGCAAGTAAATAATAAAATAATCAATAAGATCTTAAGAAAGGCTATTGTAAAACACATAACAAATTGGCATAATTAAATTATCTATGGTCTTTGGGCATATCATACAAGCATACACAACCAACAAAGGTTACACTCTACTCTCTTATTTATGGAATGGAAGTTGTACTTCCTCTTGAGATATAAATACCCTCTTTACGGGTCTCATTAAACTACATCATCAAAGATAATGAATATTAGTAAAAATGCCTACACTAATTAGAAATGCCTAAAAATAAAATCATACAAGTTCTTAAAAATTTAAATGTTTATCAAACATGTATCAAGTGGGAACATGGAAATAAAATTTGAGATCATGAATTCTAAGTTGGTGTTCTTGTTCCTAAAAAAAATCAAAATAATATCAATGCTGACAAAGAGAACAAAGGAAAATTCAAACCAAATTGGGTGGGTCCATTTGTAATCACTAAAAGGTTGGGTACAAGACCTCATCGCCTCACCACACTCGAAGGAAAACCTATCAATAATCTCATGAATACCATGAATTTATGTCATTATTATACGTAGATATATATTTTCAATTATAATATTTAAATTTTTTAAAAAAGATGAAGGTTAAAAAAGAATCTAAATATTTATAAAAATTCAAAATCAGGACCTAAAAAGCATTTTCAATTATTTTTAGCTTACTTATTTCCATATGTTATTTATTTTATTTTAGATACACAACATACTTAGTTTTTTAATACACATTACTTTTCATGAGGTGTCGAGTGTGATAAAAGTCATTCTTTAACATGGTTTTGATTTCAATCTTCCCTCATTACCCAATAACCTTGTTAAGTTGGGGGAATCTATTCATTATTCATGAAAAATTTAAAAGGTTGAATATATCAACAACCTTCCTAACATGTTGAGATACATATCATAAAAACATTTTTCTACTCATGCATATTATACATGTGTCACATAAAAATGCTATTTGGTAATAATGACATTGATACATATGATATATCTACATACATTTCATTTTCTTTTAATTATTTCTTACTTTATTGCATAATAAGTTAGAACTTGTTTGCTTATTATGTGGCACTTGGCATTTTATGTGAAAATTATTTCTTGTGCAGCATCATTATGCCATTTGTATGTGTCCTTTGGCCTTGAGTGTTTATTTGACATTCACATGACCCTTGTATTGGTCTTTGGGCCCCATGTGTGGCATTATATACAAAGTACATGACATTGTATGTTCATTGCTTGTTACTATGGTGTCATGATTTATATTATACATTACTCTTACTCTCTAATATTACTTTAGTACCATGATACATATCATGCACTTGATGTTTATGTGATTTAATGATATATCTATCTAACACATACAAATTAATTGCCACATTCAAATACTATGATGTAATACATTCAAAATTTCAAGTGTTAATATTGAATTATATCTTTCACATATCACATAATTCTTATTTTGAGCTAAGAAACTTGAAGGATATGTTCCTTGTCTCAAAAGGGGGGTATCACAATGGGATTGTCTTGATAAATTAAAGCATCATGAACAAATTTCACATTTATGGCATCATATAGTTTCAAAAATTATAGTACGATTCCAAATTATTAGATTATTGGGGCATGTTACATGTATGTGTACTAAATTCCTATAGTTACAAGAGGAAATTTTCAAATAGTTATAGGTTTCAATAGTTTCAAAGTTCAAATATAATTTAATATAAATACAAGTACAATAAAAGGGGGTATGATATTCATGTTCAAGTTACTACATGGTAATTTAAAATTTTTCTCAAGTTCAAAAGTTTAAAGGTTCAAAAGTTGAAAAGTTTCAAATAGAATCTAATTTTTTTTACAATGGTGTGATTCATCTTCATGTTACAAGTGCATCACATTAGATACTAGTGGCACTCAACATATATGGTTTTAATTTTTATATGTAGAAAGCCATATTTAAAGGTTATACCCCTTTAACTATTTTATAGAGTATTTTATACAAACAAATGAGAGTTAGAGCATATAATATTTCAAACTCAAGAGCATTCAAAGGTTTTCAAATTGAGACTTTATCACTCCAATTTTCCACAAGTTTGACATCTCTCTAAATGCCTGAAGAAGGGGGAAACACTTCTCCATTTTTGAGTGACAGGGAAAATTAGTTTATATATTATTTTAGGTGTATAATTTCCATTCTCTTCTCAAATTTAAAATTTAAAGTTTCATATTTTCAATTTTCAAATATGGAAAATAATTACTTTCAATGGAATTATTGTAGTTTTTGCACTAAGGCATCTTACACAATCAAGTTTCACATCAAAAGACAAAGTGTGTATACATAATTACATTAAAATATAATTTAAACTAGTATTTTCCCTTTATTTCATTAATAGAGAAAAGTGGGGGTGAATTTAGACAAATAAATTTAATCATTAAGTTCTTGAAAGTGTTTATTCTTGACATCTTTACCCTGCTTTATATATTCACCATTTTACTAACGTGTAATCCATAGGATATCCTTCAATATATTATAAACACTAAAAAATATCATATATACATCCTTATTTTAGCCACATTCATCCATATTCATATTAAAAATACCTTTCAGGAATGTCCTAACATCTTTAGTCTTTTAAGACAAGTCCATGCTAGGTCAAACATGGCTGCACTGTGACCTTGTCCAATAATGTGGCCTTGTTCCCCATGTTATAACAATTAATTTTTGAATTTGAGACATCTCACAATATGTATCCTTCACATTTTATAAATTTTGTTAGAAAAAATCTTCTAAAGGTTCCGCTATAAAATAACATCAAGGCATCCAATTAACATACCTAACAAGCTGATTTCAAATTACTACACATTGAGCAAGATAACACTATTTATTCCAATCTCAACTTGTTGCATTATAATAATCATAGAAAAAGTATGAATATAATTTATTATAGGTTAATGGAATCCATTATCAATAATTTAAATCAATTTTATAGCTATAATCATATAGTTGTACAATCATAGATCACACAATCACCTTAGGAGGGAGAACTACATCAGCCTAAGACCTATTTGGGATATATAGGAAACACTAAAATTATGTAGAGTTTTCTAAGGGTAGTAAAGATATTCTCCTAACCTTATTTCACCTTTATCATTTTATATCTGTTGTGTTTATTGTTATAGACACATAAATTAACATTTAAGCTAAAATAATGCACTTGTGACCACTCTTTTGACACACCTAGCTGATCACCTACATTAGGGCCTTTTGACCACTTTATTTCACTTTATGCATGATTAATAAATCTTTAAATCAACCCAAATAAATTTAGAATGTCCTTATCTATACCACTCTAGAAATCAAGCTCACTATCAAACCAAACCATTCTTCCAACTTAGCAACTCTTGCCCTACAGATAATAACACTCTCATCTAGACAATAACACACCTCGCTATTATCCACCTTACCAAAAAAATACTCCCACCCATTAACATCTAATTTTAAAAATGTAAAAGTTACTAATGGGTCAAATTGCAAGTTTAGCAAGCCCCATGTAAAGGAATTCCCAAAATACCATTATAAAAGCACATTTAAACCATTTTCCACATAAGAGGCTTACACATTGAAAATCACCAGAATTTTAATTGGACATTGAGATACAATTTCCTATTTCTTCAAATTATGATTACATACAACCCTAGTATCCCTAAGTTAAAGTCTAAATATGCCTCCAAGGTCACAATTCATAGTTGAATCACTTAATCACATCAAGATTACACTAACATATAACATTCACACTAGTTTCACACACACTCATAGCATGGGATAAATACATGGAGTTTGATCCCTATTCAAAGTATTGGTATGTAAGTATCTCTCAACATAGGGGGTGTTGAGGTCAAACACAACTTTAACCATTGATCTAATTTTACTTTATGATTGCATTTTTTCTTCTTATCTATTTGGGATAGGGTTTTAAGGGAAAAAATATTTATATTATGGTCCTCGCATAAGATCAAAAGATCCCACATAGTCTATAAAATAAATATGTGAAGGAAAACATAACCTAAAAATATCATAGCCCTATTTTCCATTGGATAAGGCCACCCTATTCAGACTATAACACCCCCCAATACTATCTAGTTGCAGTGCTATTATATAAGAACCCTACCAGCTTCATTTCCAAGTCTTCACTCAATCAACATAGTTGGTCAATCAATCTTAGATCTTGAAATAATTTACATCTCAATTTTTTAGCTAAGTTTACAATTCTCTTTAAAAATTTTCATATTTAGTATATTTCTAAATTTAACACATTTTGAATCAAATTGTAGAATTTATTACATATATGTAGTAGTCTAATTTTTCACAATAGATTATCATATTAAGTAATCTATTTCTCTAGTTTTCCAAAATTTGATAAAATATATTGGTGAACCTACTTATTTTTAAACACTACTCAAAATACTAATTTACCATTAGGGGTTTCCTTCTATTTCAATCCATTCCATTAGGGTTTCAACTTTTTGATTTTTTTTCTAATTTACATCATGATTATAATGACCTATTCTATTTACCATTTCTTAGTTTAATGTTTCTTGGTGTTATTTACATGTTCCTTGCCAATCACTTGTAAAATATTTTGCATGTATGTAAGCCCATGGATACATAATGTCAGGGAAAATATCACATCATATATTAGTCTAGAGCTTACTTATGAACCATTCTATGGATATTATTATTGCATTGCTTAGTTTGAGTTACCACCAGTTACTTATAGACATAAGAGGGATCAGATGGTTCTTTGTGTTCCCCCTACACCTAGACCTCACAATTATCCTAGTTTATATCCCACCTCTACTATCACCTTAGGCTTATAGTAGACCCTATGGTTTGATTTGTTGTTATTAGATGAGATCTGTGCCTCCTTAACTAAGATGAGAGGAATGGATTCAAGAAATTCATACTCATCCCCAATTTAATCCAATAGGACCAATTAATTAGTATAGAGCATATGATATTATTGATCAATTGAGAGATACACCGACTAATATTTACATACTTGAATTGCTGCCAAAGGCTACTATTTTAAAGGATATTATATATCATGCATTGAATTATACATCCATGCCTCATGTTATATAGCCTTATTAATTTGTATATATTAGGAATAATTTAAATTATTTCAAATATATTATCTCTTTTGGTTATTACAATTTGCCTTCATAGTCATCTATTGATCTAAATATACCATTATTTATACAAGTTCAAATAAAGACTACAACACTCAAAAAGGTTTTAATTGATAATGGTTTAGGGTTAAACATTTGAATCTTACATTCTTACATACAATGGGAATTAACATAGCTAAAATCTAAAAGACATATAAGAATATCAACAGATTTGATGATGTGTCATGTCAAGCTTTGGGTTATATCAAACTACATATTATAGTAAGGCCTAAAAATATATTTACATAATTTTGACTAATGTCTAATTATTTGTATTAAAATTTATTATTAGGTAAGACATGGATAGATTTCATGGAGGCCATACCTTAAAATTTACATAGGTGTGTCAAATTTATACATGATGGATACTTATATACCTTCCCAACCAATAATTAAGTATTAAAATATAACAAGATTATAAAATTTATTACTCAAAATCCACCACATTTTGGGGCACCTAAATCTACTATAGTGCCACCACCATAGAGCATTCATATAGGAAAAAGTGCACATATGAAGTTGGTGAGTGTAGTACAAATGATCATAGGATACAATAGAAAGATAACTTAGATCCATAGATTTCACCTCAAAAGGTAACCATGATGAACATGCACAATAATTACCTTTATTAATAAATTTAAAAGATCCAAATTTCATATCCATAAGGGATGTTCTTGATGATTATGATGCTAGTTTTGATGATGATACTAATGAAGCACCAATAAACATTGATGATTATTTATGTGGATTGAATTTCACACCAATTGGCCCAAGGGAATAAAAATATGATTTGAAGGCAATATTATCAGTATATACAAACATAATAAAAATAGTCACTCTAGATATGGATAAAAGAAAGAATATTTGATGCCAAACATACACTAATCTATATATAGCTCTATCAGGTGTCCCATGGACAAATACTTTTGTAAAATATAACATTTATAAATCACATAAATCATAATAGATTTATCAATGAACTATAACTACCAACAAGTTACCATGCATAAATTTAATAAATAATGTGGAATTCATGGGCATTGACCTAATTATCTAGATACACACAAACAATGTATAAGGTATACCACATGTGTTTTTTATTATTATTGGTAAAGGGGAATTTTTTTTATAGGGATTCTATCCTATAACAAATAAATAATAGACAAGGTATTAGAAAATCGAAAAGACAAATAAGTCTACAAACAAGAACAAAAATCCCATAAACAACTACATCAAAACCACTTCAAAGCCACCTCATGAATACTTCACAACAACAAGAAAACCAAAATAAAATATAATGACATAAATAAACAATGAGGAATTATACTTTGTACCCACCAAAGGTCTCATCCTAAGTAACCAACATATTTTTCAAATTTTGTTCTATGTAATCCATATTAATCGAATCAATATTGTGACCTTTGTCCTTGATCATAGCTTTGACACATTTGATGTTACAAATGTTGTTTGAATGGAATTAATTTATTTACCAATAGTATGCCATAGGTCCACTAACTAGTTTTCAAATCAAGAGGGTAAGCCCTTTTGTCATTCTCATATAATCACAGGACATGATACAAATACTTGTTCAATATTACAACATAAACTTTAGAAATATAAAGCTAAATGCACTATTTAGATTATACATACCACACCATAACCTACTAAGGATCCAAAAAAGGGTCACATATATAGACGCTAAAAAAATTCTAGAAGTAATCATTTGATTATTTAAGTTTTCACTGAGAAAAAATAGGATAACATGTGGGAATAGATGAGCACACAAAGCCAAATATATGTACATTTTCATTCCTTCAACACATAGGGAATTCTCATAATAAATTTAATCAAACTATATTTCCAAGATTATATAGGTCGCATCATAGTGTAAACATCCAATTCCTAACACCATTTATGTTGAAATTGTCAATCTTACTCGAATTGCACTCAAATGCACATTTTAGGTCAAAATCACTAAAACACCCTAAATGGTTTAAAATTGTCATTTATAAGTGCTTATTTAGGCAAAATTATCCTTAAATGGAGAAATACATTTTATGTGATTCCTAACTTTGATCAAATCATTTCGAGTTAAAATGACAATTTTGCCTTTTTGTGCTCTGGATCACTCTTTTCTTCTAATTCATTAGTACACATCATGTACCCTTGTTATTTTTTGTTGGTAACATCCTAAATGGGAATATGGTTCCAATGCATCTAACATCACCTTCCAATTCTTTCCCAGTCAAATTATGACCCAGTAATATGAATTTATGACCATTTTGATTAATTAAGGGCCGATTTCTATAGAATTACACAAATGTTGATTAATATTATTTAAGGCTAATTAATTCGAATCAAGAGGACCAATTTCTAAATAATCCATGGAGGTTATTGAATATTTCTTGTTGAAAATTTATTCTTATTAACTTCATCACCTAATGACATCATTTCTTGGAAAGGCCTCGCTAGGCCATAAATGCATACAATATTTGAATCATGGCCTCTCATGCTTCATTAATGCCTCCCATGCCTCATTAATGCCCCTTCTTCCAAAATAATTATGAGGGAATTTATTGATTTTAGTATCCAAAATTTAATGGATTCTTGGCCACACATCTTGATCTCAATATGGATGGTCACAATTTATTTTCATCAATCTCAAAAATATATAAATAAGAGGGCATATAACATCATTTTTAATCTCAATTATTATAATTTTATAATGCTAAAATATCTTTACACCTCATTTGTGTTCTTATTATTTATTATTCATATTTGTATTAGCTTCATTTGAAAGTAAATTAGATAGTTTCAATATTACGAGCCTAGGTTTTATGGAGTATTCTTGAGACATTGGAGGAGTTTGCCACCATTATTGATGAAGATAAGAATGCTTGATCAAGGAGAGGACATGTTTGGAGCCACTCTTGGGTGATGGAATCAATGTAGTAAGGTAACTAGTATTGATTTATTTAATTTTATTCTTTATTATCATTAGCAACCCCCACATGAATAGTTTGGCTTGATGTGTTTAGCTCTTTAGGCATTTTTCTTTGATTTCTTGGACTAATGCTTGGCTAATCATTTCTTGTAATCTACTCTAAATTTTGGAATGACCAATGGTATTTTACACCAAAAATTTGATCAAATAGCACCTACAAGAAACTTACTAACCATTTACTTATAGGATCTTGGAGTGAGGAAGCAAAGAATATAAAAATTTGAGCAAAAATCCATTTTTTTGGAAGTCACAGTTTTGTCCTCTAGACTGCAATCTCGTAACTCACATAATTGTGGGTTTATCATCTTAAGTCATGATATTATGCTTAAATTGTGTTTTTATGGACTAAACTTGATTTTATATGTAAATTCCATAGCTATATTACAATACCGCTACTTAAAAATAGTGATATTATAACCCCAGTACTTTATAGTAGCGATATTGCAATACTATGACTAGCTAGTCATGATATTGTAATACCATAACTCGACAGTCATGGGATTACCTATCCAAGTCATGGGATTACCTAAATAAGTCATGAAATGTTAAGATCTTGATATTCAATATATGCAGAAATACCTTTAAGGTAGGGAAACACCATATAATACTCCTTTAAGAAGGAATAATTCCACAATGTCTCTTCAAGGGGACAACCTCCAATATCCTCTTACAATAGAAGACTCATTACTTAATATGTTTACAATGATAAGCATCTCCTATATATATACATCTATCTAACCCATGGATGGATAACCTCATATTCCCAATGTAGGCCGACCATTACCCAATGTACTACTTCCACAAGTCACTCTATTATCCTAATATATTGTACCTATTTAACTAACTAAGGGGATGTGTGCCACATGTCAGTATCTCCATCAATTCATATACATCAATCTATTATATCCCTAGGTACATAGCATTACTTCCCTCTTTGACATGTTTCATCCCCAAAACATAGGAAGAAACTAAATAATAAGTGTGCTTTAAATCATTGCACACTTGTCTCCAATCTCGATCATCTAGCCATCCAAATGTGATCTTGGTAGGTGATAGCTCTCCAAGCTTGTGTCAAAAATCCATTGTGCTCCTTTGATTTCGTTCATGATGATAATTATATTGCTTTGGTGTCCAAGCATAATTATTCCTCTTTTTATTACATGTACCATATTCCATTGCGCTACTCTGATTCCAACCATGACCATAGTAGGTATTCTTCCATGCATAGTCATAGTGATTTCCCCATTTATTCCATGTGCCATAGTATTTTTTCTTTGAATTCCATGCATATCCATAATGATTAGAAATTTTATTTCCTCTATAGATAAAATGATTTTTATTATGACACTTCCTCACTTGGTTCCATGATTATTTCCTCTCATGATGATGTGGGTGTCTATATACCTCAACCTTTTCTAATACTTTGACCTTATCCACCTTTGTTTCTACCTCTTCCACCTTTTCCTTCTTTGTCTCTTGAGTAGATGAAGTGCTCATTTGTAGTGTGTCTTTATCTATATCATCTGGATCTTCGTCATGTTCTTTATCACTTGTTTCCATCTCATCCTCATGATCTACTTGGATTGTTATTGGTGCCTTGTTCACCATGATATCTTGTAAAGTGATCTTATTTTTCCTATACCAAAACTTCATGAACTTTTTTTGAACATTAATATTCATTGTTCCCAAAGTCTCTCACCATGGATATCCAAGAACTATATCTATATCATCCATATCCAAAGCATAAAAATTTGAATGCAAAACATATTTTTCCATAATGAGCTTCAGATCTTCAAACATTGAAATATTCTTACCATCTACTTGAACCTCTTTGATATTCTTTGCTTGAACGTGTAGATGCTTGGACACATTCATGTTGATGAAGTTATAATTATTGGTAGGGTTTATGGACACAATAACCCTTTTCTTTTGAATGCATCCATGAAATTGAAAAATTGACTCATATTTCTTTAGAGCCAAATAATTTGAACCTTTATCATCCACTTCTTCTTCTTCTTCATGTGCTTCTTCTTCTTCTTCTTCTTCTTCTTGTTCTTATTACTGATTCTTCTATTTCTTCTTCTTCTTCTATTTTTTCTTCTTATTCTACTACTTCTTCTTTTTCTACTTCTTATTTTATATCCCAATGATCTAAAAAGACCTGTTCCATTTCTTTCCATGAAGAAAACCTTTTTGTACAGCTCAATTGATCAAACCAATGTAGTGCAAGCCCAAACAAAAAAGGAAGTAATCATCTTTGCACAAAAGTTTTTGTAAAATTATTCTCCAAAAGGAGCCACCATTCTCTAGCATCAGTATCCTCTTCCCTTGAAAATGTTTGCAACTCCATGATCCACAAAAAAAATTGAGGTTCAAGAAACCCTAAAATGTCAAAAATGATCCATAAAATCACAAAAAATCACTTCAAACAACTCAATTTTTTTTGAATTTTTGACTATGCTTCTCTTATATCTGCTTACATCTCTATTAAAAAATTTGAATAGAAATTCCATATATTTCAGAAGATATAGTGAAATTATTATAAACCCTAAAATAGTAATAACTCCCTCAAAACGAATCAATATATATATATATATATATATATATATATATATATATTTACTGTGACTTATTTGAAATATTATTCATATCTAGTAAAAAATTTGTGGAAAAATTTGCAACCAATCAAAATTTATTGACAATTCAAAAAAAACTAGGTATTCACTCCACAAATTGCCCAAATCAAAGCTCTGATACCACTATTAAGATCTTGATATTCAATATATGTAGAAATACCCTTAAGGTAGGGAAACACCATATAATACTCATTTAGGAAGGAATAACTCCACAATGTCTCTTCAAGGGGACAACCTCCAATATCCTCTTACAATAGAAGACTCAATGCTTACTTGATATGTTTACCATGATAATCATCTCGTATATATATACATCTATCTAACCCATGGATGGATAACCTCTTAATCCCAATGTAGGCTGATCATTACCAAATGTACTACTTCCATAAGTCACTCTATTATCCTAATATATTGTATCCATATAACTAAGGGGATGTGTGCCACATGTCGGCATCTCCATCAACCCATATACATCAATATATCATATCCCTAGGTACATATCATGAAATTTTTGGTAAACCATTAGAAGTTAAGTAAAAATACCATAACTCTTGTAGTGGTGGTATTTCCTTGTAACTCATGGGATTGTCAACCCAAGTCGTGGGGTTGTTAAAATCACGTAGCGGGATTGTTAACCTGAATAGCAAGATTCTCAACTTGAATCATAGGATTGTCAAACTTGATTGGCAATATTTGTAATCCAAATAGTGGGATTTTTATCTTGAGTAGTGATATTATGATTTATATTAAACTAACCTAAGTAATGATATTTCCTATCTGAGTCATAGTTTTGTAGAGTTATGGGATTGCATTGTGGAGTAGTGGGATTGCACTGTGTGAAACCCAAGAGCTAAATTTACAAATTTATTTGTCTCATTTGTAAAAGTAATTTAAGGATAAAAAACTTTTACTTTTTCCTTGTAGGGCCAACATGAAAAAGGATCTAAAAAATCTTAATCTAGTCTTTTTAAACTCTTTTTAAGTGCTTAAAAAGGATTAGGAACATTTATTTTGGGTGCTTAAAAAAACTTAGATATTTGATTGAGTGTTTTGTAGTTGTTATTTACAAGTTTTTACATATTTAATCCAAGGGGATAAATAACATCACCACACATTTCATTTAGTGCTTTAAAATTGAACACACTTCAAAGTTTGTCTTCAATAGATCATTGCTTTATTAGAATTGATTGGCAAAAAGAAAGTTGTGCATGTATGCTCTCCCCCGTACCCTATAGGGAAATTATGGGATCAAAAGAACCATATTTATTTCAAATTTATTTAGTCTAAATACATTCAATATATGAAGGCTCTCCCCAAGACCTGCATGGCTTGGGTGATCTAGAAACAACCTTTAAAGCTCTTTTACTTGGTCATTTATTTTTGCATCTTGGCTTGTGAGGGGGACTTCATTACCTCCCATGAGTTCTTTAGGGAAGATTTGACTTGAGGATTCATATCTCAACATCATATTCAACCCCTCTCCATGAGGGGGTATATAAATTAGAATCACCTCATTGAGACTAATGGTTTGAGCGGTTAAACCATCTCCTATTGCTGAGGATAAGCCCATGATGTATGATCATGTTATACATGACACTACACTGAGAAAGTGATGGATGTAGTGGTTATAAAAAGGGTAAGACCTTTTTACAACAAGATATATGACATAGACCCAGTTGATATGTTGCTTCTCTTGCATGTTGATGTGAAAGTCTTGTGCATGGGATCTATTTAGAAACATTCAAAAACTTGCTATTTTAGTTAACCCCACTTTGGCACACCTTGTTAGTTTAGGGATTAAGATTATTAATTAGTTGATTTTTATTTATCTTAAATTACTTGGTCTTATTTTGGGTAAAAACTTGTTTTTTAAGTAAAATGTCATAACTAAACACATTGTCCACAAATTTCTTGAATAAGGAGGTATTACACTGTCCAAGTGAAAATCATCTTTTTCCTGGTTCAAATTATCATCTTAAACATTATGTCGTATCATCCATTTTGGTGTATTTATGTTACCCATTTGAGTCTAGATCATTTTACAAATTTTCTTAATACCCTCATTTATAATTCACATTCAAAAAATTTCTAAGTTCTAAGGGTTGATGTGTTAAATTAGGTTCGCCATTTGCACATTAAATGTATTTTAACTTGGGTTAAATTTTTTATTTTTTGAATTGAGGGCAATTTATAGACTCAAAATCACACTTATCATCTTGGTAGACTTAAATCATATTATTAATCACTCGCACTTTGAGTCCTATAACACATTTTATACTATCCCCCCTTCCTATCACCATGTGGTGGCATTGTGCTTCCCATTTGGTTTTAGTTTTATACTTAGAAATTCTTGCATGTTTTCACATCATGAGTTTCTTAGTTCGCATTGTCTTCTTCATAATATAAAGAGCTTTCTTCTATTTTTATAGTGTAAAATCATTGAATTTGAACTATGTTTTATGGTATTGATGTATCTCAAAAGTCTACATTTTAGTGTACTAGTGACACTCTAGGATTTTACATTTATCATACCCTCTTCCAATTTATATGATTTAAACCCTATCTAAGGTTGATTAATTTTGTGAATGCATTTTTATAATTGTGTGTGGTTCCAATCCACCCTACTTTTATAGTATCTTTGGTACCTTAGTCACTTGTTTATAAGAAATATCAAATCTATACCTTGTTTAAATGTTTGCATAACTTTGATCCAAGTTTAGTCAAACATATAAAGTAACCCTTTCTAGACATGACTCAAAGGTTCATTTGTAGTGGGGCCCCTTATGACCCTAGCTAAGGGGATGATCACTTTTATGATAGATAGGATAATTGAATTATCTTTGAGGACATTCCTACAACTATAGGATCCAAAGGGGATTATACAAATTATCAAGAGAACCAAGATGAAGTACTCCTTAGGTTGATAGAATCTGGTGCTAGACTACCCTTGGATTTTCCTATGGAGAAATTACACACCTTAGTTAGAGAATGAGAACAACAAAAAAAAGATCAAGATTTTTCTCAAACAAACATACCTTCTTCCTCTAACAAAGGTAAAGAAATAATTATAGAGTTAAAACCAACTGCTCAAGATCTTGTTAACAAGATTAATAAGATAAGTCAATGATATGCCAATCAACTTATTGTGGATTTAATGGATTCTCTAGTTGCTAATTTAGTCCATAATGATGCTTCCAAGGAAAAAGGAAATGCAATTGAACCTACAAAACAAACATTGGTTTATGACATCATAAAAATTGATTAAGGTATCTCAAATGAACAAAACAAGATGCAATAGGCAATGAAAAATGTTCCACTAGACATGAAACACAAATTATTTAACTATCAAGAACCTCTTATTAATTTACAAACATAGAGACCTAAACATTCATTTTGAATTGAGGAAATCCCTCAAGAGAATTTGGCTAGTTTGTCATAACCAATGCAAAAATTGGTGAATAGACCAAGGACTCCCCAAAATCAACAAAACACCTATAGTTCGAGGCAATAGATTCTAAGGAATCAATGACTTATTTAATTGACTCTAGGATAAAATCAAAACCAAGTTGTAGAATATAGGGTATACATCCCTCACAAATCCATGTAATAATAGGGGCACATTCCACCCCAACAACAATAATAGGGGCACATTCCACCCCAACAACAACAACAAGGGAACATTCCACCACAAAAAAAAAACAATAAGGGCACATTCCACCCCAACAAAAATAGTAACAAGAGCACATTCCACCCCAACAAAATTATGTTCCACACATGAATGCACCAAACATGCAAGAGTGAAACTCCATAAAGGAGATTGTGTCACATTTAGAGACTGGGAATAGGATTAAAAAGTGAAATTTTAATGAGATATGTCCATATCTTTTTTATTTAAGCATTCTCCAAGTCCCCTTTTTGTGTCATTTTAAGGCACCCAAATTTGATAAATATAAAGAAAAGGGTGACCCACATGAACACATCTAGGAATTTTTTATATTATACCAAGAGGTGGATTATAGTAGTGTATTTTTACTTCAATTATTTCCACAAAGTTTAGTGGGACAAGCTTTAGATTGGCTACTTAAGTTAACTAATGGATCAATTACAGATTGGAATGACTTATCTAATAAGTTCATCAACCATTTATTGTATAACATAGAGCATGAATTGACCATTATTGACTTGTATAAAGCCAAACAACATGATGGAGAAAGCTTTATTGCATATTTATAGAGATGGAGAGCATTAGCAAGTTGATTTCAACATAATTTGTCAGATAAATAGTTGGATGATATATTTTCATAGAATTTACATCCTGAGGTCATGCATAATCTACATTTATCTTGTACTAACTCATATGAGGAGATCATATAAAAGGGTGTATAGATTGAGAAGGCTCTTATTTCCAAAGGCCTTATTAAGATCTTTGCACAAGGTCAAACATAAAATCAGACCCCATCTTCTAGTCATATAGTTGTGCAAGATAATCCTAAAAGCTTTAATAAGAACAAGAACATGGTTGGAAATGGGGTGACTAAAACAAGGGATGTAAAAATAGTGTAGGCTTTATGGCCCTAGATGTATAATTATCTCCCCCTAACTCACCTCCTAAGTTATAGAGACAACCTCCATAGAGAGCAAACCATGGTGGTTTTAGGGTCTTTAGCAAATAAGGAAAACCAATAAAAATAGTGTTCTAACATCTCATAGTAGCTAACCTAATTATATGCCTAGTACCAAGGCCATTTCCTCAAGATCAACCGAAACTAGATTGATACAAAGAGAATGAATGGTAAAACTTTCATCATGTTGTTGTTCATGGTGCTTATTATTGCATCTAATTATGACATATTATTGAAGATCTCATTGAATGTGGTGAATTTGAGATTAAATTGGCCCCTAATCAAGACATAAATTAGGACATGGGGATCTATAAAGACCCCTTTCCTCAACATAATTAACTGCCACCAAGGATAAATCAAAACCAAGGATAAAGGACTAATCAAACCCAAAATCAAGGTTAGAATAAAAATCAACATGAGAATAATCATGATCATAATGCCCATACTAACAATGTGGGTTAAAAAAATGTTCTTTAAGACTATAAAAATATTGTGGGATGCATTTTTGTAACCCATATTACCACTATTACTATTAAACCATGTGAACCATCTCATGCTTCTCATAATACATGACCCATCATTATAGGATCAACACCCTCTCTCTAGTAATACCACATTAATTTCACATAATTATGTTGAAACTCAATTTGCATAGGTTATTTTTTTAGATAAAACCCTTCTTCTAATTATAATGGCTCCTTACTGACTCAAAATTATAGTAATGTAACTAGATACCTATGAGTCACCCTCCAAAGCCCTTTGCCTTCATAATTTGATTATATTGGTTCCCTACCACCTCTAAGATGTACATGCATAACTAAATTCTCATGAGTTAATATTCAAATTCCTTTTCCTACTTCTTACATAAAACCTAATGTAAACATTGCACCAATAGATCCAGAGCTGAATACTATCCCAACTAAAGCCAAACTATCTCATCCCAATATTGAAAAACCTTATAGTCTATCAGACCAATTGAGTAAAAACCCTACATATATTTCCATCTTAGATCTCTTGTGGACATCTAAATTCCATGAACTATCTTGAATAATATTTTTCAAAAATCCATTATTCTCAATGATATAAACCCTGAATGATTCTAGAACTTTGTAGGACATCTATCTTCATTTTGTCAAGTGATGTTTGATCAAAAAGATATGTTTACACTTAGAACTAGCCACAATAAACCACTATACATTAAAGTGATCATTAAAAAACATAAGATCAAGTGGGTTCTTCTAGACAATGGTTTGAGGATGAACATCATATCCCTTAAGTTGGTACAAAGATTTGGCTACATTGTGAAAGACATTCAACTAGAGATAATAACTATCAAGGCTTACAAAAACACTGAAAAGGAGTCTATAGGTACTATTTGGTTTCCAATCATTGTTATGTCCATTTCAAATCATACATTGCTTCATATTATAGATATTGAATTTCATTATAACATACTCCTTGGTCATCCTTGGATTCATGAAGTACAGGCCATTCCTTCCACCCTACATTAGTGTATTAAGTTTCCCCATGATGGGATTGAGGTTAATATTCTCTTTGATCAATATCCTTATGAATATTAAAAACATCTTGAGGCCCAATTACGTAATTATAACTATTGTCCAAGTTTTGAATTCATTATGAAGAAAAACAAGACTATAGTTTCACATCCACTTCCATCCAATTATATTGACCCTAGTGATATCGCTTTCACCTCGACTAATGTATTCCTTGTAACTCTTATGAATCAAGTTATAATTATAGATGTGGGAATTTCCACGTATAGCCTTCCATGTTGTAAAATTTCCCAAAAATCTAAAAACATTTGGTAAGCCTAAACCTTCAAAAAATCCTAACAAACCCATGATGATTTGGCAACCAAAGAAGAAAAAAATAAACCATTTATGGTTTTTGTACCTATTATTTCCCCAAAGAAAGATCGAGAGGATTTTATCAAGGGAGATTAGTTATATTATGAAGGCCTTGCTAATTACTTTTAGAATCTAAAGTATCCTATCCCTAACTAGATCATGGATCATTTTGATTATATAGGAAAGGGCCTTGACCCATAATTTTAAGGAATACTAGAACCCATATCTATTGGAATACCTAATTTGAATCATGGTATTTGATATATACTACCTAGGGGTGACCTCATGACTTTAGATAGTGACTTTTTTAAAGTGATTAGTAATGAGACTCTTGGTAGTGACGTAACATCCCATTATTTACATTTTGATGAGTTTGTTAACATGAACCTATTTGATTCAAATTACATTTTAAACTTAACCATTAGAGCTTCTCATCATGAAATAAGAACCTAGTCTATTAGTTATTCCCCTCCTGAAGTAGAACATCATATTTTTACCATTGGAGGTTCCTACCCTAAAACAAACCCTCATTGTTCCCTATGTCTTTACCATCCCAAACTCATTCATTGGGACCATCAAAAGCTAGTCATATGCCTTAATGAGTTTCATAATGAAGAATCACTTGTAGAATACATGGGCCTCAGAGATGGACTGGCCATTGGCAATCATAAAAAAGGCTTTTATTTTTCATTAGAAACTTCTACATACTTTGGAGAGAAGGTAAAGTTTCTTGGTCACAATAAAGAAAAACATCAAGATCTTTAGGTGAAAACATCTTTGAGGCACTCATCAATCAAGGAAAATGTAAAGAAAAAGATAAACCTTTAAGTGAAAACCTATTTCAAGCACTATTAGGTAGGAAAGTTTGCTCATCCCCTTAGGATGCAGAAGGTCCATCTAGCTCAAGTTATATAGACAATAAAAGCATCTCTTCATAAAAATAAAAAATGTTTTAGCATCTTGCTATTGAGTTTCCAGAGGTTTTTGCTACTTGTCTGTTACTTGAGATGGAAGATTTTGATTAATCATTATATACACCCTAAATTGGTCAAGCAACCACACATATCATGTATTTTCATAGTCCTTTCATAGGAGACTCTAACTAGAGAATATGAGATTTTATTCACATCTAGCCATGTCCCTTTGTCTAACTAATCTTAGTCTTACTATATTCCCTAGACATCTCTTTACTTATCCCTAGTCATCTATAGATTTTTAGACTTAACTCTTTTAGACCTTGGCATCTTTTATAGTCCCAAACCCATCCCCTAGGTCCCATATCCCCTAGACAATAGTACCCAAATAGGACTACAATGCTAAAACCTAGGGTGTCCAGTTTTTGGTGTTATCATCCAAGTGCAAATTTGGTCCCAATGGTCAGTTTCTTCCATATGATGAGTCTTACCCCTTTTATTTTCTTCATTTTTAAGTTTTCCAATGTCAACCAAATATTAATAAATATCCCAAATTTTAAATAACAAGTCTCTTATATAAAGTATTACACAATGCATTTTATATCTAGCACTTACTATTTTGGCACATTAGACATAATAAAATCAATCAATAGTATATCTCATCTTCTTTGCATCATACATATATTTGCATTCTTAATCAAGGAAGGGCCTAGGAAAAAAATCATTCTTGCATCAATCATGTGTATTGATTATGCATGTTCCTTAAGGGAGAACTACATCAGATATGAGACCCTAGCTCGAGGATTAATGTAGGTAGTAATCAGAACAATAGGGGTTCTTAATTATATGCTCATTATTCCCCTAACCTAGTTTCCTCCACCTTTTTTTTGGTCTATTATTTATTTCCATGTGTGTAGACAAATATAGGTACTGAGGATTGAAACAAACCTACACTGAGCTCCAATTACTCCCAAGACCTAAAATTTGGTATGTAGGGTCATACTGAGCAGACAAATAGAACCCATAAATATTTTAGCCTCAATACAATAGCATTGAGAAAGGACTATAGTGTCAGACACTAAGGTGTCTTATTTATAGTGCTCCTGTCAATTCAAAAAATGAAAGATAGATTTAGGTTCTAGATAGTGTCTCAATCTTGTGTGTGATTTTTTAGACCCTGACTCATCTGAATCATCCTATTTTTCTATATATGTGTTCTTCTCCCTTATGCAAGTTAATTTGATCAAATTGATATAAACATGTATTTAATCAAAATTCTTTCCATATTCTAGACCCTTATTATTTAGGAATTAAACATCTAATTTCCTAAAAATAATAAAACATTTGGTGAACTTGACTTACTTCAAACAAACTTAAAACCGTAGCTACACATAGGGGTTTTCCTTCTTATCTTGTGAAAAAATTTAATTTTAAAAATTATAATTTTTGTATTTATTTTTGTACATTTATCTTATTCAAAACTATTTTTATAATTTAAAATTATTGCATAAATTTCAAAAATTCTAAAACCCTAGATTTCAAAACAAGGTCATCAAACACCAAGCCTTTCCTCGCCAATTTTAGAAAACTATTTTGGAATTTTTGCAAATTAATTACCTTGTCAAAAATTATTTCAAAATTAATAGTTTATTGTGTAAAAATTTAATTTCCAAAATTCTTATTTTTGTATAATTTTTTGTGTATTTATCTTATTTCACACTATTTTTATAATTTAAAATTATTGCATAATTTTCAAAATTTTAAAACCCTAGATTTCCAAACTAGGTCCTAAAACCTCAAATTTCGCTCCCTTAAATTTTTTAGAAAAGTAATTTGAATTTATTCCAAATTGTTTGGGTTATCAAAATTAATTTCAAAATTCAATGTTAGTAGTTCTTTGTGCATTTATTTCCTTCACGGTACTTTTCAAAATTCTCTTTGGTGATAAAATGGCCACAAAGGCAATTCCTCCTTCTCATCCCATAGATCAATTTATAAAATTTTCTTACAATTATGACAATGATTGGACAAATTTGAAAAAATGCACATTAGCTAAAACTATAGAAAATGATTTCATTTATAGTGATGATAATGACTATTATTGTAATGAAGGATATGATGATATACATAATGATGAGGGTGAATCACAAATAGATGAATCTTTTTCTCTTAAACCCATCTCTTTTATTCCTTCTTCTAATGCAAATAATTTTCATAAATGGGAAAGATACTTCTCACCTCATTCTCCTAGACATAATACACCAAATGTACAAATTAGTCATGCACTTCCAAGTGAACCTCTTATTGGTGATGATTTACTTCCATGTAAACCTAATTTATCTCTACCTTTTTCTATTTCTATGTTCAAAATACAAAAATATAAATTCAATGGTATCAAATTACCAAAGCATAGTTCAAATGAAGAATTATGTGTTCCTAACTCTACTCTTTCAAAAAAATGTTCAAATAATAAGTCTTCTAATTTTACTTCCCTTGTTGAAAATGCATACAATCCATCCATGGATAGCATAGAAACACATGATATTCCAAATTCTAATGATAACTTATTGCATATTAGAAAGGAATTAATTTTTTCTCGTACACCTCTCCTTAGAAATGATGGAAGTGATAATGAATATGATAGTAAGCATACCAATGAACATGAAACTGAGAGTGATTATGAACAATATTACTTATATGATAATGATGATGAGAATTATGCACATAGTGAAGATGAAAATGCATCTCATTAGTCTAAGCCTTCTCTCACTCCTCTCAAATCTCATGCATGTCAAAATATTGCTCCTACTTTTATTCATGATTCTTTTCCAAATGATGTTTCTACTTCTATGAATGATTCTATTTCTAATAATGAACATGTTAATGTTAATAACACATCTTTACTAAATTAGAATGTGATTCACTAAAATAGAAAGATACCAATGAATCTCCCAAGCCACCCCTCACTATGGTAGAACCCAATTCTCACCCTTCACCTAAATAGAATGGTAGCCCACATCCCTCTAGTAAGTTCCAAGCTACCATTACTCCCAAGGTTAAAGTGAGCACACCCACCTTTTATGATCCACTTGATAAATGTAGCATTCCCATGGTTAAAATTAACAATCAAATTCAACAATTAAATGAACCACTTCAAGATACTAATGTGCCATCTTAGGAGATCATCTCTTTGATGAATGCAGTTGGTGAACTACAACACCAAGTACATATCCTTACCTTGGAAAAAAAATATTATAAATCTTTGATGGATGCCAATGATCTACATGGTAGCCCTATTCTAAAAACAATCATAAGAGCTTCATTACCTAAGCATTTTTAGATACCATTATTACCTCACTTTAATGGGACTAGAGATCTATTCATACACCTTCAGACCTTTCAAAAGGCTTTGTCATCTCATGCAAACCCATTGATTCTACTCAAGTTATTCCAACATACATTAGTGGGGGAAGCACATAATTGGTTCTTTCATCTACTCCCCATTGGTTCATTGCACACATATCCTGACTTAGAGGAGGCATTTCTTAGATATTACATCATAAACATGGGCCCTCATGTTACATATGAGAAGCTTGACACACTACATCAAAATTATTTAGAGCCAATAGTGAGAGTATCTTAAGATTAAAAACTTAGATGTTAAGATTTATCTACAAACCAATAGATCTAGATATTTAGCATATATTTATTAAGGGACTTCACCAACCTCTCCTCAAGCATCTACTATATCAAATAGAGTCTTATTTTAGACGTTTGTGTTATATAGTCTAATCTTTGGAAAATAAATTAGTATTGATTGAGGTAGATTCAATTGATTATATCAATCTAAACTTCACAAAAACATCTTTAGATACATCACTTACCACTCAGCATCCACCATGTCCTAGACAAGATAAGAGACCACAACCAGAAAAAGTAACTAGTTAAAAACAAAGAGCAAGTTTCTAGAACACAACCTACAGTATGTACTATAGATAAAAATAGTAAAGCACCACTATAATTTGATTTAAATTGGGATACTCCATCTATCATTTTATTATCACTACTAGATAGGAGATTAATCAAATTACCTTCTATTCATCAATGAGATCTACATCTCTTACATAGACAACCACATTGACCTTTTTGCAACTATCACTGTATTCATGGACATAAAGATAATGACTATTTTAAACTCAGATATTGCATTACTACATGTGTTGATAATGGTATTATAGAATTCACATAGGGGGAATAGATATCTCCTCCATTATGGAACCTTAGACCTCATTCCTCCATGATGGAGTCATCCCAAGATATTCATTTACAAGAATCATCAACCACTCATCATGAACATAATGTAGGTTTTAGGATAGAATCTTACAAGAGATATCCTATTCCTCTACCTTAGAAGGTTTGGAAGCCAATACAACAAAAATAGCCTACATATATCACCATAGTTTGAGGGATACATAGCGTAGTTCCATATACATATCCAGTAGAGTCACAGGCACAACAACAAAGTACCACTGATGAGAAATATTCACTATGAGCAGATTTATAGGGTCCTATCTCACATAACAACCAACTATGGTTAAGATTAGATGAACCCACATCACATGTTATAGTTTCATCTTGATCCATTGCTTAGTCATAGGCATCACAATAGAGGCCAAAGGGTGTTATTTCATGTATAAATACACTACAATTATTAATCGATGAGCCTCGTCCACAACACATAATTTTAGTTACACATCTAGTCAGGTTACATTTTAAAAAAAATACACATATAGCTATAGTCAGTTCATAATAGAAAATATAAAATATAAAACACATTCTTATACATCATGAGTAGTATGAACACTTGTTCACTTGGTTGATAGGGTTTAGATAGTGATACAACACATAGTAATATAATGCATAGTCATACTAGTTTTAGTTTGTAAGCTTCACTTAACAAGGAAATGATGGATCCAAAGGTCTAGCTAACCTTTGCATTCTTGAGCCACTTTTGGGGAAGTAATATGCACACAGTGCTATCTTACTTACCCCTCCTAGTAACAACTAACATTATTGATTTTAGATAACCATCCCTAACTAGAACTAGACTATCAAAGTCTAGATATTACCAAATCACACTTATCCAAACACTCAAACCAAATCAAACATATCCAAATCCTACTCAAATTTATCCAAATAGTTTACCAATTACCATAAGAAATAAATCTTTGCTCACATATGATCACAATTTAAAATCAATAAGCCTAGCATCACAATTATAAAAACCTAAATAACACCTCCAAACATATCAAAATAATTAAACCAAATATCTCAAGTACCATTTACCAATCACATACAAATTCAAAATCAATACTAGATCAACCATTTCTAAAAGCAACCATTTATAATCGATATACCAACATATTCCAAGATCTATAACATGAATACACATGAGTTCAAAATCAAACCAACATCTATATATATGTATATATATATTATGATGTTTTAAAAACATATACATCATGCCAAGGTTAAATAAATCCTGAATGGGCATTATGCCCTCACTCTTAGTCTCAATCTCTTCTCCAGTGCTAGTCCCATAATCTTGTCTAGCACTCAATGACCCTACACCTACTTGAGCTCTCAAATACCTCTTATGCCAACTATCCCACTCCAATAACCAAACATGATCCTCATGCAAGTCTACATATCATCACTGAAGATCCATTTAGTCATCTACAATCTTCATGCTCACCAAACCAAAATCAAGTTGAGGCATCCTACACCTATCCAACTTAGATCTAAGCACATCCTTCTCTCTTGCTACCCTAACATATGTAGCTATAGTTATAGCAGCCATATCATACAAATGAGAATAAACATTATCTATAAATATTTCTCTCTATATCAAACCCTCCTCTATAGCATCATTAGGCACATGTTGTGTAAGCTCACATAGTGTAGACTCAATAACAGTCTCCTAGAATACATCATCTCCACCACCTACCTTAACAGGTGAATCATTCTAAACAACTCCTACTCCACCTACACACAAAGATACAAACACTATGTTAAACATACATTTTCAAAACAAATCTAAACAAACTAAGACAAACTCAAACTTGTACACAACTCAAGAATAATCACAACTTACCTCCCATTATGTGAATTAGATCAAGATCCTCATACTTAGGGGCATCCCCTCCATCAACAAGAGACAACATAGCCAATCGATTCCCCACCCAAGATGTGGTATATGCCTTGGTATAACCAACATCATCCATGTCAGGTATATCTATAGTTTTATCTCATGAATCCAAAGGTAACGGTGCAAACTCAACCTCATTAGGTCTTAAATGAGCCCCTTCTCTCACTGGTGCCCATGTACTCTTTAGCCATACCCATCTAAGGTGGTAATCAAATGCCTATCCCAGTGCATATTACCTAGATCACACATGTGACCCAATCTAACTCTATCTATCATAGCCCTCTCATTAGCTGATAAAGGCAAAAATATTAGAGTATTCATTACTTGGCCTCTATGGAACTCTCCCATCTATACCTCACCCTATAAAACACTAGAAAGTAACATATATATCAGTCAACTATGTCCAAATAAATAGCTAGGCTAAATAACAATAGATCACAAGTCAAAAATCCTAGAAAATAAAAAATACATCAGTTCACCATGCCAAATCAATTATCAAGAAATAGTACAAAAACTAAACTAAGCATTAGCAAAAAAAATCTAGCCTTTAGGACAACACTGAGTATAGGATAGTAGCACTGGATAGGAGGGATACAACCTAGACAACAACATTGGAACCAGTCAAAATTTCCTATAAACACCATTTTGCCCATAACTTGAGCTCCATAGCTCTATTTTTCAAACTATTATGTTCCTCAAAATCATGACAATGACACATTCAACATAAAGTAGGCCTTGCTCTCTTACTACATTATTTACCTACCATAGAACACGCATTTATCTACCTTTCTTATACCTAGACATACAAATTAGACCCTACCAATCCACACTTGTTCAAATTTCATACAACTTGGTCCTCACTAATCAACATTCATTCGAAACATTCAAACAACCCAACCTATTCAATCAATCAACCTTTCACTCCATTTAATCTGTTCCTACCTCATTTGCCTACCATAACATGAAATTTTCTATATCTCTACTATACCCAGATACAAGATTAAATCCTAATCAATAAAAGATATCTTTTACTCCCAATAATTCAATCTCACCCATTAAACAATAGACTTTTGATCTATTCAATACATACCAACTAAGTTCATATACATTCCTCCACTAGTCATCACTTTTGGCTCAACCTCTTCTATCATAGATTTCATCCCTCTCCCTAAAAGGGGGGAATCATTCCTACTATTCATATTCATACACTTATCTATCACACCTTTCCACTTGCACAAATAGATACACCATGTTTTTTACACTTATAGTAGTCAACTTATCATATTCAGCTCAGATTAGTTGAAACACATTGTGATTTAGACTACATGGGTCACTCAGCATGGTTTTTACAGCTCCATTATTTAGATTATCATCATCATTTAGCTCAGATTGGTCAAGATTATATAATGGTTTAAGCTATATGGGTCACATAACATTACTCAATTCAAATTAGTCAATATTATATAGTGGTTTATACTATGTGGGTCACTTAACATCACTCAATTCAGTTTGGTTAAGATTATATAGTAATTCATATTACATTAGGTTACTCAAAATTACTCAGGACATTTAAAGGAATGCACCTTCAATTTATAGATATACAAACTATCCAGATATCATATTTAGGGGTATATATATTACTACATGTCTCACACATATAGCTTTATACAACATGACATAGTTATAGGACTAGACATCAGATCATAGGCATAGTGCAGAACACATTGTTTTAATCTCTAGCTTTGCAAATGGAACATGACATGATATATCATATCACATGATGTTATATATATTTTTAGATTATCTAGATGCATCAATCACATAATAGATTTGAGGGCATGGCACAGATTTTTAGTCCTTCATCTTTCAAGATTATACTAATTGGAATGGCAAAATATGCCATTTTCATCTTACACATTTACTAGAGTTTTTAGATTACACCCAAACATTACACAGGTTGTCACCACATTGAATTATATGGTTATCTGTAGTGATTGGTCCATTATATTAATTAAACTTAGACCCAAGAATTTATGTGGGATAGAGGGTAGACATTGGTTTTGGACCTCTGAGTACTTCTCAAATCTAGTTCAAATTATTTAGATTCAGTATAGGGGGTGTCTATTATAGGGATTCCTTCCTTCTCTAGGTATTATTTAGATTCAGTACAGGGGGCATCTATTATAGGGATTCTTTCCTTCTCTAAGAATTATTCAAATTAAATATAAGAGGCATCTATTACAGGGATTCCTTCTTTTTTCACGCACTATTTTAATTCTTCATCCACTTCCCTGGCTAGGAAGTTAGACCCTTTTTTAACACACTTATCTTCACACAGGTAAGTTTAGGTACACATTTTATTTTCTTTCTTTTACTCTAGTACTTCATTACATTACATCACTACATTAAAATGGGGAAAATATATACACCCTAAACTAGTCAAGAAATCAAACATGTCATGTATTTTCATAGTCCTTTTATAGGAGACTCTGACTAGAGAATATGAGCTTTTATTCACATCTAGCCATATCCTTTTGACTGATCTTATTCTTACTACATTCCCTAGATATCTCTTTACTTATCCCTAGTCCTCTGTAGCTTTCTAGACTTAACCCTTTCACACCCAAGTAGCTGTTATAAGCCCAGACCCATCCCCCATGTCCCATACCCCCTAGATAACAACACCTAAATAGGACTACAATGTTGAAACCTAGGGTGTCTAGTTTTTGGTGCTGTTATCCAAGTGCAAATTTGGTCCCAATGATTAGTTTCTTTTGTAAGATAAGTCTTACGCATCTTATTTGCTTCATTTTTAAGTTTTCCAATGTCAACCAAATGTGAATAAAGCTCCCAAATTTTAAATAATGAGTCTCTTATATAAAGGATTAAACAAGGCATTTTAAATCTAACACTTACTATTTTAACAAATTAGACATAATAAAATCAATCAATAGTATAGCTCAACATCTCTACATCATCAATAGATTTACATTCTTAATCAAGGAAGGGACTAGGTGAAAATTCATTCTTACATCAGTCATGTGCATTAATTATGCACATTCCCTAAGTGATAACTACATCAGATATGAGATCCTAGATTGAGGGTTAATGTAGGCAATAATCAAAACAAAAGGGGTTCTTGATTATGTGATCATTATTCCTCTAACCTAATTTTCCCCCTATTTCTTTTGATCTATTAGTTGTTTCCATGTGTGCAAACAAACACAAGTACTAAGGATTGAAATAGATGTACAACAAGCTCTAGTGACTCCCAGGACCTAATATTTAGTACACAAGGTCATATTGAGCAAATGAATAGAACCAAAAAAGATTTTATCCTTAGGACAACAACATTGGGAAAGGAATATAGTACTAAACACAAGTGTGCCCTATTTTTGGTGCTCCTATCGAATCAAAAAATAAAAGATAGATTTAGGTTCCAAATAGTGTCTCAGTCTTATGTGTGAGTTTTTAGACTACAACTCATCTGAATCATCCTATTTTTCTAAATAAGTGTTATTCTCCCTTATGTAATTTAATTTGATCAAATTGATATAAACCTATATTTTACTATATTTATTCAAAATTATTCCCATATTCTAGACCCTTATTATTTAGGAATTAAACATCTATTTTCTTGAAAATAATAAAATTGTCATACTATCTAGAACTTTGAGAGGAACAACAAGAGGATGTGGTAGAAGAAGGTGATCACAATCATACCTTGCCTACAATTCTAGAAGATGGATCCACACTCCTTATGGAAAACATGGCAAAAGTGAACCTAGGAACCTATGAGGATCCCAAAATTGTTTATCTTGGAGCTTCCCTTATTAAAGGAAAATGTGAAAAAATTATATCCCTCCTAAGGGATTATATTGACATCTTTGCATGGGTATAATCTGACATGCTAGGCTTAGGCCCTGACTTTGTTGTGCATCACCTAGTTGTCCAACCCGATGCTAAACTAGTCAAGCATAAATTAAGGAAGATGCATCCACTCATCACCCTATTGGTTAAAGAAGAACTATAAAAGTTGTTAAGAGTAGGTTTTATTAGGCCACTAGATTACTCTGAATGCATCTCAAACATAGTCCTAGTGAATAAAAAGACCTTTGGTATACATACTTATACTTATTTCTAAGATATTAACAAAGCATGCCCCAAGATGATTTTTTTCTACCAAATATCAACATGATTGTCAACTCAAATGATGGGTATGAGATGTTATCCTTAATCGATAGATTTTTTGGATACAATCAAATCAAGATAGCTAAAAAAGATCAACATAAGACTGCATTCACCACTCCATGGGGAACATTCTATTACTAAGTCATGTTATTTATCTTGAAGAACATTGGAACCACATATCAACGTGCCATGACTATCATCTTCCATGACATGATTCATGATATTGTTGAGGACTATGTTGATGATATACTAGCAAAATCAAGAACAAGAGCTAGACATCTTGATGTTCTATGAAGAACCTTTGAGAGGCTTCATGAATATAAAGTCCATTTAAATCCTAAAAAATGTGTCTTTGGAGTCACATCAAGGAAATTACTAGGTTTCATTATATCAAAAAGAGGGATTGAAGTTGAACCTACTAAGGTCAAGGCCATTATGGAGATGCCTCCACCAAACAATTACGAAGCTTGCAAAGAAAAACCCAATCTATAAGCAGGTTCATTTCTCAATTGGTAAATAACTGCCACCTATTTACCCATATTTTGAAGAAAGGGGTAACTTTGCAATGGAATGAGGATTACCAGATAGCATTTGTGAAGCTCATGACATATTTAGCTAATCCACTAGTCTTGAGACAGTCAACACTTGAAAGACCATTACTTCTTTACATATCAACAAAAAAGCATGCATTGGGGGCACTTTAAGCCCATTATGGTGATAACAGTAAATAATATGTAGTATATTATCTAAACCACACTATGGTGGATTATGAACATAATTATATGCCTATTGAGAAGTCATGTTTGGCTATGGTGTTTTCTACTTAGACATTATGACATTATCTGCTAAATAAAAAAAACTATTATCATCATTAAAGTAGACCTTCTCAAATTCCTCTTATCTAAAACAACTATTCAAGGACATATGGCTAAGTGGGTTATGATCCTAAGTGAATTTGACATTGAGTATCATAATCAAAAATCAATCAAGGGGTAGGTTATTGCTGATCAATTTGCAAAATCCCCTATCATAGATACTCAACCTCTAAAATACCACTTTCCAAATGATTCTATTATGAAAATATAACAAGCATCATATGAATCTAAATAGTGGAAGTTATATTTTTATGACTCCTTTACATCTCATAGATTCAGAACTAGCATATTATTGATTACACCTTAGGGGGATCTAATTCCAAAAGCATTTCATATACAATTCATTGTACAAACAATATGGCTAAGTATGAGGGATTGATTATAGGGATTTACCTTGACATATAGTGGGATATTCAGAGCTTGAAGGTCTATGGTGATTCCAAATTAATCATCAATTAGACCACTAATTAATATCAAACCAGAGACAATAAGCTTATTTCTTACAAAAAAATTATTGATAATTTCAAACATCATTTTAGATCTCTACAGTTTGAACAAGTTACAAGAGTAAACAATAGATCGATTGACATAATGGCAATATGTAGTTCCATGATATAGATTGATGGTAGAGCTAAAGAGTATTAGTTACTGATTGGAAATTTTCTTTAGCTTACACATGTTATAGTAGAATCAAATAGGGTATGCGCCATTGCTAGTCCCAATCCCCCACCTGAATTACATTGGTTCCAAGACTTTTATAACTACTTCCATGATCACATTTTCCCATATAACCTATCCAATATCTAGAAAAATTCTTCCATCACCATTTATCATGTTATACCCTCCTAAGAGGCACACTTTATCATAAAGGCTATGATGGAATGCTTATTCATTGTTTATCTTCAAGAGAATCTAAGCAAGTGCTAAGGGAGGTTCATGAAGGAATGTGTGGGGACCACACCAATAGTGTAGTCTATAGACAATCACAACACCATGGTCATTCTCAACATGGGGCCTTGATCTCATTGGGAAAATAAACCCAACATCTTCAGATGGCCATAAGAATATCTTGACTACTATCGAGTATTTTACTAAGTGGATAGAAGCCATTCCTCTCACTTACATTACCAAGAAGAAAATTTACAAATTCATCCATTACCATATCATCTATTGATATGGAATCCCTACTCATATTATATCTAATAATGGTGGATCCTTTGTAAACCAAGATGTCAAATATCTTTGTGAAAAATTCAAGATCAAGCATAATAAATCAAATCCTTATAACCCATAAGGCAATGGATAAGCTGAGGCATCAAACAAAACCATTATATCCATCTTAAAAAAGATTGTCAATGATGCTGGTTGTAATTGTCACTTACAAATATTTCCTACCCTCTGAACTTATAGAACCAGTCATTGAACCCCAACAAGAGCCATTCCATAATCTATTATCTATGGAACTAAAGTTATTATCCTGATTGAGATTAAGTTACCATAATTGTGAGTATTGTATGAGCACATTGAAGATGATAAGGACTACAGGGCCTCTAAACTACAATAACTAGAACTTATTAATGGTAAGTGTTTAGATACCCTAGAAAATTTATAGGCCTATCAAAATAGATTCAAAATAAGATACAACAAGTGCATCCTCCCTTAGGATTTTGAGATTGGTGATTTTGTTCTAAAAGAGAACTAAAAGAACAAAAACATTGAATGTTAAAAGAAAGGTAAGTTTCAACCTAATCAGTTGGGACCATTTTTTATCATGACAAACTATTGATCAGGGGCATATTGACTGGCTAAACCCACTGGTGAATAACTTATAGAGCCCATGAATATTGTGCACCTTAAGAGATTATATGAATAAACAACTTTGAACCATCATCTATGAGAACCCTTACTTGGGGGCAACTTGTGCTGAAGTTTTTTTTCTTTCCTACCATTTTATACTACTTTGGACCAATCACGCACGAACCCTATTACTTTCACAACTCTATATAGTGAAATATTTTGGACCATTGGTACTCTTAACACATTTTATCCTATCCTAGACCATCCTCTTTTGGACCATATTCTTTGGACTATTCTTTTTGAGAACCACATTCTTTTTTATGTCATGGGTTTATTGTAACCTGAACACTTTTGTCCCTTGACCACTTATGATCCTAATTATGTCTCATCAACATTATAAACACATTCAATGCTAGTTATAAGAAGTAATTCAACTAGAATATTATTTTCCATTTTCTTCCACAAACAAGTTAACAAGAACATCTTCTCAACTTAGGATCTACCTGCCACATGGTTCTTCAAATTTATTTCACACTACACATAATTCTAAATTACAGTTACTGCTCTTTGGTAAACATTCTTTCTATCTTTTTAGGATCCTCACTCTCACTGATTTGTGAGCGTGGGTCATTGTATCTAGATAAGCTATTTTATTGGAACTTCTAATCTCAAATGAGCATATCCGTGACAAGATAGTACCACCTTATGTATATTTTATCCCAAAAAAACAAAAAACATTAGAAATAATTTGCAGATACCAAAAACATTAGATAACTAATCCATAAAAGAATAAAAACATTTTTTTTCACTTATGTACATTCTTTTCCTCATGATCTTTCCATTTTACAAGCATTTTATTGTACTAACTTTCTGCTATTTAAGTTAGCTTGTTCCATGCACTTGTTGTTTTGTAAGATTATTTTCTCTTGTCCCACCACCTTACCATTTTGCAAGACCAACATCATTTATTAAGTCTTTATTTTTCTTGTATAACATTAATCATATATTTTTGGTCATCATCATTTCTTCTATCCCACTTCCTGGGAGAACTACATTTGACCTAAAATTCATGTTAGAACATGTGTCTGTAGAAATATGTAGGCAACATCCACTTGTCTTGTACATCTAGAGTCAACTCACCTAACCCCTTCTTTTTCTTCTCTTCCCCTATTTATTCTATTGTTGTTCCTCTTTAATTTGGGAATAAATCTTATGTCTTTGTTCTTCTTTATGTTGTGGTGAAAAGTAATGCCCTTACTACATGTGCATGAATAATTGTCTTTAAACCACACTAACTTGGTTTTTGTTTGTGTGTGTTTATTTGAGGTTTATTAGTGTTTTGTTATGATTTCACACCTATCCATTTATTTCTTCTACTTTTATCTTTTTATTAATTCTTGTCTCATCTTGGTCTTGTGTTTCCCTGTATGTTTTTTCTTATATCTTTTGTGTTTCAAAACATCTTGATAATTCGCATGGGTATTGATTATGTATATCTTGATCCTATGTTATTAAGTTATTCTTGGACCTTTTTTTATTTGATTATTATTGTTGTCTTTTTTTTCTATTTTATTTTTATTTTATTTTATATTCAAGAACATCTTGATGGACCACATAGATCTTGATTATTCATATCTTGATCCTATGTCGTTAAGATGTTCTTGATTTTCATTTTCAAACATTCTTGTTCCTCCTTAAGTCTTGATTATTCATATCTTGATTTTAGGCTAGGTTCATTTATGTTTATCTTTTTATTTGTCTTTGCTATTTTGTTTAAATGTAAATTATTGTAACTTTGGTTTTGATCATTATTTACCATTATCCTTAGTTATATGTATTCATATTTGAATTAAATCAGGGAAATTGGAATATTATGTCATTATAAGTTATTCATACTTATGATGCCAAATTTATTTTTATATATAAATCACTTTGTGCCAAGGTTTCAAATTCTAAACATCAACATCTCTTTGATGAATGGTTCTCAATAACACTATGCATAAACTAGGCTCAATAGGTTTAGCACCTTGACTTAATGCTTAGACGTGCATATCTTTGCATACATCATGAGTCTACTCAATTTTTTGTCAATTTTATTCATCCCTCATTCCATTCTCTCCCATTTTTGGGTGAACTACATCATCTTGAGGTCTTACTAGACTATGTAGGTAGTGCTCAATTTCTATTGAGGTCAACTTGACTATTTTTCATTCTTCTTTTCATCTCTTTCATCACTTTGTACATTCTCGTATGCCTAGTTTTTTATGGGTTTTTCTAATCCATTTCACCATCACATATATTTTTTCACCCACTCAATTTAATCTATGTTTTAAGTTATATTCTTGATCTAATTTCTTCCCAATTTTCCTATGATGGGGTAAAACATCTAAACAATGTCATAATCAAATTAGCCCTATAGGGGCCAATCATGATTTATTATTTATTAATAATCAATATCTTCTATATTGGGGAACTTCTTATTATCATCTCTTTATGGATACCAAATTATACTTTTCCTCTAATTCCAAGTTCTCCACACTTTTTCCCATGATGGAAATATTTTAGTGTGTAACTTATCTCGACATTGATCAATGTCGTAAGCATGCAACTTGCACTCTCAAATTGGGTGCATTCAAAGTGTGTTACTTATATGTTTCGATTGAACCCTTCCAATTACACCCATATTTAGGGCCCATTTTACCTCTAATTATATTTTTATCATTGATGGTAACCACATGTGCAAGCATTATCTCATTTAGATGTGATCTATTTCGTGGTTAATATCTCATTGTCCCTCTCTTTTCAAGATTCAATCCTTCTCTTTCATCCTAGTATGTCCTCTTGAGGGGGAATCATGGGTAATTTACAATTTCTTCTTGACAACTCTTTTATTTGAAAAGACATTTCTTTGCTTGAATGTCTCTCTACACCTTCTCAAATAGGGGAAAAATATAGACATCCAATTCTTAACACCATTTGTGTTGAAATTGTCAATCTTACTTGAATTGCACTCAAATAAAAATTTTATGCAAAATCACTAAAACACCCTAAATGGTTTGAAATTGTCATTTAAAAGTGTTGATTTAGGCTAATGTATCCCTAAATGTGGCAATGCATTTTATGTGATTCTTAACTTTGATCAAATCATTTCAAGTCAAAATGATGATTTTGCCTTTTTATGCTTTGGATCACTCTTTTCTTCTAATTCATTAGTACACATCATGCACCTTTGTTATTTTGTGTTGGTAACATCATAAATGGGAATATGGTTCTAATTTATCTAACATCATCTTCTAATTCTTCCCTAGTTAAATTATGACATAGTAATATGACTTTCTGACCATTTTGATTAATTGAGGGCCAATTTCCAAAGAATTAATAAATGTTGATTAATATTATTTAAGGATAATTAATTCAAATCAAGATCTTAAGTAAATTTTACATAGAGGCTATTGAATATTTATTTTTTGAAATTTATTCTTATTAACTATATCACCTAATGACATCATTTCTTGGAAAGGCATCCCTAGGCCATAAATGCATAAAATATCTAAATCATGGCCTCCCATGCCTAATTAATGCCCCTTCTTCCCAAATAATTATGAGGGAATTTATTGATTTTAACCTCTAAAATTAAATGGATTCTTGGCCACACATCTTGACCTCAAGATGGATGACCACAATTTATTCTGATCAATCTCAAAAATCTATAAATAGGAGGGCATAGAACATCATTTTAAAGCTCAATTATTGTAATGTTATAATGATAAAATCTCTTCACAACTCATTTATGTTTTGATTATTGTATTATTGATATTTGGATTAGATTCATTTAATAGGTGTATACACCATAAATTGGCAAGCAACCACACATATCATGTATTTTCATAGTCTTCTTCATAAGAGACTCTGACTAGAGAATACGAGCCTTGTTTACACTAGCCATGTGTTTTTTCTTATCTTGGTATTTTTTATTACTTTTATCACATATTTATTATCTTAGTCAATTGATCTATACCCCCAGAGATCCCTAGACTTGGCCTATGTTAGTCCCAACCTATTTTTTTGAGTCTTGAACAACAAAATTTTGGTGGACTATAATGCCTGACATTCCTATCCTCACTGACATTGTTATCCAATGATCATTTTTCCTTTCTTAATGAGTCTAAAACCCTTCTGAACCCATCTTTAAAGTTTTATTTATCTTTTTGATGTTGACTAGCATGAACAAATCTCCCAAATTCAAAATAAAGAGTCTCCTATATAAAGGACTTCACAAGGCATTTTATATCCAACACTTACTACTTTGACACACTAAATAATCAAAATCAGTCAATAATATAGCTCAAAATTCTACATCACACATAGATTTGCATGCTTGATCAATGAAGGGCCTAAATTTCATTCTTATATCTACCATGCATGTTGATTATGCATGTTCCCTAAAGGATAACTACATTTGATTTGAGACCCTAACTTGAGGGTTAATGTAGGCAATGATCAGGACAACAAGGGTTCTAGATCATGCCATCATACTTACCCTAACCTAATTTTTTACCTTTTGGATTTTGATATGTTTACTATTTTATATGTGTAGGTAAACCTAGGGTTTGAGAAGAAAATAGGTCATACAATGGTACAAATAGGTGATCATGAAAAAATAAGGACACCTACAGGACCCTAAAATTGGATTGCACTAGAATTTAGAATAAAAAATTGAAATAGACAATAATGTCAAAATTAGACAATAGTGACAAACGCTCTTGTTAGCCAATTTCCACTACTTGATGGTTATTTAGGTTATAACTAAATACTAGTGAATGAGGAGGATCATTTAAAGACAACATTCACCATAAAATGGGGAAAATTTGCACATAGAAAGATGTCTTTTGGTTTGTCTAATGCTGGTGTTACTTTCTAAAAGGAAATGGACATGGCCTTTAAATGTTTGATCAATGAGTTTTTGCTTGTATACCTTGATGATATAAATATTTTTTCCAAGGATGTTGATGACCACATGAAACATCTAAGGTAAGTATTTGAGAAGTGTAGAGAGTTTGGAGTTTCTCTTAATCCAAAAAATGTATCTTTTTTATTCATGAAGGTAATTATTGGGCCACGTTGTGTCAAAGAAAGGCTTATCTATTGATCTTGAAAGGATTAAAGCCATTCTAGGCCTACATTTTCCTCTACATAAGAAAGGTTTACAAAGTTTCTTAGGAAATATCAACTTTGTAAGAAGGTTTATTCTAGGATTTTCTACTTTGGTGAAGCCTATTACAACCATGCTCAAGAAGAACCAAACTTTTGCTTGGACAATGGAAGGTAAGAATAGTTTTGAGGCAATCATACAAGTAATTGCCCAATCTCCTAATCTCTTGAACCCAAAATTTTATAAGGATTTCATACTCTATACTTTGTTTAATCTTGACATAATCTTAGCTATGTTTATTCAAAATAATGATGAGAAAGTTGAACAATCCATTGCATTCTTTAGTCAAGGATTGGAAGATTATGAGGTCAAATGCATGTTTGTTGAGAAGTAGGCTCTAGCCATGATAAAAGGTTTAAAAAAGTTTAAGAATATGGTTTCAAATAACAAAATTCATGTCATGGTCTCGCATCTTAGCACCAAAGAGTTCCTCTTAAGCAAAGACCTCAATGAGAAGAGAGTTGAGTAGATCACAAAGATAATGGAATATGATGTTGATATCAAGGTAACCAAATTGGTAAGAGGAAAGGGGATGTGTGAACATCTAGATTTAGATATTTAAGGGCCAAGGGAAGAAGTATTAGTTAATCAAGCTCATCCCCAACTAGTTGGTCACATATCAATTTAAAGTTGGACACATGACATCATTGGTTTCCTCCAAAATGGTGATTGTCCTAATGGTTTGAATAAGTCACAAAGAAGGTATTTTAGATTACAAACCATTCCTTATTGTCTTATAGATGGTATTATCTTTTAGAAGGATGTGAATGGTTTACTACTAAGGTGTGTTGATAATGATCAGTTTGGCATCTTGTTGGAAAAGTTTCGCAATGGTGTAGATGGAGGTCATTTATCCCCAAAAACAATAGCTACAAAGATAATGAGGGTAGGGTATTATTGGACTAGAATTTTCAAGGATTTCTACTCTTGGGTTAGGAGGTGTCCTCAATGTGCCTTCTTTATAAGAAAATCAAAACTTGTAGCCCTTCCATTGGATCCTATATAGGTAGACTAGCCTTTCATGTAATGGGGCCTTGATTTCATTGGTATGATCAACACTCCATCAAGTGCTGGACACAAATGGATATTGACTACTATTGACTACTTCACAAGGTGGGTAGAAGCTGTTTCATTGAAGGAGGTAAATTAAAATGCAATTTTAGAGTTTTATGAAAGTATCACAACAAGATTTGGGGTTCCCTATACTATCATTTTTGATAATGCACTTGATTTTATGAGTGTTAAAACTTTTGAGTGGGCAAAAAGGAATGGAGTTTACTTGAGTACCTCATCCAACTATTACCCTCAAGGTAATGGATTATTTGAGTCTACTAAAAATAACCTCATCAAGATCATTAAGAGGACATTAGAGAACAATCAAAGATCATGGCACACCAAGTTGAAAACAACCTTATGGGATGACAAGATTAATCTTAAGAGATCAATTGGTAACTCCCCTTTTGTGCTTGTTTATGGGAGAGAAGCTAGGTTATCCATGCCTTAAGAGCTCCCTACTCTAGTACTTACACATTAGTTAGAACTACTTGAAAATAATATAATGGAAGTCAGATTGATAGAATTAATGAAACTATAGGAATTAAGGGATAATGCACATAAGACCATGAAACACCACCAAGTACTCATGAAGAAATCCTTTGAAAAAAAATCAAGTACAAGAGTTTTCAAGGAAGTTGACTTAGTTTTGGAATGGGATGAGGAAAAAGCAAAATTGGGTAAACATAAAAAGTTTGATGCTTTATGGAGTGGCCCTTACATCATTAGCAAGTGCAAGAAAAGCAACTCCTTTCAGTTGACCAAGATGAATGGAGAAGAATTGCATATCCCTGTGAATGGGATACATCTAAAGTTTTGCTATTAGTCCTTGCAAGTCTATATTGTAAATAATATCATAGGTGTGTGTGTTTAGTCTAGTTTTGTTTTAGTTATTATGTTCCCTAAGTGTCCTAGTTAACGCACACATGTTTCATTTATTTCACTTTGTGTTCTCTAAGTACTGAGTAGCACAAGTGTGTCTTTTCCTATGTGTGTCTTGTGTAATGACATTTATATTATAGTTAATTAAAGGTCTATTCATGAAAATCTAAATGCTCATTTACGTGACTCCATGCCCAATGGAAGGATTTAGGCAACTAGTCTTAGGCATAACAGTCATGCCATAACCAAGAATTACCAAGAATGTTGGCCAATTTCCACCCCTAGGTTTACACCTTTCAAATTTGACCAAGTCCACTACTTAGTTTTATTCAGAAGAAATGTTCTTTGTTTAAGCCTTTAAGGAATTCATTTGGGGTTTTATTTTAATCCCTTGCTAAATTCTTTTGGACTTTTTATTTGAAGCATTTTCCTTAAGTATATTTCTTTCAAACATTTTGTTTTCAACTTTCTTGAAGGATAAGTCTCCAAAAGTTACCCTACGCATTTTTATGAAAGATATCCTTTCAAATCCAAAGGGTACTTTGTAACTTTTTTGAAGGGTATTTTTTCCTTCTAAATAATCCAATTAAATTTTTTTGAAGGAATTCTTGTGGATAAAGTCTCATTTACAAAAATTTTGAAGGGTACATTTAAAAAATCCAAAGGGTACATTTCAAAAGTTCAAGGGGTACATTTCAAAAGTCTGAAGGGCACTTTAGTTTTTCCAAGGGGCAATTTTCAAATTTTTCAAAGGACTCTTTCAATCCAAAAAGGAACCTTGCAACTTTTCAAAAGGGTAGGTTGTAACCTTTTTGAAGGGACATTCTAAGGCTAAATAGACACTTTCAAATCTTCTAAAGGACCATTTCAATTTTTCAAAGGGCCAAGAATAAAGTTTGAAAGAATTCTTTCAAAGAAATTGTCTAAAGAATTCTTTCAAAAAACTTGAAAAGGTGCTAAGGTCCATTTCTTTTGGACATTTTGTTCAATACAAATAGAGCTATCAAAGACATGAATTCTTTTGGAAAGATTTTCAGATGAATTCTTATAGGAAAATTATCCATAAGAAAGGGTCAAGACAAAAAGTTCAAAGGAAATACTCAAAATGTGACAGCCCATAGAATGTCAATTTCAAACTACACGAAATAGTCATTGATATTCAAAACACTTGGCAAGAACATGAGAGCACACAAAACAAGCAAAATGGATAGGTTGATAATTTGAGTCATTACTTCCATGAAATTGACAAATATAGGTGTCTAAAAGATAACTAGTAGTTAGAAAGAGTATTTTCTAAATACCGTCATGAGTTCTAGTAGTGTGATGTGTCAAATTTTTTATTTTTAGTTTTAAACTCTCATGGATGATCTTCAATAGAAGTAGTTTCTTGTGCCACTCCTGAAGGTTTGATGCCACTTTTCACCATTCTCATGACTTTTTTTAGACAAGTAATACTCTTGACATGGCATGGATCACTTATCCATCTCTCTCTTTGATCTATAACTAAATTTCATGTCAAAGACACATGTCCTTATGTCTCTTCAACTTCTCTTCTCTCTTTCTTCCCCAAAGTTCTATAAATTGAGCCATTTCAACTATTATAGATAACCACATTTTTGGTATGGTGAAACCCTGCTAAAATGACATTACACTTTCATTTTAGACATTGAATACAAGACCAATTTTGAGTTGTGAATTTCTATTTGAGTATGTGAGTGATGTATGGCAGAGCTAAGTGATAGCATCACCCTTGCTCTCTTTATCCTTCATGTTTGAACAAAGGTTCTGATGTTAACAGATCATGTGAAGTATGTTTAATGTATCAAACTCTCTTTCAAGTATGCAATTATATCTATGGTCTGTAATCTTCCCCTTAGGTAAATTATCTTGTTGGTTATCTCAAGCATGTTGCCTTCACATTGAAACACTATGTTAGTATCTTTCAATGCATGGAATTGGTCTTGGAAAACATTGTTACTTAGTATAAGTGTGATAGTTGGTGGGATAAATTCTTGGTATATCACCTCTTTAGCATAGGTTTTCTATTTTATGCAAATTCTTGACTCTTTTCATGAACAAGTAGTAGATTAGGTGATAGACACTTAGATAAGAATTCAAGGAGATATCCCTTTTCAATCCTAGAGACTCATCTCTCTTACAAGTTCCCAAAAACTTGAGGTATTATTAAATGTTACATCAAATTAAAGGAGTTTCATAGAACGTCCTAGGGTGCATAATTTTATACCAACAACTCCTATGTAGACAACAGTGATAGGTGATCTTGTCTAGATAATAGTGTTGGGTGATCCTATCCAAAATCAATGTTCCTATCCAAAGAAAATTTGAGTTATAGATATAGAAATGAATCCTTATTCTTGATTGTTCCTGACTATTTTTGGACTATTCCAAAATTTATAGATGACTATTTTGCCTAGATAAGTCATTTGTTTTCCCCATGTAATAAATTTGGTCAAATTGGTATAAATCTATGTTTTGATACACTTGACCATATTTTACCCCTTAATCCATCCCATTTATTATTTAGAAACTAACCCTAGTTTCTCAAACATAGTAAAACATTTGGTGAACCTGACTTACTTCAAACAAATCTCAAAACCTTAGGTACCCCTAGGGTTTTCCTTCACATTTTTATGCAAAAATTTGATTTAAAAATTATGATTTTTATATAATTTTTTTGTACATTTGTTTTATTCAAATTTATTTTATAATCAAATTGTTGCAATCATTTCAAAATTCTAAAACTCCAAACTAAAACCCTAGATTTCCAAACTAGGTCCTCAAAACCCAAGCCTTTCTTCCTTACAAAATTTAGATAATTTTTTTGGAATTTTTGAAAATTATTTGGAGTGTAAAAAATATTTTCAAAATGCTTGTTTCTCACTCTCCAACCAAAGATAATGGTATCCCACATCCCTCTACTAAGGTCCAAGTTACTATTTCTCTAAAGGTTCAAGTGAGCACACCCCCTCTTTATGATCCAATTGCTAAATGTAGCATTCCCATGGATAAAATAAATGATCAAGTTCAACATTTAAATGAACTACTTCAAGATACTAAATACCATGCCAAGATATTATTTCTCTGATGCATGTAGTTCGTGAATTACAAAACTAAGTACATCTCCTTACTTTAGAAAACAAGGCTTATAAGTCTTGGATGGATGCCAATGACTTGTATGGTATCCCTCTTCTAAAGAGATTTGTCAAAGATTCATTTCCTAATCACTTAAAAATACCATCATTGCCTAAATTTGATGGAATTGGAAATCCATTCATACACCTTAAATCCTTTCGGAAGGCTTTGCCATCTCATGCAAGTCATTTGATTCTACTTAAGTTGTTCTAGCAGACATTAATGGGTAATACAAAGAATTGGTTCTTTCATATACTCCCTATTGGTTCCTTGCATACATATGATGACTTAGAGGAGACATTTCTTATATATTACATAGAAAACATAGGCCTTCATGTTACATATGACAAACTTGACACATTGCATCATAATCCTTTAGAGATAGTTAGTGATTATATCTTACAATTTAAGACTTGCATGTTATGATTGATCTATAAACCAAAAAATTTAGAGTTCTAGAATATATTTATTAATGGGTTTCACCAACCCCAATTAGAGCATATATTATATCAAATAGAGTCCTATTTTAGGCACTTATGTTATATAGTTTTAGCCTTGGATAAGAAATTAGGATTAATTGAGTTAGATTCAGTTGATTGGATTACTCTGGATTTCATAGCATTACCTCCATCTACAGATCTTAGCACATAGAATCCACCATTTCCCAAACAAGATAGGAGACCACAACCAAATAATCAATCAGTTAAGAATAAAGAGCTAGTTTTTAGATAACCACCTATAATGTGCACTATAGAGAATAATAGTAGGGCACCACTATAGTTTGATTTAGAATAGAATAGCCCATATGTTATATTATTAACACTATTATATAGAAGGTTAATCATATTGCCTTTTACTCATCAATGACATCCACATCTATTACATAGACAACCACATCACCCCTTTTATAATTATCATCATATCTATGGATATAGAGATAATAATTGTTATAGACACAGGGATTGTATTAATAAATGCATTGATAATGGCATCATAACATTCACATTAGGGGCATCAAGATATCCTTCATCACATATCCATAGTCCTCATTCCTCCATGATTAAGTCATCCTAGGACATTCCTTCATAGGAATCATCGATAACTCATCATGAGAGTAATGTGGTTTCTAGGGCAGAGCCTCATCGAAGATCTCCTATCCCACCTACTTAGAGGGTTTGGAAACCATTACAATGAGAGTAGCCTATATATATCAATGTAGTCCATGGATTACATAGTGTAATTCCATATACATATCCAATATAGTCACCAACACTATAGTAGAGTTTTTAGGGTCTTATATCATGCAACAACCCAATATGGTTAAGATTTGATGAACCCACATCATAAAGTACTACTCCAAGTTGATATTCACTACAACCAAGTTTTTAGGGACCTATTTCATGTAGAAACCCAATATGATAGAGATTAGATGAGCCCCCATCATAGTTTATAATTCCATCTTGATATATTACTTAGTCATACACATCATAATAGAGGCCACAAGGTGTTATTTCATGTAACAATCCACTACAATTACAAATAGATAAGCCTCCTTCATAGCACACAATTTTAGTTATGCATCCATTGAGGTTTTATCTTATAGAGTTTCCATGTACAACTATAATTATTACACTCAAGACAACATTAGATATAGGGCATGTTCCTATACAACATGAGCAGTATGTCCACTTGTTTAGTTGGCCATCAAGGTTCATATATTGATATAATAGCCATAGGGATGATATGCACAGAGTGATATCTTACATCCCCTTCTACTAACAATTAACATTCCTAGTTCCAAATAACCATCCCTAGCCAAACCAAATTATCCAAATCTTGATCTTACTAATATCCTATTTTACCAATCTTAAACCAGTTCACTTTACCAAATCAATTTACCAATTACAATATAATAAAGTTTTTTACTCACATATGATTAAAAATAAAAACTAGAATCACACTTGAACCTATCAAAAATAATCAAATCACATCCCAAATACTATTTTACCAAACATATGCAATCTCAACATTAATGCTGAATCGACTATTTATAATCAACCATTTGTAACAAATATACCATATTACTCCAAATTCCATAACATAATACACATGAGTCAAAATAAAATAAGTATCCATATATATAGTGAGTTTTCAATACATATACACCAGTATCAAGTATAATCAGTCATGAATGGGAATCAAGCCCTCACTCTCTATCTCACGCACTCCACCAATAATAGTCCCATAATCTACCCTAACACTTGATGGCCTTTCACCTCCTCGAACTACTACATGCCTCTTGTGATAACTATCTCACTCTAGTAGTTGACCATGTACCTCCCATAAGTCCACATATCATCTCTAAAGATATATATACTCATCCATGATCCTCATACTAATATATCCAAAATTAGGTGGGGGCATCTTATACCTATCCAACTCAGCTCTTAGCTCATCTCTCTCTCTCCTAATTCCATAACATACGTAGTTGTCACTATAATAGCCCTATCAAATAGATATCATAAATACTATCCATGACCATCACTCACTCTATCAATCCCTTCTCCATTGTATTGTTAGGTAAATGCCATGTGAGCTCTTAGAGTGTCGACTCAATTACTATCTCTCAGTAATCATCATATTCATCTCCTATCCTAGCTTATGTTCCATCTTGAGAACCTTTCACTTCACCTATGTATAAAGTATGACATTATGTCATCTATATACTTTGAAATAAAACTAAATCATAGCCCTATCAAATAGATATCATAAATACTATCCATGACCATCACTCACTCTATCAATCCCTTCTCCATTGTATTGTTAGGTAAATGCCATGTGAGCTCTTAGAGTGTCGACTCAATTACTATCTCTCAGTAATCATCATATTCATCTCCTATCCTAGCTTATGTTCCATCTTGAGAACCTTTCACTTCACCTATGTATAAAGTATGACATTATGTCATCTATATACTTTGAAATAAAACTAAATCATAGATTTATACATAGTTCAAATATAATCACTACTTACCTCCCATTATCTAGATCATCTTAGGATCCTCATACTATAGAGCATCCCATACATCAATAGGGTATAACAAATCCTACCTATTCCTATCCCACCATGTGGTATACGTGTCTGCACATCCAACATCATCCACATCTATAATATCTATGACCACATCCCTTGCATCTAAAGGTAATGGTGTGAGCTCAACCTTAGTAGGATTCACATGAGATCCTACCCTCATAAACACTCACATACTCCTTACCCACACCCATGCTACTAAGAGAAAATATTGTGAAACCCTAAACTATCTAGTAATACACTCATATTGAAAACACTCATATACTCCACCCCAATGATCATGTATCCAATAGCTGAACCTCATATATCACATTTATACTCCATCCTCTACCCACCTAGGAAATCCTTTGTAAGGCCTCCATATGATGTCACTAGCCACCAATATGTCTAAAACCTACTTATAATGATGCATCCTATGGGATCATATAGTCACTGTGTTCATCCATTACTCTATAAATAGCTATGGAGGTACCCACTCTACCCTTAATAATCCAATTGACCACACAACTACTATGTTCTCATAGGCCCAATAATGCAATAAGGTCATTACACTCACCCTACCACTAAATGACTTCTATGTAAACCTATAGAGGTCCCTAAATAGTTGGGCTAACATAGTCCTCCCCCATAATAATACAATGCCATATACCTCCACACTAAGCACAATCTTATGAATGTTGTATGTAATAGATACTCCACTCCCATCCATAACAACAAAATATGCCAACAAAATAACCACCCATTTCCACAAGCACAGAACATTAGATTGCACAATGACTAATAATATCACATCACTATCACTACCTTTGTGATGTGTACCTAAGGGCACACCAATAAATTACAAAGATGCATTATCAATCACATCAACACCTATGTCATCTTGTACCATCACTCATCACCCATTAATTGGTAAATGTAGTATACAATACACATCCTCCAAAGTCATAGTCATCTCCCCTATAAGAAGCTAGAAAGTACATGTATCTACATTCCACCTCTCACATAAGGTAGTCATCATATATCAGTCCCACTACACTATACTAAGCTCACATACATGACCCAACCCCCTATCCATCACCACTCTCTCATTAGATGATAGTGGTAGTAGCCTCAATGTTTCCATCACCTAGCCTTTGTAGAACTCTCTCATCTGTACCTCACCCTACATCACCAGAAGTAACACATCTATCAATAAATAATACCAAGTTAAAATACAAGACAACACAATAGTAAACAAAAAAGTAGCATCATATAAAAATTCTTCCTCTTGGACAACAATGCTATAGTAAGGACAACAAAACTAGATAGGAACACCCCAAAAGGATAGGAGCACTAAAGCCCTAGATAGGAGCACTGGACTATAGGACATGAGTGCTAAAAATAGAAAAAATTCCTAAGATAATTTTAAGCCCTCATAAACACCAAAACAATATTAAAAGATAAAAAAACCAAGTATTTAAGTTGTTTACCATGGTCACATTTCCACCAACCTAAACCTGGCCACTAGCTGATCGAACTAGGTCGCGATAGGTGCTCATCTCCTTATCATTTTTCACACTCTAGAGATCAAAATCTCAACCTAGTCAAAGCATAAATGAGTCAAGAATGAATGAAATTTCCTATGTTAACCATATTTTTCATTCAAAATGAAATACCATTTTTCCCATAACTCCTTTTTTAAAACCATTTCCTTCCATAGAATCATGATAATGATACTTTCAACATCACTCAAGTTTTGATCTCTTACTACCTTATCTATACTAGAGTGGAACAAGGTTGGTATGTTTTGAATAAATTGAAAGGTTATTTGATTGATACATATACTAAATTTAGGGAAATATACATGCTACATGTCTCACACATATAGCTTCATATAGTTTGATACAATTATAGATCAGATAGAAAACTATAGGCATAGTGCAAAGCATAATGTTTTACTCTCTAATTTTACACATAAGGTATGGCAAGATATGTCATATCACATGTGGTTGTATAGATTACTAGATTGTGTAGATGCATCACTCACATATTGGATTTGGGGCCATGGCATAGATGTTTATGTTCTTCATCACTTAGGATTAAACAAATAGAATGGTAAGACATGCCATTCTCTTCTTGCACATTGACCAAATTTTTAGATTACACCAAGTTGTACCCAAGTTGTCACCAAGTTGGACTACATAGCCATCTGTAGTGATTGGTCTATTGTATTACTCAGATCTAGACTACATAAGTTTCTACAGGATAGATGACAAACATTGGTTTTGGGCCTCTGATAACTTATCATTTCTAGTTCATATATTTAGAGTGGGGGAATGATATATTTTTCTCTTCACATCATACATATTTTATATATACATCCAAATTACAAAAGTTTATGTGGGATAAAGGATAAACATTGGTTTTGGGCCATCGAGCATTCCTCATCTTCAATCAAATTTAGTATAAGGGGAAAAAATTGCCCTCTTTCTATATGATATAGAGATTCCACATTCAAATTTGGTACAGGGGGCATTCAATCCATGGATTCCTTCTCTCTCCAAGCACTATTCATCTCTCCATCCACTTCCTTACCTAAGAAGTGAGTTGGACCCTTGCAACACATTCACCTCTATGTAGGTAGGTTTAGGTACTCATTTTATTCTTATTTATTTTACTCTAGTATTTAATTTCATTACACGACTATAATAAAAGGGGAGAAAATTTATACACCCTAAATTGGTCAAGCAACCACACATATCATGTCTTTTCATAGTCTTCTTCATTAGAGACTCTGACTGGAGAATACGAGCCTTGTTTGCACTAGCCATGTCATTATTTTTCTTGTCTTGGTCTTATTTATCACTTTTTTCACCTTTATGTTATCTTAGTCAACTAATCTATACCCCTAGAGACCCCAAAATTATCCCGTGTCAATCCCAACCTATTTTTATTAGTCTTAGATAATATAATTTTGGTGGACTACAGTGCCTAATGCTCATATCTTCCCTAACACTATTATCCAATGGTTATTTTTCCTTGCTTAATGGGTCTTAAACCCTTTTTATCCCCTCCCTTAAGTTTTATTTGTCTTTTTTATGTTTGTTGGTGTGAATAAATCTCCCAAATTCAAAATAAAGAGTCTCCTATATAAAGGACTTCATGAGGTATTTTATATCTAGCACTTACTACTTTGGCACACTAAATAATTAAAATCAGTCAATAGTATAGCTCAAAATTTTGCATCACACATAGATTTGCATGACTTATCAAGGAAGGGACTAGGTGAAATTCATTATTACATCTATCATGTGTGTTTATTATTCACATTACCTAAGGGAGAACTACATTTGATTTGAGACCCTAACTTCAAGGTTAATATAGGCAACGATCAAAATAGTAGGGGTTCTACATCATGTGATTATACTTCCCCTAACATAGTTTTTGCCCTTTTGGCTTTTTATATGTTTATTATTTTGTTTGTGTAGGTAAACCTAGGGTTTGAGAAGAAAATAGGTCATACTATTTCACTAAATTTGTTCTATTTCATTTCTAAAGGAAAATAGAAAAGAATGATGGGGATAAGTGATTAGAATAAACCTAGATTATTTTTGCAAACCATATCCAGATGTTGTGATCAATCATCTTTAGCTGGGGAAGACTACCTACAAGTAAGAAATCACTACCATAAGATGTTTGTTAGTATCTAAATGAGTGGGCTGTCAAGCTATGCACTTATTCTAAGAAGTGTGAAACTTCCTTAAGGATGACAATCCACTTTTAAGAGACAAAAGAGTAATAAATAACTAAAAGAGAGTTAAAGAGAGAGTGAAAGAGAGACAATCTTACCATTATTCACAACCTAAGTATAGCATAGAGTGATAGGGTACAAGTGGTGTATTTTATTTATATTTTTAGAAGTTGTTTGGGTAGGTTTTAGAGAGATTAGGAAATCCACAGTCACTGATGTCGATAAGGAAGTGATCGATATCAATTATACTATCAAGGTCGATGGTGAAGTTAACTAATGTTGGTTAGGTTGCCAAGGTCAGTAGGGGAAATAATTTCTTAAGGGCTTATAAAAGGATTTTATGGGTATAGGAAATGGTTTTGATCAAGTCTGGGAGGTTAGGGAGAGTTATGAGAGAGAGAGAGTATAGTTTGGGTAGATTTGGTCTGAGGTTTTGTGTGTCAGGTCTAGGGAAACTAAGAAAGGAAGCTTTATAACTCCCTCATAGGGGTTTGGTCAAGAGTATGTAAAGTAATGAATAATAAATATGAAGTGATAACAAAGTAAATACTTAAAATACCTATAGAATAATTGATGTACTTAGCTGTAGTAGTCACTAAATGATAAGTGCTAGATTGATGGTCCCTATTAGGTAATCCAAACTGATGGCCTGAATAGAGAGAACAAATGGGTTTTTTTGGTCATCAAGAGCTCAATTCTTTATTGTGATTGACTTACACAAGATGACATAAGCTAGGATGTTAAAATTTGAATGCAGAGAGCTTGAATATAAGTAACAATGATTTTTTTTTTATTTTTACTAACTTGAACTTTAGGTTGGAGTTTGGCTTATATCATCGACATCAACATCGACCATGGGTTGACTGATGTTGATGGCCCTAGAATAGGTAAAAATTACTATTTTTGGCCTATTTCTATTTCTCTTTATTACAAGTGTGCCACCCATTACAAAATGGTAAAAATAAGAGGTTAAAAAGGAGGTAGTTGATTAGGAATTTAGTTTGGAAGTGGGAATAAGTCTTGGGTAGTTAGGATGAGGGGACCAGGTCTTGAGGTGACTCATGAGGTGAGAATTAGTCATAGGGAGAGGTGGCTAGGTAAGGTGGAAAAAGGGGTTTTTAATTAACTTAATTAAGTATTTTTAAATTAATTAAATGCATGAGTGGAAAAAGCATGGGTTAGGGAGGTTAATTATTTTTATTAAAAAATGGGCTAGAAGGGGTTTTGACATAGGGAGTTACACATTCTTGTGTGATGTAATTTTGGTGTCTACATTTGCCCCTTTTTATCTCATAATTTTTACTAACAAGTTTGAAATACAAAAATAAGAGTTAGATGCTCCAATTATTAGATGAGGTATCCCCCCTCAAAATGGGAATCGATAGAGGAGAAACTAGAATCGAGTACTAGTTTGATAAAAAGGGAATTGGGTGAGTGTTGAAGAATTGAGTATGAATTCATATGTGTATACCATTATGAGCTATATTCAAAAAAGTCAAGAATAGGAAATGTTGAGGAGGACTCAGATAGAAATAACCAAAGCATAGCTTATAAGTGATAGCTGAGAGGTCAAAACAATCAAAGTTGTAATTTCAATGGTTGATGTGTCCCAGATATCTAAGGTAGGAAGTGCCCCTAGGAAACACAAAAGGGTTAAAGGTGATAGGATGAGCTTGGTTGCTATCCAAAACACCTAATATGCATGCATGTGCATAATATCTAATTATAGTAGAATAGCAGAAGTGGTCAAGACAAGCAATGAAAGGTTAGTGTAAAAGGGCCAATAAGCTAGGAGATATTTGTGATCTCTAGGCAAAGTCATCATGGGTGAAGATTTAAGTGATATCAAATGGAATTTTTCATGGTTGGGGAGATATATGTGATCTCTAGTTACCCCAATGTATGGGTAAAGTCTAAAAAGGTATATTAGAATGGTACCAATGCTGGTGACATGGCTGATATTGGTAATAAATAGTGTTAATGTTGGCATATTAGGGTAACATTACTGATGTTGATAGGTGTAAGCACCATCATTAATAAAATAGATCAAGAATTCTGACATTAATGGCTAATAAAAACTAAAAAAAAGGGGGTTTGGTGGTTGACCAAACTCATTTAAAACCTTGCTATTAGAGAAAAAAATAGAGCTTATAAAGTGACTGATATGGGAGATCAAGGAGGGGACCCAGCAAGAGGTGTACCACCATAGGAGCCAACTATGCCAACTAGGAGGAGATAGAGAGATGAGGTATGAGTCTTTGTTGGTTGTTTTGAAATTTGATTTGGGTAGTAGTTTTAAGGCTAATTTAGAGGTGTGGGTTAGAAAATGTTAATAGAGGGGTAGAAAATAGGGTAGGGTAGTTTTATTATTAGTTGGGGGTTTTTTTGGGTAGGTTTATAGGTTAAATTTATAATATTGGGTTTGGTTCATTTAGAAATAGGGCTAAACCATTCATCAACATTGATGAGGTCCATCAACATCAACTAACATGGCATCAAGGTTGGCAGGTGCCTGTCAATGTTGACCAACACTTAGGCCTACACAACACTGGCATCAATATGAATGCCAATGTTAGTGACTATGAATAACTAGAAAAATATGAGAAAGGCTCAGTTTGGATCCCTAATGGAAGTTGAAGACTAACCTAATGGTTGAACTAGCCTCAAAAGAACCCATGTCGATTGAGTGTTGCCTACATAGCCTAGTTTAGGGCCTCAGGATAATGTAGTTCTCTCAGAGCCTAGAAAAAAGTTCTAAGGTATGGTAAAATAGTGTGTTAGGTAAAATGGGTAAAAAGGTAGGTTGAGACAGGTGAAGAGGTCTAGGGCTTAAAAGATAGGGCATAGTGTCAAGGGTCAGGGATATAGGCTATGAGGTCTAGAATTGTGATAGGCAGGTAGGCTTAGGGTGGGGAGAGAGATGTAGTAAAGCTTAGGGTAGAGAGAAAAGAGTAAGTTAGTTAGGTGGGTATATGGCTAAGCTAACTTGAGAAGACCTCATGTTGATTAAGTGCTACCTAAATAGCCTAGTTTAGGGCCTAAGACCAATGTAGTTCTCCCAGAGAGAAGGGAAAAAAGGTGGTGATAGAGTATATTAAAAGGTATGTGACTTGAGTTGTATGTGTATGGATATAGGTGAGGATGGAGCTGACATTATGGGATCATCTAGCAAGGCTTTTGACATGTATGAGGAGGGATGCCACTCCAAATGATCTGGAGAACATGGTAGTAGTGGGATTAGGAGGAGTGCAATGTTATTATCGAGTCATTTGGGATGTGAGTCTCATGATAGCATTGATTGAGAGGTGGGATCACACCACCAACACCTTCTATCTATTGATCAGAGAGTTGACAATGACTCAAAAATATGTCTATAAGATTTTATAGCTACCACTCTAGGGTGAGGAGATATTTACATGCTCAAAAGAGGAGCATGATATACATATGGTTGCATTATATGGAAAGCATGTTAGTGAGGTGACCTACCATTCGATGAGTTTCATGTATGCGCCACTCTATATGGCTGATGAGGAGTAACATCAATTAAGAATCTTGATGATGATTAGAATCATGATGTATGCATTACCATATATAGATGGTGGTAGATTTTTGATTGCATTGATAGGTGTACTTACATAGATGGTTGAGTAGTAAACTATTTTTGCATGGGGTCCAATATTTTTAGCATAGTTATATAGAGAGATATGAGGTTTGAGACTATGATGATGATACAGTTTGTGTGTCAACCATCTACTACACTATTGGGCATATGAGCACATCATGGTGACATGACCATTACAGTTACCTATCATGATCTTAGCTAGCTTCAAGGTTGGTTTTAGATGGGGGAGAGAGGGCATGCCACAGAACTGAGTGGATGATGTGGTGTGAGATATTTCTTATTATAGGTGTATGATGGAGGGTTTGATCCCTACAAATATTTTATGGAGACCCTACCTAACATACCTGATATTTAGAGGATAGGAATAGTAGTTTATTGGTTTATAGAGCTCACTATGGGTCATGGGGAGGTGAGTTGGTGAGTTAGAGATGATTCTTATAACACAAGTTAGGAGGTAGTTTGGTATTCTATAGGATATTCCACCTACCTTCCTTGATATAGGAGGGATGACATAGAGGCACCCCTACCATTACCCTAGGAGATAGATGGGCTAGATTTTGAGGAGCTACCAATAGGGCTAGGTGTTGTGGATCCAAGATGCACAATAACATATATAGCTTGGTGGGTAGGTTTGCATCCTATAGTGGAGGTCAGGATGCCACCACCAAATTTACAGGGGTTGGTGAAAGAGAGGGATGTAGTGGTATAATCTCGAGATGTAATAGTTCAAGCTAGAGATATAGCCCAGGCATATATATTATCCTTATAAGGGTAGGTGGTGACTTTATATGGTCAAGTTGGGGCACTATAGGGCTAGGTTGTAGCACTATAGAGCTAGGTTATAGTCTTATAGGGTTAGGTGACTATAGTGATAGCAAAGAGGGATATTCAAAGAGAAGTAGGTTAAGCTCCTCCTCCTCCTCCACCATAGGGACCAATATAGGTTGGGCCATCATTAGTAGGTGCTATGGGACCATTGTAGACTATGTCTTTGGCTAGATATATGACTACCCTAGATGAGATTGCATATTATGAGAGGGCTATTAGAGAGTTTTCATAGATTCAGAGATATTCAAAGTTTAGAGAGTAGGAGAGGTCTATGTCATGTGACATGGCTTCTAGCTCACATAGACATAGACAAGTGAAGAGTGGTGATGACATTACTTCCTCATGACCACATGGAGATCCTAAAGGACCTTGAGTGTTAGAATTTGTCATTTTTGATTATATATATTATGTGTATACCAGCCTATGAGCTGAAGATGTGAGATGTATATTTTGAGAGAGAGAGAGATGATATTATGATGATGTAGTTATGGATATGTATTGATCCTATATATATATATATATATGAGATGGATGTTCATTTATTATGATGTTGAGATGTATGTATTGTGATAGATGATGATGATATGGATGATGATTATTTTATGCTATGTTAATTTTGATGTTAATGTTGATCGTGTTAGTTGAGTTAGACTAGCCTTTCCCATATATGTGATGGTATATGCATAGTTGGTTTATTAGTTTCATCTTAGTGTTTTTCCATATTTTGTGATGGTGTATGCTTAAAATGAATAAATCGGTTATGTTAGTTTATCTCAACATTTTTCCATATTTATGATGGTGTATGTGTAGAGTAAAAAATACTCTATGTTTCATTCTGAGTTTCAATTGCATGCTGCAAAGTTTTGTTCCTGCATAATTTGGTTTGAGATGGTGAAGTTTTCAAAATAGAGTGTGGGCTCTATTTTCCTTTTGATTCATTTTTCTCTAAGTGTTGAAATCAAGTGGAAACTACCAAGTGTCATCATCCGAGGCACCTTTCATATTTTCTATGAGTTGGTCGAAATGTGCCATGTACCTCATAGTGACTCAGTAGAACGTGACAAGTGTCAGCATCCACGTTTCATATCGGCACCAACATTTCATCTCTTTTTAATGAAAGGTTGTTAACAAGTTAAGTATTAGGATCAGGTAGAAAGTGGCAAGTGGAAATCATGAAAGGTATCAATTTTGCTTTTCTAAAAATGATGGAAGATGCCATGTACCCCAGCAAAAGAGAGCAGAAGCCACCACGTGTCGTGATTTGAATTATCTTCATTTTTGCTTCACTAATATAGCAAAGACCATGGTGGGTCTTAAGTGTTGTTTCTAAAGCAAGCAGAAGCCACCAGGTTTCACTATCTGTGTAAATATGAAATGAGACCCATTTATTTCTATGGTATAAATAGAGTAAAGTAGAGATCACCACATGTCATCTTCTGTAGGCTTCTAAAAGGTAACTAAAAGAAGTGGAGACCACCATGTAACCCTAGATGAGTAAAGCAGAGATTACCACATGTCTTTTGATGAAGCAGTCAAGTTTGCCACCTATCCCTGTGCTCCTTTTAAAAGTTACTTGGGTAAGAAATGTTGTGAGTCTTATTTTCTTTTAAATTGTTAAAGTTTCGAGGAAGCGGATTGTGACAGGTGTCAAAGGCAGAATGCTCATAAGAAAAGATACAAAAAGAGTATAAGTTATGTGGAAAGTGTCGTATGTCTTTGATAGATGCTATGGAACCTGCCAAGTGTCATCCTCTGGTGTCTCCTAAAGTAATAAGAGGGTTTTCAAGAAATTGGCTAAGTGTTACCTAGTGTTTAAGAGAAGGGAGCGTCTTGTAATCTATTTTTGCCAATGAACTACCAGAAGACAAAGCATTTTAGAATCTATAAAATATCTTCTATTAAACACTTCCAGTTCTGTTAGATTTTAGTTGGGTAGTTAGATTGGGAACAAGCAAACAATTCAGAGTGAATCCAAGGCTATAAATAAGGATGTAGAGATCACCAAATGATGGAAGGAGATACCAAAGAGAATATTTTGAGAGAATTATTGTAAAGAGTTTAGAATTTCTAGAGCTGTGACTAGGAATGTCATTTGCTTTTATTCTATCTTCTTAATTGGAAAGTTTATGTAACTGTGTGTGTTTTTGTGCCTCTTATGTGACTGGAGAATTAATGAGAAGATTGAATCCTATGCCTTTGTTGACATTTTCTGTATCACTACAAAAGTAGTCTATACTGTGAGCCCCTGTTACTATTGTTTATATCTTTTACATTGATCATGCACTTGTTTGCTCTTAAAAGTAAATGAATCATACATATAGTCTCACTGTGCTCAAGATTATGGTTGAATTACATTCAGGTGCATCACCATAGTTAGATTTTCTTTCTTGCATTTGTGTTTCTATTAAAATTCTTGTCCTTTTTCCTAGTATACACTTGATATAAAGAAGAACCAGCTTCTCAAAAATATGGAGGTTATTTCAAGTTGCAAGTCCCACATCTTGAAACTTCCCATTGTTGGTGTTAGAACAAGCACAATTTTAAATCATCAACAGTTTTTGGCATGCCCGATGGGACCAATCTTGAATTTTCTTTCAAGATCATATGAACCAGAGAGCTACAAGGAGTCATAGCTGTGGACCAGTGACTAGATCACAATCTGCTATAAATCCAGGTATTCTTTTGCCACCTTTGGTAACTAGTCCAAGAAGAAGAGTCAACCAATTTATATCAATACCAAGAGAAATTATGGGAGCCCTTATACCCCCAAGAAATTATGCAAGCTAGAACACTGGTAGTCCATTGATTCTTCCAATACCCCCAACCACTTTGGACCCTATCCCAGTGAATGCCTTAAAAGCTCTACCCAAATTCAGTGGGAAAGACTTTAAAACACTTGAGGAACATCTGCAAGATGTATATGATGTCTGTGCTATACATGTTTTCACACAACAAAATGTAGCCATAAGATTATTAGCCACTTCTTTTAAAGGGAAGGCTCTAGAATGGTATTGGTCCTTGACCCCAAATACCATATCTACATGGGATCAGCTCAGAGATCTTTTCTCTGAAAGATTTGAAGAGAAGGGTGATAAGTCTTCTTTGTTACAACAATTAATTACCATTCAAAGGGCACCACAAGAATCCATGACTGACTTCAATTCCAGATTTCCAAAAACTTGGGAAAGAATCCCTACTACAGCTAGGCCATTACCAGGTATGGCTATAGTATTTTATCTTAAGGCTTTGAATTTAGATATATCTGTTATGATTCAGTCACTTGGAGGACACACTTTGCCTGAGGCTTATGATTATGCAGTTAGAGTTGAGAATAATTTAATAGATGTTGGAAAATTGCCTCCAAGGCCTCCCATGCCCATGTTCCCAAAAATTTCATTACCATTACCTCAAGAAGCCCCTAAATTTGTAGCCCCACCTGTGTCTATGTACACCTATCCTCAATCATCTACTAAAGAAATTGTCCCCACTCAGTCATCTGAGCTAGATGATATCAAGAATATCCTAATGACATTTTCTAATGAGTTGATCAATATAAAAAGATAGTATAATACTTTCCCTAAACCCCAATACCAAGGCTATCAAGGAAATAGATTTTCATCTTAGCCCAACCAATACCAAGGTCCACCAAGATAAACTAACCATCATTCAACAAATCAATTAGTTGTAGTCCGCACACCCTCACAGACTATTCCTCCCAAGTCAAATAGGGAGATTGTTCTAGGTCAAAATAACTATGTGGATAACACTAATGCCTGGTGTTTCCCTTGTAATAATGCTCATACACCTAGAGATTGTCCTATGGGTAATCTACAATAAAAGGTGGCAGAGTAAAGAAGAATGGATGGTCAGTTTGCAAGTTCCAGTGACAATCAAGCCTACCAATCTGTTGATATGCAAAATTTAGTCTTAATGGCTCATATGCAAGGGATGTCTTTGCAACAAGAGGAAGAAATAGCCCTAGAATATGCTTTGTTCTCATGGGTTGAAGATGACGAATCAATATTTTTGAATGAAGCTTTTGTTTCCAAGAAACTAGTGGTGTAAATAGACTACTATACTATATCAAAGAGAAGAATTCTAGAACAACCTAAAGTTGTAAACAATGAAGTTATGGAGAATCCTTCATTTCAATGTCATCAATACATAGCTGTTAGACAAGAAATGCTTTAGCTAGTACAGAATCAAGAAGTTCCTAAACAAGTTCAAAGAAAGACAAGATATCCTAATCCTTCAAGAATTCAAAATTTTGGACCAATGAATGTGGTGGATCAACTGAAGATGACCCTAGCACAAGTATCAATTTGGGACATATTAGCTATTCCTGAACAAAGGACACTGTTACAAGAAGCTCTTCAAAATCAAGCAATGCCCAAATATACTAAAGGACCTACTGATAAAAGAAAGCTCAAAGACAAAGTTCATCTATAGACAACAACCTTAGTAAACAATGCGTCAAAGGTAAGCAAATCCAAAATGGATTCCTTCTATTTAACTAAAATAAATGATTGGACTAAGCATAATCAAGAAAAAGAAAATAACTAGTTGTTAGCTATGATGCATAGTGACCCAAATGAAAATTATAACTCTACTAGTCTAGCCACTTATGTTATTTTTGATGAGGACCATGAAATCCCAAATGTTTTAAGGGAAGAGATGCCAATTACTCAAGGATCTGAAAAAGATTCAAAAATTTAGACTTTAAATTTTGATGGGGCTAGAAGTAAAAATGGTGCTGGAGCAAGAATTTGTCTTACTGCTCCAAATGGTGAAAAAATTTTAAGGGCTATCCATTTTGAATTTGCTTGTACTAATAATGATGCTGAGTATGAATCTTTAGTACATGGGCTCCTATTAGCCAAGAAAAAGGGAATAAAGAATCTAATAGTAAAAGGAGATTCAGAATTAGTAGTAAAGAAAACTAGAGAAAAGGCAATAACAAAGAATGTTAGAATAAAATCCTATAAGCACAGAATTTAGGACTTAATAGAAGATTTTGAAGCTTTTAATATTGAAGTAGTTCCTAGGATTAAAAATTTTGAAGTTGATAGGATGGCACAGATTGGTTCACAGTTTGATCCAGCAACTAGCCTATTAGTTAACAATGAGGCAGTAAAGGTTATAGTAAGGCCAGCTATCCCTGATAATGATGAGAATTGGCGAGTATTTGAGAATGATTTTCAAGTACTCTCATTCTTACAACAATCAAGGGAATTTGCTGATCAATTGCAACCGAAGATTAAAGAGGCATATGGGGGTCAAATTATACAATTAAAGAATAATAATCTTCCCAAAGGTTTAATCACTTTAGAGAGCCTTTTTGATCTAGAAGATGTAAGCCTAGAGATGAAAAAGTTCCAAGCAAATAAAGTAGATTATTCTGAAATAGAGGTAAGTGAAGGAAAAAATTTAAAAGTTGGAAATTTTGCAAATCAAGAAGAAAAGGAAAGGCTAATTGAATTATGCAAAAAATATGATAGAGTCATAAAATGGAGCTATGAAGACCTTCATGGATATAATAGAGACATCATTCAGCACACAATAGAACTAATTGAAGGATCTAAGCCTTCTAGATGAAAACAAAGGCTAGTGAATCCAAGGATTGAGCCTCTAATGGTGGATGAGTTGTAGAAACTTTTAGATTCTAAAATAATGTTTTTAATCAAACACTCAACCTGGGTATCAAAATTGGTACCAGTTAGGAAAAAGAATGGTGATATAAGACTTTGTGTAGATTTCATAGATCTAAACAAAGCATCTTTGAAGGATCACTATCCCTTACCCTCCATGGAAATTTTTTTACAAACTGTGGCTAGATCAGAGAGATTTTCTTTGCTAGATGGTTTCTCTGGATACAATCAGATTTGGTTGGCTAAAGAAGACCAATACTGGACTACTTTTACTACCAAGTGGGGAACATTTGCATATGCTAAGATGCCATTTGGCCTATCAAATGCTAGAGCCACTTTTCAGAGAGCTATGGATGTTGCATTTGGGGAACTGATAAATAAAATCATCTTGATTTATCTTGATGATCTTACTATTTTTTCACAAAATGCTATTGATCATTTTGATCATTTAGAAGCTGTGTTTAAAAAATGTCAAGAATTTGGAATATTTTTGAATCCTAAGAAATGTATCTTTATGGTCCCTCAAGGCAAATTATTGGGACATATAGTATCTAAAGAAGGGGTTTCCATAGACCCAGAAAGAGTGGCAGCTAAAATGAACTTACCTCTTCTAGTAAATAAGAAAGCAATTCAATCTTTCTTGGGAAAGATTAATTTCATCAGTCAGTTCATATCTGACTTTGCAAGCTTAGTAAGACCAGTGACACTTTTGCTAAAAAAAGACCTAATTTTCAAGTGGACTATGGAAGGAAGGCAAGCCTTTGAAGAGGTCAAGAAAGCTATCTCAACAGCTCCAGTACTTAGAAATCTAGATTTTTGTAATGTATGTATATGGAGGAAAGCTCAGTATTGCTGATGTTCTAACACAGAAGGATGATAAGCAGGAGGGAGAGCATCCAATAGCATTTTTCTTAAGGACTCTTCCATAATATGAAACCAGATATAACTTTGTGGAAAAACAAGCATATGCTATGGTAAAAGCTCTCAAAAAGTTTAGGCATATAGTATTAGGAAGTAAAATTCTGATACTTGTAGCACATCCAAGTGTTAGAGAATACATCATGGAGGGTGAAATTATTGAAAAGAGAGCAAATTGGATAACTAAGATCCTTGAATATGATGTAGAAGTCAAAACCCACTAAATTAGTCAGAGGTAGGGGTTTGTGCCAATACATGACTCAGGAGCTTGAAAAGATGATACCTAAAGAGATAAATTCAGGAACAGAAGAAGGAATTGTATTGAGAATACAAGAAGTTGATCAAGAATCTTGGGTTACAAGTAGGATTCATTTTATGAAAAATGGGATTTACCCAAGAGAACTCCCTCAAAATAAGAGAAGATACTATAAGATGCAAGGAGTTCATTTTGTTTTAATTGAACAAGTTCTTTTCAAAAGATATTTTGATGGCAAATTGTTAAGATGTGTAGAAAAAGATGAGGCTAAGAAAATACTACATGAAATGCATCATGGAGTATCTGGTGGACATTTTTTTGCAAAGACCATAGCTATAAAGATAAGTGAAGTAGGTTATTTTTGGCCTACTTTATTTACAGATTGTTATCAAATGGTTAAAAAATGTCAATCTTGTCAATATTATGTGGGGATGAGAAGGAATGCAGCAATGCCTCTTAGTCCTATAATTGTGAATGAACCTTTGCCTCAATGGGGTCTTGACTTTATTGGAATGATAAATCTAGTATCTATTATGGGTCACAAATGGATCTTAACAACCATAGATTCTTTCACCAGATGGACCGAGGTAGTGCCACTCAAGGAACCAACAAAAAATGTGATCCTAGATTTTCTAGGGAGTATCACTACTCATTTTGGGGCTCCTCACACCATAATTTTAGATAATGCTAAAGCACTTTTAGGGTCCAAAGTATCCAACTTTGCATTAAAGCATGGAATATATCTAAAAACTTCTTCTAATTATTACCCTCAAGGTAATGGCTTGGCAGAATCAATTAATAAGAACCTGATTAGACTCATCAAAAGAATAAGGGCTAATCATCACAAGGAATGGCATAAAGTGCTTAATTTATCCCTATGGGATAATAGAATTATGCCTAAATAGGTGATCAAAATGTCCCCATATGAATTAGTATATGGGAAACCTGCTATAATTCCCTTAAGCTTGGAGATTCCCGCTCTCCAGCTGATCAAACAGATTGAAATTGAAGAAAATGGCCCCATGAAGGTCAGACTCGTAGAACTTCTAGAAGTTCAAGAAAAGAGGGATGCAACACATGATTCATTGATAAAGCATCAAAAAATAATTAAAGACTGTTTTGATAAAAGGACTTCAAATCCCCATTTTGAAACAAGCTCAATTGTTTTGAAATGGGATGCAAGAGCCGCCAAACCAGGTCAGCACACTAAGTTTGAAGCATTATGGACTAGCCCTTATAAAATTTGGGCATGTAAACAAAAAAATTAATTTGAGCTAGAAATGATGGAAGGTGAACCTGAAGAGATTCCTGTAAATGGAATCTATTTGAAACATTTTAGTTAAAACTATGTTTTTTTAGCAATTTTAGATCATGCGGGAGTTGTGGTTTCTTTTTGAGTAGGCTCAAAAGTCCTTGGGTCACCAATAATTGTAGAGTAAAAAATACTCTACATTTCATTTTGAGTTTTAGTTGTATGCTACAAAGTTTTGTTCCCGCATAATTTGGTTTGAGATGGTGAAGTTTTCAAAACAGAGTGCAGGCTCTATTTTCCTTTTGATTCATTTTTCTCTAAGTGTTGAAATCAAGCAAAAACTACCAAGTGTCATCATCTGAGGCACCTTTCATATTTTCTATGAGTTTGTCAGAATGTACCATGTACCTCATAGCAACTCAATGGAACGTGACAAGTGTCGGCATCCACGTTTCATATCGGCACTGGCGTTTCATCTCTTTTTAGTGAAAGGTTGTTAACAAGTTAAGTATTAGGATCAGGCAAAAAGTGTCAAGTGGCAATCGTGGAAGGTCTCAATTTTGCTTTTCTAAAAATTATAGAAGATGCCACATACCCTAGTAGAAGAGAGTGGAAGCCACCATGTGTCGTGATTTGAATTATCTTCATTTTTTCTTCACTAATATAACAAAGACCATGGTGGGTCTTAAGTGTTGTTTCTGAAGCAAGCAGAAGCCACCAGGTGTCATTATCCATGTAAATATGAAATGAGACCCATTTGTTTCTATGGTATAAATAGAGTAAAGTAGAGACTGCCATGTGTCATCTTTTTTAGGCTTCTAAAAGGTAACTAAAAGAAGTGGAGACCACCACATAACCCCAGATGAGTAAAGTGGAGATTGCCACATGTATTTTGATGAAGCAACGGAGTTTACCACCTATCCCTATGCTCCTTTTAAAAGTTACTTGGGTAAGAAATGTTGTGAGTCTTATTTTCTTTTAAACTATTGAAGTTTTGAGGAAGCAGATTGTGACAAGTGTCAAAGGTGGAATGCTCATAAGCAAAGATACAAAAAGAGTATAAGTTATGCAGAAAGTGTTGTGTGTCTTCGATAGATGTTGTAAAACCCACCAAGTGTCATCCTCCAGTGTATCCTAAAGTAATAAGAGGGTTTTTAAGAAATTGGCTAAGTGTTACCTAGTGTTTAAGAGAAGGGAGTGTCTTGCAATCTATTTCTACCAATGAACTGCCAGAAGATAAAGTATTTTAGAATCTATAAAATATCTTCTGTTAGACACTTCTAGTTCGGTTAGATTTCAGTTGGGCCATTAGATTGGGAACAAGTAGACAATCCAGAGTGAATCCAAGGCTATAAATAAGGATGCAGAGATCACCAAATGATGGAAGGAGATACCAGAGAGAATTTTTTAAGAGAATTATTGTAAAGAGTTTAGACTTTCTAGAGTTGTGACTAGGAATATCATTTGCTTTTGTTCTATCTTCTTAATTGGAAGGTTTATGTAAATGTGCATGTTTCTGTGCCTCTTATGTGACTAGAGAATTAATGAGAAGATTGAATCCTATGCCTTTGTTGATATTTTTTGTGTCATTGCAAAAGTAGTCTAGGCTGTGTTGTCAAGAGTTTAGACTTTCTAAAGCTGTGATTAGTAATGTCATTTGCTTTTGTCTCATTTTCTTGAGTTGAAAAGTTTATATAAATGTGCATGTTTTTGTGCCTCTTATGTGACTGGAAAATTTGAATAAGAAGATTGAACCCTATGCCTTTGTTGACATTTTCTGTATCACTACAAAAGCAATCTATATTGTGAGCCCCAGTTTCTATTATTTATATCTTTTACATTGATCATGCACTTGTAAATGTAAATGAATCCTACATATAATCTCACTATGATCAATATTATGGTCGAATTACATTCAGGCACATCACCATAGTTAGATTTTCTTTCTTGCATTTGTGTTTTTGTTAAAATTCCTATCCCTTTTCCCAATATACACTTGATATAAAGAAGAACCAGCTTCTCAAAAATTTGGAGGTTGTTTCAAGTCGCAAGTCCCACATCTTGAAACATCCCATTATTGGTGTTAGAACAAGCACAATTTTAAATCATCAACAATATGCATAAAATAAATTGAGTAGGCTTTGATAGTGTTGGTATGACATTGTTTCTTTATCTCAATAGAGAGACCGACATGTGATGTGGATAGGAAATAAAGAGCCAAAATGCTCATGCATCAGCAAAGACCATAATCATAACATAAATAAGATTTTGAAAATGAGCCTCTTTCATGCCTTATATCTTTAAACCATTGTGTTTGTTAGAAAAGTGTCATGTTTACCTTATATTAAGTGAGCTTCACAGTCCCTTGAAAGAGTACAAGGGAAAAAAGGGTTAAATGAGGGAAAATGTTTTGGTATCATAACCTACAAAGTGGGGATGATATGTCCTTTTTGTTGGTGACCCAAGAGCTACTATAGTCAAGTCCATGACTTAAAGCTTTTTTTTTTTTTTTTTACGTAAGCTGATCAATGCGGGAAGCCTACAATGAGATTTTATATGGGTTAAGGTCATATAAAGTTGATTAATGTGAGAAGCCTTTTTCATTTATATTTCCCATTGAGAACAAAGCTTGACTTAACCATCCTTTGAGAGAGTGGTCTAAGCATTTGTTTTTAAGTTTAAATAGCTATCCTTCAAGGGAGAAGTCTATTGATAGCAGCAAAGGGAAATTACATAGCTATCCTTCAAGGGAGTAGTCTACATTGAGAAGCATGACCTAAGAATTTATAACTTTGTCACACATCCTATTTTTTTAAATTTTAGTCATGGAAAAGACTATAGAGGCTTAGGATTTTTCCACTTTGAGGGCAAAACCATACCAGTGCGTAAGTTAACTAAGTGTATAAGAGTAAGGGTAAAGCGAAAAGGAAATTAATGTAATTGGGATGCTCAAGGGATGAGCTTAAGTTAAACACAAGGTAAAGTGATGCTCATTTAATAATATAATGGTCATAGTTGTAAGGCATTTAAAGGCTTAGGTTCTAACCTTCCTTAAAGAGAAAATAAGCAATAAGTTCTTGAGCCATACTTGCGAATTATGATATAAGGTCCAAGCCAATTATGAGAAAACTTACCACATTTGCTTTTCTCCATGTTCATCACGTGTTTATTTTATTTTAATATGAGATCTCCTACATTTAAATCTCACTCTTTCAGGTTTTTGTTATAAGTGTGTTTGATACACTCTTGATAGATGTGGAGGTGGTTGAGGGATATGAGACAATGTTCATCAATCAATTCAAGTTGAGCCAAATGTTCTTGGTGAAATTCATCATTAGTAAGTATGTCTTGTAGAGAAAAGCAAAGAGAAGGAATATGGACTTCAAGAGGTAAAACAACCTCTATCCCATATAACAAGGAAAAGGTGTAGCACCTATAAGGGTTCAAATTCTAGTATGGTAAGCCTATAAAGTAAAAGGAATGTGTGTGTGCCAATCCTTGCCTATATCGTTGACTACCTTAATGAGAATTTTGTTCAATGTTTTGTTAGAAGCTTCTACCTATCCATTTGATTGTGGATAGTATGGTGATGAGAAGCTTAATTTGATTCCAAACGTATCACAAAGATTTTGAATAGTCTTATTTTTGAAATATTTGTTGTTATCTATTATAATTTTATGAGGGACACCAAAATGATAGATGATGTGATGGTTGATGAAGTCAACAATTTTATCAGCTTTAGTAGAGATGAGAGGGATAGCCTTGACCAACTTGGTGAAGTATTTAGTGGCATTAATGATAGAATGATGATGGAGGGATGAATGTGGTTTAATATTTCTGATTAGATCTAAGCCCCATTGGGAGAAGGGCCAAAAGTATTTGGAGACTTGTAATGCATGATTATGAATGTGAAAGAGATTAGCATGTTGTTGACACTTGATTCAACACCAAACATAATCAACATAGTCTTGATGAAGTGTGAACCAATAATAGCCAAGTTGAAGGATACACTTGGTAACTATGTGACCATTGAAACACCCACCACAAATCCTATCATGGACCTCTTTAATGAAAAAGGGAGTCTTAGTACTAGTGAGACATCTAAGGAGAATACCATCAAAACCTCACTATTAGAGAAGTCCCCCTAGTATAGTGTAATGAGCAACACATTTTATGAAGGCACGTCTCCTATTATTAGAGAGATCAGAAGGGGTAATAGAGAAGAAAAGATAATCCATGAGTTACTTGTACCATAAGTCATGTGGGTTGGTAGTTACATTTTTGACAAAGAGGATGTTAGTTGAGACATAGGAGTGTAATGTTAAGTGATGCATAGTGACATAGATTCTCAAGGAAGAGGATGAAGAGGGTATGTGTGAAGCAAGTGAAGCCATCATATCAGCAAACTTGTTTGGGGATCAAGAAATAGTTTGTAAGAGATAAGAGTCAAATGACCATGATATCATATCTACATGATGTTTATACCACTATATAATTTTGTTTTTGCATAGGTAGAAACCATTAACTTGGTTAACCACTAGCTGAGAATCACCAAAAATAGTTTTGGATTTGATACCCAAGAAGAGAGCTATTTGAAGTCCTAAAATCAAAGACTCATATTTGGCCATATTATTAGTGCATTCAAAATATAGTTTTTAAAACAAAGGCATAGGCTCACCATCTAGAGGAATAAGAATGAACCTCACACCCCCACTATATTGACATTTAGATCCATCGAATAACATGATCATTTGATAAGAGATCATATCAATGGAAAGCGTTATAATGGATTCATTAGAGAATTCAAGGTTTGAAGGTTGATTTTCAGGTGAAGGGGTAATAGTTAATTGGTAAGTGATTGTTTGCCCATTAATAGAATTTTGTGAATGAATTATAAGTCAAATTTGATAAGAAGCATGAGCCACTGAGCTACACATTAGTTGTGATATGGTTTGGAATGCATGTATTTAAGGGGATCAGTATGGGTGACCACATAGGTTTTATGATTTAGGAGATAATGGCAAAACCTTGAGGTATAAAAGACTAATGCAAGGCAAAGTTTTTTAATATGGGTATATGGAGTCTCATAATCAATAAGTGTGTGGCTTATGTAGTAAACTACATGCTCTCAATGTGTAAGCATAACACCTAGAGAATGGTCTATTGTAGAGATTTATAGGTGGAAAGGTTGATGTTCCCTAGGTGGAATAAGAAATAGTGGGGAAAGTAGATATTATTTGTGTTAAAATATTCTTGGAAATTTGTATTCTAATGTAAGGAGACACCCTTTTTGAGGAAATGGTGAAAGGGTTGGCAATGATTTGACAACTAGGAAATGAAGTGGAAAATTGATTGAAGTTTGCCCTATAGGTTATAGAGTTATTTAATAGTAGTAGGTAGAGGCATCTCTAGGATTGCTCTAACCTTAGCAGGATCGACCTCAATGCCATAGAGAGAAATGATAAAACCTAAAAGTTTATCAGAAAGAACTCTAAAGACACATTTATTTGGGTTTAGTCAAACGCTATATTGGAGGAGATGAGTAAATATGGTTTTGAGAATAATCAAGTGGTCTTGATGAAGTTTAGACTTTAAAAGTAACTCATCAATGTAATCTTCCATAATTTTGTGTATAATATCATGGAAAATGTAAGTTATGGTGTGCTAGTTGGTCACACCAGTGTTCTCTAGGCCAAAAGGCATGACCTGATAATAAAAAGTCCCCCATGGGGTAACAAAATTTGTCTTATGTTTATCCTCAAGAGCAACTAGGATTTGATTATATCTAGAGAATCTATCCATAAGAGATATCATCTCATGGTTGGCCATTAGATCAACAAGTTGGTCAATACTTGGCAATGGGAAATCATCTTTTTGACAAGCAAGGTTTAAGTCATGATAGTCAGTGCAAATATAAATTCCCCTGGTCACTTTTATGATAGGAATAATATTAGAAATCCATTGTAGGTAGTTGATGGGTTGGATAAAGTTAAAAAAAAGAAGGCCTTGGAGATCTTCTTTGACAAGGAGAGTAATACAAGGATGCATCTTGTGAAGCTTCTACTTAACAAGTTTAATATCTTGATTGGTGACAATGTTATGGGTGATGATAGAGGGGTCAATACTAGGCATGTCATTATAAGACAAAGCAAAGGATTTATTGTGGTCATTAAGAAATGTGGCATAATCATCTAGCTCAGAGGAATCTAACGTTTGGCCGATCTTGAAGATGTGTGGGTTATCATGAGAGGGTAGGTTGATGTCAATGGTTAATTCATTTAACATAGCTTGTGTTTTAGATGGGAGTGATTATTAGATAGAGGAATCATCCACACCCATATATGTGAGAATTATGTCATAATATTGACATTGGATAGTGTTAATAGCTGGAGAGTCTTCATCAATTATTTTATGATGAACAAGAGGAAGGGACCTTGTTTCCTTACCCTGATGATAGGTGAGAGGCACTAAATGGATGGCATTTATTTAATTTTTTTAGGAGGTATAGATACCTCTAATTTGGTAGGTGATGGTGGAGAAGAAGTTGGAGAAGGAGAGATTGGTTCTTTAATAATGGGTACATGGGAAGTTTTAATGTGTTTAGTTGGTTCATCATATCCCACCCCATGCCTTTTTTTAGCATTTTCAATGGTTTGGCTAGTGGGATATTCAATAGGCGTATGTACACCTTGTTAGTAATGAACCAAACCAAATCCTTTCTAGGCACACCAATAAAGATAGGTATGAGTGAATCTAGGGTTACTCAAAAAAGATAAGTCACAAGTAAATGTTTGTGGTGAAGAAGATGGATTACTGACAGTAGGAGCCTAGTCAATTCTCCCATATGTGAAATTAGTTCAAAGGTTAGGGGGCCCATAAGGGATGACCATTCTAATGAGGGGATCATAATTTTGGTTCATGTGAAGCCTTTAATACTCTTGTGGAGTATATAGCATGTCAAGTTTCAACAAATAATATTCACCAAGTGACAAACATTGAAAAGTTTCCTCCATGGGATCTTTGTCAGGAATTTGTGTTACCAGTATCTATGTAACTGGGGGAGTAGAGATTATGGAAGTTTTAGAAGTATCATGTAGGGAATATGATTTTTTCAATGGAATGAGAACATTATTGGGATTATAAGTCATGTTTCATGTTTTAAATAGATGTGGGTCAATAGGTATAACATGTACTTGCCCATCATGTTCAAAATTGACACATCAATGCAAATTTGAGGGTACACATGCCATAGCATGTATACAAGGTCATCCAATTAGTATTTTATATTAAAAATATCCTTTCACAACATAAAATATCTTAGGAATAGTGTGGGGACCTACATAGATATGTAAAATAATAGTGCCCACTGTAGTAGTTGTAGTATCGTTAAAGGAGTAGAGTACCATGTTAGTTTGAGACATGAAATTATCAGGAAGGGCTAACTATTTGTAGGCATGGGTGGAAATAATATTAATACTAGCTCCCCCATTGATCATGACTCTCTTGACATGAGTTTGATCAATATATGAGGTAATAAAAAGGGCAAAATCTTGATCTTTAGGGTGTTGAAGTGGAATTTTTGAATTACTAAAAGAAATTAGGGAGATGGAATTAAGGGAGCCAACCAAAGCTACAAGATGTTGGGGACCATCTAGTTGTACCTAAATCAATTTCAAGGCACTAATAAAATCTTGATGGTGTTGGGATGAGTTTTGGATTAACTCATACAAAGACATTTTCACAGGAGTTTGGTGAAGCTACTTCACCATTGAGCTTTGAATAATGTTTGAAGATGTTATTTCAGGGATGCCCAAGATGGAAATATTAGGATTAGGAGGATGAGTGTCTTTGGTGAAGGGATGAGCCCAAGGATCAGTGACCTTTCCTTAGTTTTATATTTTTGGTTTTGTGACCGTGTGGCCACATTAACTATGTTGATTTGAAATGTAAGTGAAGGAGGTGGTAAAGGGGTTATGATGACATATTTAGGTTTGAATTTAGGTGGAATGGTAGGAGGCACTATGGATGCCAAAGGTGGAATAACAAGAAGGTTAATAGGATTATCATCGAAGAGAGTTTCAACATTGAAGTGTTATCTAATGACTACTATGAGGGATTTATAACTCTCAGTATCATGTCCAGGTGAATGATGATATAAACACACTTGTGTATCATTAAACCAAGATGGTTTCACTCCAAGAGGACTATAAGGCTTAATGGGAGGAAGAGTTATTAAAGAATATTTCAATAATTGATGTAGGAAAAAGCTATGAGAGCCTACAAGTGGGCTCACACTTGTTGTGCTTATAGGAGTGGACACCTTCTTGTGTTTCAATGTTGAAAATGTAATTTTACATGGTGATTTGTTTGGTGATGACATAGTTACATGTTTTTCTATCACTTTGTTAGTATCAAATGTGAAAGGTCTACTAGATGGAAAAGGTAGGAGTGGAGGTAACTTAATATTTTATTTTGATTGGGTTAGTAATATTCTAACTATAGTAGAGGGGTGTGGTCCCAAAATGGATGCTAAAGTTGAAGGATGAAGAAGAGATCAGTGAGATCTAGGAAGCTTAACATTTTTATGTAATTCAAGATATGAAACTCTAACTAATGGTTGAGGAGTTAAAATTAATTTCATCTGTGGATGAAGTAAATTAGATATGGGGCATATGCCTAAGGGCTTAATCTACTCTAATGTGGTGGATTCTTGTGAGGGTAAGGGTTTTAACATAGATGGTTGAACTTCAAGTGCTTTTGGTGAAGAAGCTCTAGCTTTGTCAAAGACATTTGGGTAAAGGGTAGTGAGAGGGTTTGTAGTAAAGGTTGACATTCATTGTGTTGAATAAGGAGTTTTAAGCTATTCCTAAAATGTTGCATGATCTAGCTTCATAGAGTCAAGAAATTCTAGGCTTTTCACCAAACATGAGAAGGGTTTAGAAAAAGATGACATAGGCCTTAAATTTGTGTCTTTAGAAGGATGAGGTGTTTTAGGAAAGAGGGAAATTTTTGGTTTCTAATACTTTAGGCCAAAGGTAAGAAAGAACCGTAATGAGGTCCTCTTTGACAGAGATGAGAGATGATACATGGTATATCATGGATGGAGGAGAAGTAGGCAAAGAAGGTTCCTCAAGAGGGTAAAACATAGGTATTATGGATCCCTCAACATGTGTATGAGGCATAGGTAAAATATGATCCTTTATAGGTAAAATAAGGGGTAAGAGTGGTATAATTGGAGTAGGCACAATAGGTCTCTCATCTATTTTGAGAGTAGATAATTTTGACTCCTCTAAGTGCAAAGGTGGAGTAGATGGGGTACTACTCTCTATAGGTGGAGGAGAGGTAGGCAAAGAAGGTTCCTAAATAGGGTATAATGAAGGAATGGGTAGGGTGTGGTATTCAAGTGGTAAGAGGATAGGTAATATTGGTGTAAAAGGAATTGGAATTATAGGCTCCTCAAGTGTCAAAAGAAGTGGTAAAGGAGGCTCTTCCTCATGAGGGAGTGGAATAGGTGAAGTAGGCTCTTCTACCTAAGGAGGAAGAATGGGTAAAATAGATGCCACTGAATGTGGGGGAGGAGTCGATGAAATGGATGTCTCTTATTAAGGGGAAGGTTGAAGTAGAGGTAAAAGAAAGACCATATTAACTGTATGGATATTATGATCACCTGAGTTATTTGTGGTTTGAAGAATATTCTGATTTAGTGAATGGTTAGGAAAAGGGTGTTTGAACACATCCATACTTTGACTAGGGGGTGTATTAGGATTATCCAAGATGAGATCACCCCTATCAAGCATATCTTGAATAATGTTCTTGAATGTCTTATAGTTATTTGAATTATGGCCTTTGACTTGATGGTAACCACAAAACTCATGTTCCTTATACCAAGTGGGAATAAGATGAGAGGGGTCAAACTATATAGGAGGTATGATCTAAGGAAGGGTTATGAAAACTTGTTGCAATAGTTTATCCAAGATGGATGTATATAAATCCCTAATGGGAGTGTATTGTCTTTATTCATACCATTGTTGTAACTGTTTGGTCAAATTTTGGGAAGTCAAAGAATTTGATTGGTTTGTGGTTGTGGAATAAGCTGAATTAACAACCACCATGTTGGTGGAGCCATTATATTTTTGGTTATAAGGATAAGTTTTAAATAATGAGGAGCCATTTTATTTGGAATTTGGATTCTTACTATTCAACTTAACTTTATCTTCATCTATAGCATGAACCTCAAGTTTTTGTGCCATTGTAAAGGCCTCATCAAATGTGCAAAAAGTTTGTACTTAGATTATGCATGAGATGTGATTAGCACATGCCATTGAGAAGAGATAAATAAGCTCAGGTTGGGGTAAGGATAAGGAGATTTTATTGATCAAGCTTCTCTAATGAGTGACAAAATCTGTAATAGACTCATCATCAAATTATTTGATAGAATAAAGGTCTATTATATAAACCTTTATAGAAATGTTAATAGAGAAATGGTCCAAGAATATTTGTGTGAGTTGGGTAAATGAGAAAAAGGAGTGCTGAAGTATAGAGTTATACCAATTCAAGGTAGCACCTAAAAGAGGCATAGGGAAAGTGTGAAGTAGTAGCACATCATTATGCCCTATTAAATAACAAGCATGTCTAAATGCTCACAAGTGTTGTCATGAGTCCTCTTTACTCTATAAATGAGTAAATTTATGGAGTTCACATTATATTAGATAAGGGTGAATAGGCATAGAAGGATGGATGGGTTCATTACATATCTAATTGTAAGATAACACATTCTTTGAACCAAAAATGGATGTCTCTAGATTAGACATCTTGTCCATCAGCATCTTAATGAGGTCTAGAGGGGGATTATTTTGGGGAATACCTCCTAAATTATAGGAAACTTGATAGGAAGCAAAGGCAGAATATGACATAGCTTATTGAGGTTATGTTGGGGAAACATAAAGATAATGAGTCATAGGCTAGGGTGTGAAAAGAAAAGGGGCTTATCCCACCGGGTGTGCTAGAAATGTTTCACTAAATTTTGTCTATTTCAAATCTAAAGTAAAATAGAGAAGAATGATGGGGATAAGTGATTAAAATGAAACTAGATTGGTTTACATGTTGTATCTAGACATTGTGAGCACTCCTCTTTAGCTGGGGAGGACTACCTGCAAGTAAGAAAGCATTACCACAAGATGTTTATTAGTAGTTAAATGAGTGGGATACCAAGCTATGCACTTATTATAGGAAGTGTGAAACTTCCAGAGAGATGATAGTCCACTTTTGAGAGATAAAAGAGTAATATAAACTAAAAGAGAAATAAAGAGAGAGTGAAAGAGAGATAATATTACCATTATTCACAATTTGAGTGCAATAGATAGTGACAAGGTATATGTGGTGTATTATGTTTATATTTTTAGAATTTGTTTGGTTAGGTTTTGGAGAGGTTAGGAAATCACTGACAGTGGGAGGGGAGTGACCGATATCAGTTATACTACCAAGGTTAGTGGTGAAGGTGACCAATGTCGATTAGGCTGCCAAGGTCGATAGGGGAAATAATTGCATAGGGGATTAAATAAGGCTTTTCCAAGTCTGAGAAATGGTTTTGATCAAGTCTAAGAGGTTGGGGATAGTTATGAGAGAGAGAGAGAGAGTATAGTTTGGGTAGATCTGGTCTAAGGTTTGGTGTGTCAGGTCTAGGGAAAACAAGTAAGGAAGCTTTGTAACTCCCTCATGAGGGTTCATTCAGGAGAATGTAAAGAAATGAAAAACAAATATGAAGTGATAACAAAGTAAATACTTAAAAAACCTATATAATAAGTGATGTACTTAGCTGTAGTAGTCACTAAATGATAAGTGCCATATTGATGGTCCCTATTAGGTAGTCTAAACTCATGGCCTGAATAGAGAGAACAAGTGGGTGATGTTGGTCCTCAAGATCTTAATTCCTAATTGTGATTGACTTACACAAGATGATAGTAAGCCAAGATGTCAAAAGTTAAATTTTGAGAGCTTTAATACAAGTAAGAATGAATTTTCTTGATTTTTGCTGACTTGAACTTTAGGTTGGAGTTTGGATTATATCATTGATATCGGTGATCCCACCGATGTTAGTTGTGGGTTAACCAACATCAATGGCCCTAGAATAGGTATACCTTACTATTTTCAGCCTATTTTTTATTTTTCTTCATGCCAAGTGTGGAACCCATTACAAAATGGTAAAAATAAGAGGTTAAGAAGGAGGTAGTTGATTAGGAATTTAGTTTGGAAGTGGGAATAAGTCTTGGGTAGTTAGGATGAGGGGACCAGGTCTTGAGGTGACTTATCAGGTGAGAATTAGTCATAGGTTGAGGTGGCTAGGTAAGGTAGCAAAAGGGGTTTCTAATTAACTTAATTAAGTATTTTTAAATTAATTAAATGTGTGAGGGGAAAAAGCATGGGTTAGGGAGGTTAATTGTTATTATTAACAAATGGGATAGAAGGGATTTCGACATAGGGATTTACACACATGTGTGTGATGTAATTATAGTGTCTACACATAAAAAAACACAAATAGGTGATTTCAAAGAAACAAAGACACCTACAGGACTCCAAAATTATATCACACTAGAATTTAGAATTAACAATCAAAATGAACAACAGTGTCATAATTAGACAATAGTGTTGAATGTTCTTGTATGGAAAATAATGATAGGCACTCCTATTTAGACAATAGTGATGGGTGATCCTATACAATCTCAATTATCTTATATAAAGTAAATTTGAGTTATATATCTAGAAATGAATCCTTATTCTTGACTATTTTTGGACTATTTTGAAACCTGTAGGTGACTATTTTTCTTAGATAAGTAATTTCTTTTCCCCATGTAATTAATTTGGTCAAATTAGTATAAATCTATGTTTTATTACACTTGACCATAATTTATCCTTTATTATATCCCTTTTATTATTTGGAAACTAACCCTAGTTTCCCAAACATAATAAAACAATAGGCAATTAGATAGTTTCAATATCATGAGCCTAGGTTTTATGGAGTATTCTTGAGACATTGGATGAGTTTGCCACCATTTTTGACGAAGATAAGAAAGATTGATCAAGGGGAGAACATGTTTTGAGATGATATTAGGTGATGGAATTGATTTAGGAAGGCAACTAGTATTGATTTCTTTCATTTTGTTCTTCATTGTCATTAGCAACCCCCACATGAATAGTTTGGCTTGATGTGTTTAACTCTTTAGGAATTTTTCTTTAATTTCTTGGAATAATGATTGAATAATCATTTATTGTAATCCAATCTACACATAATACCAATTTCATATGGTCCCAAAGTGGTAAATACACTACTCTTTGTTATGAACACATAAGATTAGATAAAATCCATATTTGTCCAAACATGGTTACATGAAATGGAAGCTACAATGGATAGGGTACAATAATGTCTCATATATAAATTGGAGGAAAACACAATCCATGTCACCCATGATGATATACATGATAATAAAATATTCATAATTGAGAAAAATGATTCAAATTTGGTTTATCCCAAAATTACACATGGGCCTCCTACACAGTAAAGAAACATTCCATACAAATGCATAAGATTCAGAACAATGCCAAACATAAGGTCATAGTTATATCTCATGAATGGTATGATGACCATAGTAATGATGTTTTATGTAAATTTAACAAGATTAAATATCCATCACTCAATTATATTGCATTAGATCTACCTCTTGATTATCCACATCCCTTAAATGTGTTATTTGATTTCTAGATAATCATATTCTTCATATATATTAAAAAAATACAAAAAATTAGATATTTTTGAATAAAAAATCAAGACCTATGTATGCTTATGTTTATCTAATTTACATCAGTCAATTTGTGCATAATTATTTAGTACTTATTTATATCTAGTTTTATATGATGTATTCTTCACAAGTGTTCATGAGTGAGTGTAGAGCATATAGGTTGCCATCCCTAGACCAAGTTGCAAGTTATTTCACTCTCACATAAAAAACCAAATTCAAACATTATCACCCTATTTAGATAAGGACACACCCTGATATTTTCTAATCACCTTGCTATTGTCTTAGTGAACACAAACTTTCATTAATGTGATCTAGACCACACACAAGCCTCTTACAACTTGTACATATACCATCAAGCTCAATGGGGTCATATTATACATAATTTTTATCTTTATTTATCTATCCTTTATTGTTCATAGATCAATTATTTACATGGAATTACATCTATCGACATTTATTACTTACTAACACACTAATATCTTACTAGTTACCTAAGTTATTGAATCTACTAGTGTTACAAATTGTTCATGTTGATCAATTACATATATCACACATGATTTTTATGTTTGTTTTCCTATTTCAAGTGTTGAGGACATTTGAACATGTCCTTATGTGTGGATTTAATCCTTCATTCTATATTTCTCTATATGTGAATGACATTTGAACATGTCCCTTGTATGTGGCCCCTTGGCTTTCTATTTCAAATTTTGTGTGATTTGTGTGTACTCTTTGTTTATGTGCATCATGGCCATGACACTTACATGCTTGTTTGATTATTTTTCTATGCCATGATGGATATCATGCATCCTCCCAATTTTTGATTCCATGATGGATATAATGCATCTATCACCAAGTATTTCTATTCAACTTTTGATACTCAATTTTGGTCACTTATATATGTACCTCATTTTTAACATCTATCTAGAAATTATCAATATGTACGCTTATTTCTACTTGCATATCACACTACTATTTTGCTTAGTATATATGATGATGTCATGATTATTCATGTTATCATTATTGCTCAGGTTCACATATTTTTCATAACATTTATCTATAAATTTTTCTTTTGAGTTATGTTATTTCTGAAGCTCAGCAACTCACCTCAAAAGAGGGGGCATACATAGGAGTTTATTTTATAATCAAGTCTATATAGTATAATACACATACAAAATTTTACAAGACTCACATATTGAATCACCTAACACACCTAGAAAGCACTCAAAAAGTTAATTTGGACATCAACACTCCATTTGAATAGGGATACCCCCCATTATTGTCCACATAGGGTGATATTATCTTGAAACATATAATACACTCATTTATAGAATCTACCAAAGTCTCATATAGTTCATAACATGTTGTAATAGGTTCATAATTTCAATTTATATAAAATATTCATATTTACTTAATTTGGGGCATAATGTGTGACATGTGTTCCATGCTAGCACATAGGTTGTTATTTAGAATCATAGTTGTTATTACTCAATTTTAGAATTCATATGGACTAGATATTTGATTTAGGACATGAGCATGGGATATGACTTCCTCTTTACTTAGTTATTCACTAGTTTCATAGATGTAATTATAATCAATGTCATTCTCCATACTTTATACACCATACCTAGATTATACTAATTTTTGCACTAGTTTTATGCCTATTTTTCATTAATTTTGCACTAAAAATTAACCTTATTCCATATGGAAAGGTTGGTTCACATTTTTACACCAAATTTTGCACCAAATTTTTTTATTAGTATTCATACATGGATTCCAAAATAATTCATGAATTTGGGCATGCAATGATGGAGTCAAGCACACCTTTAAATCTTAAGCACACTAATTTATCAATGAGTATTGGGGCATGTACAATCCGATCCAAGATATTTAATGCAAATGAAATCTCCAAGGTTCCTATCCTTTATAGTCATCAATTTTACACTAGAAAAACACAATGGTTTGTGTACCCAATCAAGTGTATTTGTTCTTTGTTATTTATATCTATAAGTTATCTTGTACTTACTTATTGGTTTCCATATTAAAGTAAGGATTGATTTTATACATGTTTCATTACAGGTTCACATAGAGAACAATTTAATGTTGTGATGTACATTTCAGATTACACTTCATAGGTAGGTTAAGGTATGCATTTTTCCTTTTATTCTAATACTTTCAATTTGATTCATTACTATAATAAAGTGGGGGTGTAGACACATAAATTAACATTTAAGCTAAAAAAATGCATTTGTGACCACTCTTTTAACACACCTAGCTCATCACATATCCTATCACATTTTGACCACTTTAATTCACTTTACACATGATGAATCATTCCTTAAATAAATGCATATCACTTCAAAATGTACCTATCTAGGCTACTCAATAGTTCAAGCTCACCATTAGACTGAACCATACCTCCACCTTAGCTACTCTTACCCTTAGGATAATAACACCATATCTAGGCAATAGTGCACTTTGTTATTACCCACCTTTCTAAACATATCCCCCCCATTAATGTCTGAATTAAAAAAAATTAAAAGTCACCAAAGGGTCAACCCACAATTTTAGCAAGTCCCATCAAGAAAGAATTCCCAAAATACCATGATTAAAACACATTTAAACCATTTTGAACACAAGAGGCTTCCACACTAAAAAAAACCATATTTATAATTACACATTGAGATAAATTACTTATTTATCCTAATTCTTATTACATATAACCTTAAAAGACTCAAGATAGATTTTGAATACACCTCTAAGGTTATAAAACACATTTAAAGCACTTAATCACACCAAGTTTACATCAACATCTAGCATTTTGCAGTAGTTTCACACACACCATAGTAGCATGGGAGAAATGCATGGAGTTTTATCCCTCTTCAGAGTATTGGTATGTAGGAAAAACTCAACACAATGGGTGTTGGGGTCAAACATAACTTAAACAACTAACCCATTTTTACACCATGATTGTATTTTTTCTTTTTATCTATTTGAGGTAGGTTTTTAAGTAGAAAAATAGTTATATTGAGTTCCTTGCATCAGATAAACCTATTATATAGAGTTCATAGAATAAATATGTGAGTTAAAACATAAAATATAAATATTATATATTTATTATATATTGGAAAAGGCCACCTTATTCAGATAATAGTATCCCCCACATTTGTCTAGTTGCAGTGATATTATCCAAGAACCCTATCAGCTCTGGCTCCAGGTTTGCACTCAGCTAACATAGTATGTTAGTTAAGTTTATATTTATCTCTTTAATTTTACATAATTATTATATTAATAAATTTATTAATTTCAAAATCAGTTTGTATCATTTTTGCATATCTATAGTAGTCTAATTTCACACAACAATTTGTCATATTAAGTAATAAGTTTTCCTCATTTTCCAAAAAATGATTAAAAAAATTATGTAGGGGAAAGGGTTTATATTGATTAGGTGTTTAGAGAATAATATAGGCACCCAAAATTTTTTATTCAACCTTTTTAGATAGTTTCACAAACCTAGATCTGAAAATCAAACACATAGTCAACCAAAACGTGGTTGTAGTCAACAAACAAATTTGTAGTATGGCCTTATCCTCCTCCTATAGACTTTCCCAATCACAAAGTTAATTATTGCATATAGTCATGTCATAGTACATAGGTCATTTCAAGCATTTTAAATTCAAAACCAACTACATATTCAACATAAATTTTGTTTTAGGGAGGTTTGCACATCCTTAGGCTCATTTACTATTTTTAACACATTTCTAATTTTGTAAAATTTTATAGCATACTATATTTTATTATCAGATTTATATATAATAGAATTAAAATTTCAATAATTTAATTTTATTAGTTTTTATTCACTTTAATTAAAACATATTAAACATAATTTAGCCATAACAAATGACCTTAGATGTTTATTTATAGGAAAATATTTTGACAAATTCCTTTGTTTGACCATGCAAAATGTGCAAGAAGACTTGAAAGGATGTTTTTAATTATGAAAATTAGCCATTATTTGGAATAGGACATAGTAGTTGTAAGTGGAAAAAGTGCATGGACTTATATGGAAGGATCAAAGACAATTGTCCTTTATTGAAGATAGTTTGAAATTGATCTTAGATAGCATGAGCATTTGACATTGGAAGTTATGTATAGTAGTGATGAAGAAAAAAGGGTAGATTCCATATATAGATAAGCATCTTAAAATAATTAAAAATACTATTCATGTAATTATGCATAAGTATTATGGTTTAGGATGTGTCAAGAATTAGCATTGTCAAGTACCTGTGACTAGATTTATGTGTCTGCATTTACCCCTACTTTATTTTAGTAATGAAATTTATAGAGTAAAGGAAAAATATTTGAACCTGAGTGTGTAAAACACACTTTATATTTGAGAGGGTACTTAAGCTGTGTAGGGTACTCAAATTTAGCAAATATTGCAATAACTCATGAAGTAATCATTATATACACATAATATTTTAAAACTTTATCAGTTACTGATGCTTTCTCTCTTATAGGAACCCATTGAATCTCAATTTATTTGAGTGCATGTATTAAATTGTACACTAGGAAAGGGTTAGTGAACCTTTAGTGCTTCAAAATATTTTTGGCCCCTATACCACCACTTAAAACTAAGACAAACTACTCTTATCTATTTCCCTAGGCATTAAAACCTTGCTTATATACTTTCATAAGTAACTCACCACCCAAAATAGGTCCTAACTAAGAAAAAAACCATTTTTACTATATATCCTATTAGGTCAATTGAGTCAAATTGGTTTTTGGATTTACCACACATTATGAAACTACGTCAGATAAAACCAATATATTTTTAGACCTAATGAATCAATTTACTATCCAATGAGGTCGATCAAACTGACTACATCAGTTAAAATCTTGGGATGGTTTAGGGTCAACACATGGCTATATATACCCAATTTTATTTCATTTATAATAGATGGTCAATCAATTACACATCATTACTTCTCATAAATTTGCCTATACAATCAATAGGAGGTTTCATTACATAGGTTTTTACTTTAAATAAGTAGAACTTGTCTTGTGAAAGTATTAGATGCATAGGAGAGGTCTTGTAGCCTAGATCTAATTTATCCTTGTGATCCTTATAATATAACAACAACTTCTTGAAAAGCAACATTGGCTAAGGGAGAGATTGAAGCATGACTATTTCCATTCAACAAAGGTAAGTATTTTCCTAGCCCTTCATATTTTGATAAGTAAATGTTGTAGAGTTAATATATATTATATTATATATCTCTTTGATTATATAATTTACACACACACACACACACACACACACACACACACACACACACACACACACACACACACACACACACACACACATTTATCTTTCTATGTTTATTATCTTTCCCATTTATGCCACAAACTTTGGTGAGCACTAGATTAACTTAGTTATTTATTATATTAGCTTACTTAATATTATTTACAATCATAAGACCTAGTGAGGGTTATCACAAGATGGCATTTGACTAGAGGCCTTGGAAACCTCTTCTTTGCCATAGTGTGATAAGGGATACCTTAGTGTAGGTTTTTAAGATCCATTATTGGTCATGACCCCAATTTAAACATATTCTCAAGATTATTTTTGAGTTGATTACCTTTTTTGAGCTTGAATATTATTGAGTAAAATAAGTTATAGAATTGTCTAGTTTCAATTACATACATTCTATTGAACCCAATGTGATTATAACCCTTGTAGGTTTCTAATTTTTCTCTATAGACAATTAGATTGACCTTGTCGACCTAGTTTAATATTTTGTGCATACATTTTTATACTTAGTTAAAATAGTCAACTTCATTTGGCTTTGTATGTAGGTTTTTACAAATTCATCAACCCAGTTGATTTAGTTAGGGAATATTTTTTTAAGTTTCCTGATTAAGGCAAGCCTATCAATTTTATTTGGCTTTCTCTATAAAAAATTTCTAGTTTTGGAAAACTAGATTGATCCAATCGATATAGCTTCTTTTACCACTTTTTCATATTCAACTGAATTGATCTGCTCTATTCTTTTTATTATTTTCTTTTTCTTTCAAAGTACTCAGTCGATCTAATTGACATAGATTTATTATGTTTTATCATTTATCAAATTTTATTTATACTTAGTCGACCAACTCAACTCCATTTAAATATTTTATTTTTACCTCTACAGGTTCAAAATTCCAACAAGATAACATAGTTTAAAATAGAATCTTAATAGCTTCAGAAAAACTACTACATCAGCTTGGTTGACTCTATATAATTTTCTAGGTTCACTCTAACCAACTTAGTAATTACCTTCTATCAAATTTTAAGTAATTTCATTTTCCCTTTAGTTTTTAAAATTCAAATTTCAAGTATCATTTTTATCAATTTTTTAGTTCTATAAAACTATACATTTACACTTAACTAAGTCGACCAACTCAAATTAGTTCTTTAGTTTCTTTCTATCTAGAAAACTAAGTTGACTTTCTTTTTTGTGTTTATTTTTGACTATCTTTCAATAGACTGAGTCAACCAACTTGACTCTCTTATGTTCTATTTATACAACTAAGTTGACCAACTCAACTTCATTCTATTTATTTTTATTTTAGTTCAAGCAAAGGGAATCAACTTATATTAATAGTAATTAAATTCATTATACCTTTCAATTAACTACTTATTTATTTAATTTTTAAAAAATTGTAAATTAAATTTTGAAACATTAATTTTTGTTCTTATTTTTCATTTTATTTGGTTTTCCCTAGAAACTGTGTATCAAATTTTTTAAAACTACTTAGCTAATATCATGAAGGGATACTCGATACTTTGTTTATGGTCCTTATCTATCATTTATAATTATTATAGTGTGAATGTCTTTCCTAAATACTCATATCCATATTATAGAGATGAACACAATCTTTAGTTTCTGCCTACCTCATGGTATTTTGGAAATGCCTAGGATCTCCCTCTTTATTGAACCTGATGAACCCAACCATTCATTTGTTTGTCTGGTACATCAGTTAGTAGTTATCACTAAGAAGTTACTTATACTTTAGTTGAAACCAATTTTAGTGGGCTATGGGAATGGTACTTCCTCCATGGTTAGTGCTCTGAAATATTAGGCTAACACTATCCAAAAAACATGTAAGTATATTTGGGAGCCTACCCTTTCAATAAAAAACTTTACCTGATCTTCTTTTTGAGAAATCAATTAATTTAATTATAAATTTATTTATTATTGCTTATTGGTTTCTATTCTATGTTCTATTTTAATCTTGTATTAACTAGTGTTGATACAAGGTTTGTGTTATGTGTTACAACTAGATTGACTAGTTTGACCTAGTTACCTATGTGTTTAGTTATTTTATTTATACAACTAAAACAAAATATTCTAGACTCAGACCATTTTTATTATTTACCTCCTTACAAAACTAAGTTGACCTACTCAACCTAGTCTTTTACAGACTATTCTATTTTCCTTCCTATAGAACTAAGTTGACTTACTTGACCCAATATTTTATAGACTATTCTATTTTCCTTCCTACAGAGTTAAGTTGACTTATTTGACATAGTATTTTATATATTTCTTTATTTTTACTTTCTTTCTAACTACATTAACCTATTCAACTCTATAGTACTTAACCAATCTATTTTTCTAATTGCCCTATCTGACTATGTGGTGTATGTAATTAAAAACTCATTATGTCTATAAATCAATCCTAGCTCAAAGAAGATAGAGCATACCTACACTCCTGATTGGGAATACATTTTTTAAATGTGGGAAAATGACCAATATGGGGATCTGCTAGACCCGATTATGAGATAAATTGTCATAATACACCATACTAAGAAGAGTTCCAAAGCCTACAATCTAACAAAATCATGCAACAACCCTAAAAGAGTCCTAGGTTTAATGTTGAATCTATTCTAATAAATAAGCAAATAAATCTAATCTAGTGCACACCAAAGCTTGTGACACAACATAAGGGGTTAGAAGCAATAAAAACATGTATAGGATAATCTCAATTAAGATAAGTATGAGTAATACCCTAACACATAGAATATAAAGAGTCATATTATTCAAGCCAATACTTATGATACTTATATCTACTAAAGAGAGGAGAATAAAGTTAGAATATACTTACTTAAATGTGAACCTGTCAAGACTCAATATCTCCCTTGGCCAAAAGGGCTTTGCAAGAGGTTGTTATTGTTTTTAAGGATAAATAAGAAAGGTCAAAGCATCCAAGACTTATCCACAATACTAGATTCTCCAAGCATAAAACCTAAGCTAAGATTCCTCAAGTAGAATTGTGGAAGAATAAATTGTAAATAAGTGTGAGTGAATAATAACTCTTGATTGCATATTGAAATAATGATGAAATGATTTTGTATTTATAGGTGGATATTGCCCTAAATCCTCCCAAAAACATCAAATTTACAAGGTCAACCTAGTCAACCCTATATTTTTTCAAGAACGATTCACTAGGTCTGAGCTAGGTTAACTAAAAGGCTAACAAACCCAAAAAGTGAAAAATTCTCCTAGTTAGTATAAGGTCAACCCAGTTGACCTAGTACAAATAACTATCAAAAATGGAATTAAGGAAAGAAAAATAGGATGGAAAGAGGAAAAATACTAGAGGAGTGTGCAAGGGATGAGTAATAGCTTAGGGAATAGTTTTAAAATATGGCTAGATTAGTAATAATGTGACAATAAGGGACAAAAATCCTATAAATCACCAAAGGTCTACCCACCCTTTTTTTGGTGTAGCCCTTAGGGTGTGCTCTCAGAGAAATTGAGTCTCGATGGGTTCTTGCAATATGTAAAGTATTGTTATTTGATAAAAGTTGAAAATATTATGTGTATACACATGGTACTTAGTTGACATAATTATTTACATCCTCGAAACTCAATTGTTCAATCCTATATAGTGTCTGGATGACTTTGTCATATTACCATAATTTTCATCCTTAAAAATAAGCTACACTTTCTTATCTTTTTTTTATATTGTTTAAACATCATGAAATCACCTATCCAAATTTTTATTGATAACGTTAACCCATTTAGATGGTATATGGGTTGTTATTTTTACCTACTTTCACTACCCAAGATGATAATCACTCTTGGTGTGCTTTTTCCCATCCCTCATCTATTACTTGAAAAATGGTTCAAATAACATAAAATAATGATTCTAATATATTACATACTTCTAAGGATATTACCTTATCCAAACTACCTTACTATATAATTGGAGTAATTGATACAAGCTTAACTAATGACCCTATAATGAATCCTTTAATAGGAAACATCTATACCTCTGATAAATGGAGTGTTCCTCCTACCAATAATAACATTCCTACCAACACTAATATTCCTCCTAATATTCCACCTTTAAATACTAATAATCAAGTTGACATTACTCCAATCCTTGCAAAAATAATCCAACAAATGAATGTTATGCAAACAAAAAACAACTCTCAAATGATGGAAATGCAATATCATGTACTACAAATGACTAAGCAAACTCTTCTTATATTACCTCAAAATAATCAAAATTTTATTCCTCCTAACTTTAGAGATACAAATAGAAATCTTATTCCACAACCCCTTATGCATAATAAGATTCTTCAAAATATCCAAAATGAACCTTTATCTCCTTTAATTATCTCCATTGATATTAGAAACATTTCTTCAACTATTAAATATAATGGAACTAAATACCCTATATCTTTTCTCAAGGCATTTGGTAATCTATATAAGGAATGGATTTTAAAAAATACCTTTACTACAACTAAAATGTTAATTAAAAAATTTACATGTGATGTTTTGGAGTGGTTAGTTAATGCTCTCATAAAGGAATTTCACAAAAATGATCTAAAAATTATCTTAGTCAATTTATCAATGCTAAGCAATCAATCTCAAAATCAACTCATGATTTCATCAAATGATGGAAATCATTAACTCATAAATCTAATCATAACATGAATGATTATAATATGTTTAAATTATTTATCACTGTTTTAACACCTTCGATTGAGTATAAGGTCTAAATTTTTTCTCCACAAAATTTAATCAAAGAATTTGATCAAGCCAAGAGGTAAGATTTCCTTATGAAATAATTTGATCTGAGTCATAGATCAACTAAATAATATTTCCAAACCTCAACTAATGCGATTACAAGTACTACTCCATAAATGAAAGAAAAAATAGTTAAAATAGATAATCAACTTGATTTTCACCCACCATTAATGGTACCATAAATTAATTAGTTATTATCTCCATCTAAACCCTTCACCTATAATAATGTCATATCATCATGGTATGACCCTAATAAATTTTATTAGTTTCATGTCGATGTGTGTCTTTTACATGAAAATGTCATGGATTGTCAAATTTGATATTTATTTTATATTAAGAGACACATTCAACCATGATTCTATGATAAAATTACATCATCATGATTATGTCAAATCTTCCCAAAAAAATAGGTTACCAAGACCGCATCTTATTAACCTCAAAAATATTCTTCTGCCCCTAACATAAAACATTTGAATGATAATATTTATGAAATTGAAGCTGATTACAATAAATATTATAAAAATTATCAATATGTGAATGCAAAAAAAGTCAAATATAGATGAAAACATTGTTGGAGGTTTGTAAATGATTTCTCCAAGGTAACCTATGATGTTGATGAGGTGTTATGTGTGCTAAAATGACAATGACAAAGTGTGCTTTAATGTTATTACATAGTTCTTTAGTGTTTGACTTAGATAGGAAGATGGTGGATGTTATTGATGGTATTTTCATGTTGAAAATACAATATAGGGTGTTATGAGTGCTTAGAGTGCTTACGTAAGTGAAAATAATTCATTAGAGTAGCCGTATGAGTGTCTAAGTTCAATTAGTCATCTTGATAGATAAGGCTAAGTGAGAATATTTAAGATGTCAGCATTTACATGTGTGGTAGTGTCAAAAGGAAATGATCAAATGGTGATTTTTAGGTTTGATCCTAGTTTTTATGGTCCAAGTTTTATGTCTAGACATTGAGCATAGTAAAAGTTATAATAGTACAAAGCTGGCCTCTCAGATAGAGTTCACTAAGTTTCTATACTTAGCCAAATTTTTAAGAGGAGATCTAATGGTGATCATTCAAAATATCTAATGGAGAGAATTTAATTTGATATATGATGATCCAATTGTGAGTGTATGTTTGTATAGATTATGATCCAATGATGTTCATGAAGTCAATTTGTTAAAGGATACACAGATTGCACATAGAACTACCAAGTGGCATAAGTGCATAAAGACTGACAATAATGTGATCCAAGAGAATGTGAGACTACCATGTGGTGGAAGAAAATTAATTGAATGGAGTAGGGTGCTTATAAGGCATGCAAGGGTTCTAAATGTCTTAATCATAGAAGTTACAAATTAGGATCTAATGATGAGTGAGTGATCAGGCAGATAAAGATCTATAACAAATGATTATTCTAACTAGATAAGCATATAACATGAGCATTAAACTTGTCAAATAGTGATCAATGGTAATATTGAATTAAATAAGTCAAATATCTTGAGTAAGTCAAAGATCTTGAGCATGAATGTGATGAATACATGTGTCACAATCATAGAGATTTAGAAAGTAGTTCAATGGTGCATGTTTGATCAAGTAGATCAAAGATTGATGGAGAAAATTAAACTATGAAGATAAAGATAAATGGTGCATATTAATTCAATAAGTTAATATAATGTTTATAAGGCATGTTAAACTAGCAATTGGTGAAAGATCATTGAATATTGATTGTAGGGTGTGTAGAAGGCATGTGGGGCTATCAAGTGGCATAATCTTAGAGGCGAGGATCAAATATCAATGGTGAGTGATGAGTTTAAAGCTATGAAAATCCCAAGGAGATCAATGGAGTGTGTTTGATCAAGATATGCAAGGACACAAGATGAAGACATATGTTTACAAATGATTTTTCATTAACCAATGATTGTTGGCATTTGAATTAGTAAAATGATAAACTAGTGCTCAATATTTTACTTATATTTATTGATGGTGTAAAATTAAAAGTTGAAGAGGACTTGAAGTTTAATCTAAATAAATTGGTTATAAATTTTGAATACTTGTATAGTCAAAGATATTAATCACCAAATTTGACTATGTTTGACCATATTTTAATTAGTAACCTAAGAAGGATAATTAAATATTTATTGGTGGTACTTTGATGTTTTAATATGAGATAAATATGGAAGAGTATTCCATACTCTATGAGGACCATATATGTGGATTATGGAGGTTTGACCAATCCATATTCAACATGAATAATGGATTAGAGTTGACTATATTTATTGAATACACTAGCAATTTGAGTGACCATATTATAGAGGTAAGTTAAAGGTGTTATCAGAAGATTTGATAAAAAAAATGAATATGAAGATGTCAATGAAATTTAAAAGTTTCATGAAAATTTATTGGAGATCTTATGTTGCCCATATTCAGATATGGAGATTTAAAATAACTTGACTATATTTTGATCGTATATGACTAGTATGAGTGGTCATTTTGAGAGAGTTGTTTTGAGTGGTTAGAGCCTATGTTAAAGTATCTAGAGCACATGAAGGAATTTAATAGGTATTGAAAGCTTAACCCATGTGATCTAATAATATGGATATGTGAAATATTTGAGTAGTTGCTTTAGAAGTTTGAGACTATGTTTTTTTATGTATGAAGGCCTAAAGAGCAAGGATACCTAATTTGTAAGTTTAAGTGTTGAGTTGGTGTTCCAAGTGCAATGGACCCATATGAGAATGATAAATGGGATATTTAGATAGGTTTTATGTGTTTTAATCATTGGTAAAGGATGAAGGTGGTCCAAGTAGTCTCACATGTAACATGTTAGTATGAAGGCCTAATTTTAGGTCTCACCAAGACCTAATGGTAGTTTGGAGACAATGAGGTATTATCTGACCTAAGGAGTGTGTGGTTATTACATGTAACAAGTATTAATACTATTTAAATTTTATAAAAAGTATGGTAAGCATTATTAAGCATCTTGGCCTATTTGGAGTTGAGTTGAGAGAGTGTGGAGCCAAATGAAGGAGAAAACCTTTGAAAAAGAAGGTACATATCATTAAGAATTAATAGAGAGTGAAGATGATTAGTCATGATTGTTTGATAAAGGTGAAAACATAGGTCATTAGACCTAATGATCCTAGAAGAGGTAGATTGAGCATAAGCCCTAGAGGCTAATTAAGTGAGTGTGTTTAGTGGATAGATTGAAGAGTAGAGTAGGTTTAGGATTATGTACATGACCTATAGGTCATGTTGATGATGTTATGATAGAGTTTTTTTAGGATTTTTAATTTTTTATGTTCTAATAAGTGAAGAGTGATCCAAAATAGTGTTTTAGATGTGTTTTTTGTGTGTGTAAGTCTATGAGAGTGTAAAGGGGAAAGAAAAAAAGTAAGAAAAGTCCATCATCAGGTGTAGAAGACATCAGATTAGAGGTGGAGATCAGATCAAGGTAGCTGGATTGGTGATTGGTTGCTTAGGGGTTTGGTTCCTCCTTGTGGGATGGGTGTCTCAATAAATTAAGGGATGTGTGTTCCTTGATCAATTGGTGCTAGTCTGAATGTTGAATCTTATATTTATAGGATTGTATTCCATATTGCAAGTTTCAATGGGTTTTATCCTCCAAGAGGGTTTCCCACATATATCATGTTTTATGTGCTTGATCTTACTAAATTTTCCTTGTTCATTGCAATGGTTAATTTGTATGCATCATGATTATATGTGCTAAATGTTTAAGAATTGGGAATTGAATTAGACTATCTTACATCATTGATTCACCCCCTAGTGATTTTAACTCTTATAATTAGTATCAAAGTAGAACCTTCATTGAAATTTTAACCACTTGAAGGTGATTTAAGGTACAATATGGGTAAAAATGATTTTTTTTCAAAATAAAATAACATCATGGATGATGAATAAGTTTTCCATGATAGTGGATAAGAAGAAGTGTTCTATGATAGTAAGGAAGAAGAAGTTGATCTAGAAGCTAAGCTCATGGATGCACTTGGTAAACTGAAGGAGCAAAAGAAGAGGAATAATAAAATGAAGAATATGATCAAAGGTCTTGAAGCATAAGTTAGGTCTCTTGAAGGGAGTTTGCTAGGTAAGTCCATGAGAGAGAAAAAGGAGAATCAATAACTGGTCAAGTCTATGGAAGAGTAAGCATGTAGATTAAAGGATGACAAAGAGACCATCAACGATATTATGATTCAATTAGAGGATACAAGTTCAATCATGAGAGCTAAAGAAGATGAATGTGTTAAATTAAATATTAATCTTGTTTCCCTAAAGGATGATCATGAAAAATTCATAGTCATGATAGGTAAGCTTGAACAAGATGAAATGAAATTAGGATATGACAAAGAAGTTGGTAGCATGAAATTCAATAGATAGATCAAGTTAAGAGCAAAATGAAGAAGCTAATCAGATAGCCAAATGCTTCAAGGTATGATAAATAATTTATGGGCCACTTTTTTGCTTATCATCTTGTTGGTCATAGAGCAAAGGATTGTATAATAATAAGAAATAACTTAAAGGAAGATCATAATCATCATCAAGTAAAAGGTATGAATGATCCTATTTGTTTTAGATATCATAAAGTTGGTCACATTACTAGATATTGTAAGAAAAAAATTTAATGAGTTTTCAAAGCAAAACAAGGTGTATTGAGTTCCTAGTGTGTAAGGAAGATATCACACATGGTTATGGAGACCTAAGTTTGTTAAAAGAGATCAATTTGAGACTAAAGATGGTTATTTTTCCATGATAGACATGAATGAAAGTCAAGAGTTTCTATTTTCTACATTTATTGACAAGTTTGAAGCAAAGAATGAAGTCAAGGATCTATTAAAAGTCAATTTGATGATGAGGTAAGACTACAAGTCAAATGAGAGTATGGAGATATGGGATTCTCTTGAGTTTTAGGACTTTTAGTCTCACTATGTAAAAGGGGTGTCTCTCTTTAGGCTTCAATGAGATACCATACAAAAAGAGGAAGCATGGTGGATGCTTGTTTGATCTTGATCTATGAAGGTGAGTTGCTATATCAATTTAAGGTATGAAAAATAAGTTATGGTTGTGTGTTCCTTTGTGTTGATTCAGTTCATAAGGAGTCATGTTATGATATGCAAAAAGGAGTCCTTGGTGTAAAGAGAGAGGTATTTAAGGGATAATATTGTGAAGATGAGTTGTAAAAGAATAAAGGTATGGATGAAATCAAATTTCATCTATAGTTGGTCTCTTGAGGTAGTTTGATCTAATGTAGTGCATTGAAATTACTTGGGAGTTTGGTTTTAGGTGAGCCAATCTACATTGTGTTTATTCTTATTGTTCTGATCAGTAGTATGGTGATTCTTGAGAGAGGACTTGTGGGACTTAGAAGTTTAGAGATTGGTATGGATTTAGGGAGAGCCAAATTAGGTATCTTGAGTGTGGTATGATGTTTTGACATGTTTCTTGTGAGTAAGATGTGTCAAGGAGTAGATTTTGGTTATATATGTGGTTCTGATGTAAGGGGGAGCATTTTTTGAGATGCTTCAATTTAATAAGCTTATGTTGTTTGGTATGCTTCATCATCTCAAGTGGATTAGCTTAGTCAAAGGTGTGAAATCAAGGACAATGAGTTATCAAGGTATTCTATTTCATAGAAAAACTAAAGACTAGGTTGATATGGAGTATGAAGAGAATGTATTGTCATAAATAAGGTCTTAGAGTTCAATAGATGACAAGTTGTGTATGCCATGGAGTTAGGTGGAACTAACTCAAATAATTTGAGAGGTTTAAAGAGTTGTGCATGATGTGAGGGGGAACATATGTGAGATGTTTTAGTCATGGTAGAGATATGAAGAAGTCTATTATAGATGTGAACTCTAGTATGTTAAGATGATGACTTGATTAAACAATGTTAGGTGCTTTTTCAATGTATTTAATCCTCATCCATAAACAAATAAGGAACTTTGTAAATGGTTAGGTCATATAATTAGATGACTATGTAGTAGAACCTGATTGAGAAGGTATGAAGGCAATTATTTTATTTCTTCATGGTTGGAGATGATCTAAAGGTGTTCAAAGGGTGCCTAATCTCAAAAGTTATGTATGATCAAAGAAGAGTGTAGTCATGGAGCATGTTGTAAAAGCTCAAGGTAATAAGAGGTATGCACAATGTTAGGGGGATTCTATATCATGTCTGATAGATGGTCCTTGAATTATTTTTAGGTCTGTAAGATCAAAAGTTGAGCCCACTTTGTCATTATGTCAAAGGGGGAGAAAGTGCTTGAAGAGAGAGACAAAATTGGAGCATAAGATTTGTATTGGTGTTAACATCAATTAAAAATGGGGAGATTGTTGGAGGTTTTTCAAAGATGTCTCTAAGGTGACCAAGGATGTTGATGAGGTGTCATGTGTGCTAGAATGACAATGACAAATTATGCTTTAATGTTCTTGCATAGTTCTTCAGTGTTTGACTTGGATAGGTAGATGGTGGATGTTATTGATGGTATGGTCATGTTGAAGAGATCCTGTGGGGTGTTTTTAGTGCTTATAGTGATTATGGAAATGAAATAAATTCATCAATGTAGTCATATGAGTGTCTAGGTTCAAGTAGTCATCTTAACAGATAAGGTTGAGTGAACATATTTATGACATCAACATATGCATGTGTGGTAGTGTCATAAGGAAATGATTACATGGTGATGTTTATATTTGAGCCTAGTTTCTATGATCCAAGTTATAGTTTTAGACCTTGAGTGTATCAAAATCTATAATAGTGCAAAGTTGGCCTCTCAGATAAAGTTCACTAAGTTTCTATACTTAGCCAAATTTGCAAGAGGAGATATAATGATGAGCATTCAAAAGATATAATGGTGATCATATAATATAATAGATAAGCATAAAATAGTGATCATATGTTGATAGATATTATGATCTAATGATGCATGTGAATTCAATTTGTCAAAGGATACATAGATTGCATGTAAAATTACCAAGTGGCATAAGTACATGGAGACTAAAAACAATGCACTTTGAGAGCATGCAAGACTGACAAGTAGCACAAATATGTTAAATGATTGGATATGGGTTCTTAGAAGGCACACAAGGGTGACAAGTGTCTTAATCATGGAAGTGATAGATGAAGATCCAATAATGAGTGACCAATTAAGTAGATAAAGATCTATGATGAACAATTAATTTGACTAGATAAGGTTTTAATAATGAGCATTAAACTTGTCATATAGTGATCAATGGTGAGAGAAAAGTTAATAAGTTGAAGATCCTAAGAATTAACACAGTGGAGACATGTATCACAATCATGGAGATATACCAAGAATATCAATGGTACATGTTTGATAAAGCAGATCAAAGATCAATGGAGCATGTTCAACCATGGAGAAAAATATCAATGGTGCATATTAAGTCAATAATTTAATAAAATTATTAGAAGGCATGTGGGTCTACCAAGTGGTGAAAGATCATTGAATACTAACTATAAGGTGTGTAGAAGGCATACGAGGCTACCAAGTGGCATGATATCAGAAAAGAGGATCAAGGATCAACTGTAAGTGATGAGAGTTAAATCTAGGAAAATCCCAAGGAGATTGATGAAGCACATTTAAGAAATATATGCAAGGACATGCCATGTATATAGATGATTTTGCATTAACCAATGATTGTTGGCATTTGAATTAGAAAAAGGATAAATGAGTGCTCAGTATTTTGCTTATATATTTTGATCTAGGACAAATTTTGATGTAGAGCATCATTTTATACTCTACCTCATCTATCTCTAATACTTTCAATTTATATCCTTTCCAACTAACTAATAATCAATTCACTTTTAATCCCATTTTACCTTTAACTCATGGTTCACTTCTTTACAAATAAATCATTAGTTCTATGCACCTTACAAAATTCAATGGATTCAACATTAGAGTTTCCTGGTAATGTCAACCTTGACCTTTGTGATACTTTATGGGAAACCTATGTAATAACCTTAAGAGAATCACACTAGCTCATAGGATGAAGGTATCCATCAAATCTATGAATCATATGTTCATTTAACCTTTATCTCTTTAGTCCATCATAACAAAACCATGTCTTATCTAATATCCACACTTCTTTATATCCTCATTCAAATGAGGAAGTATCTGATCACTTCTAGACCTTGACTATTAATTATTATGTTGGATCCAACTGCATCAGTAAAAATAATGTTATTTGTATGCTTCAATCCTTAAAAACATAGAATATAATCATACCATTGTTAGTCAGTTCAATATCAATTTAAAAACCATCCTTGATAGTGGTGGGGTATCATATGTATCCTATTAGAACAATTTTATTGGGATGAAATAATTTTTAATCGAGATATATAATTACAAATGACTTTGTTCATTGAAATGGGAAAATGTTATACCTATCTTGAAACCTGTAGTATCTCCCAAACATTATCTATGCACCACTTCTAGATGTTCTAATCCAATGGTAGGATTTTTATTGAGGGTTATAATCTACATACAAAGATTGAGAGTAACAATTGTATGAAAAATAAATTTCAAACAATATTAATCCTTATAATCCCTACTAAAACTGTTATCCCAAAGCATATACTCACTTGTCCAAGTTTTCTATTTCTTGGTACACATACGAACTTAGTCATCTTTATCAAGAAACTCACTATTCTGTGACCTTCTATCTTGTCAAAAACACAAATTAAAATACTATGAATCTTGTTAATCACCTTAAGAATAATGAATAAATCTTTTACTCGTAGACATTCTTAGGTCCCTATTCAATTTATTCATATCCCTTCGTATAAAGGAATTCATGGTCTCTTTTTATTACCAACTACAAACTCACATCCAGTTACATAATTTATATTATAGCTTACTTTTTCATATATGAAAACAACTTATTGTTTATAAAGAAATTCAACCACATAATAAAATTGGTCTTACCTCAGTATAAAAAATAAATGAATATATCTTAATGCAACCTCTTCTACAAGCTTTGTTTTTTTTACCCAATCATTGTATTGCACACATAGGTATTAAGTCCACAAATACTATTATTTTTCAAATATGGAACTGCATATATTCATTTCTTAGGGTTTTCATTTAGTTACATCTTCAAATATAGACCCCCATTTTCTCACACATTGAATTGATTCAAACACCCATAAAACATCTATATAAAAAGATCCAAACAAAAACTAGAATTGACTTTATAACCACTAATGTAAATTCTTAAAGTATGTTACTTAACTACTGACCAAAAATAACTTATTATGTGGGTCATGTGAACATTTAAACACCTAGGACTCCTAAATGACCCCCTAATGACTCCAAAAACAAAAATGGACTAATAATTATAAGAAAATAGTGATGCTCCCACATCATACTATCAAGGAAGAAAACTTTCCCATAAAAGTTATAAAAGATGTTAACTTTGAAATATTTTGTAGCATTGTTCTCCAAATTCACATCCACCTAGATCCCAAGGCCTATTTGAGATTCCTAGGCCTTTATGATGCTTGATTATGTTAGATCCTCTTTGTTTCATTACTCTATTGCTTCTTCCTCTTTGTTTCACTTCTATCTTGACATTATCTTCTTATAATTTAATCTTCCACTTCATCATCTTCACTTCTTAGTTTTCTCCTCTAACCAACTTTCACATGGAACACATAAATTAATAAAAACAACCTCATGTTCATCTTCTTGGTAATGTCTTACTTACTAATGATTTCTTATTTTCTCCATGATTGCTTCTACTATTTGTGAAAGTAATACTATAAATAAGGCCTCATCTTCCCTCTCTTTGGCCTCCATCATGCAACTATATTCTTCTACAACTTTCTTCTCTTCATTCTCATTTTTGACAACATACAAAGTATTTTATATGGATGCCATTTGCTTCTCTAGCTTCTCAGCACTTTCATATTCAAACTAAAAATTAGATGTCTCTTTTCATTCCATGCCTTCAATGAGGCTCTCAAGATGATATTTTTATTTCTCTTATTCATGTCATTCACATATTTGGTTTAAACCTTCATCTTATTCAATTGGATGCTCATTCAACCAAAGATTATGCATCTCCTTTTTCAATTGCTTGCATAACATCCTCTCTCTCTCTCTCTCTCTCTCTCTCTCTCTCTCTCTCTCATTTCATGGTTTACATTCTCCTTCTTCTCATCAGTTGTCTTATTGGAAATTTTATTGGCTTTCACTTCATCATCCATCCAAAGTGTGTCTCTCAATCTCTCTCAACTGATCTATCATGAGATTAATCAAGGCTATTTATTGCTTCATGTCATGCATCTCTCTTTCAAAGTCTTCTTTTTGTTTCTTCCTTTTCAACTCTCTTTCCTTTTTATTTCTCAATTGGTCTTTTGTGTTAGGCATCTCCTTCATCATCTTCTTCACCATTTGTATCCTCTCAATCAATTCTCTTTCACCTTGCTCCATTATTTATCCAAGACATATCATTGGATCTAATCCTTTGAGCATTCACTTTGCTCTCTTTTCTTGAGCTCCTTATATCTTCTCAAGACTCTTTTGGATTTTCATCTACATTTGACCAACTTTTTGTATTCACCTACACTCTTATTTAGCAACTTATACCATTCTTTTAATAAACTTTATCAAACTTATAAACTAAAAATTAAAACACATATGTACCTTCATATGCAAACCTTATTCTCCATTGCTTTCCAAATGCACTCCTGCTTTGAAACCAAAATTATGCAAAACATCATTCTATACTATGTCTCATCTATATCTAATACATACAATGTATATCTTTGCCAACTAATTGATAATGAATTCACTTTTAATCCCATTTTACCTTTAACTCATGGTTCACTTCTTTGCCAACAAATCATTAGTTCTAGGTACCTTAAAAAATTCAATGGATTCAACATCAAAGAGTTTCTCATCAATGTTAACCTTTACCTCTATGATACTTTATGGGAAACCTATGTAATAACCTCAAGAGAATCATGCCAACTCACAATCTGAAGGCATCCATTAGATCCATGAATCATAGGTTCATTTAACATTTGTCACTTTAATCCATCATAAAATCATTGTCTTATCTGATATCCACACTTCTTTATATCCTCATTCAGGTAAGGAAGTATCTTCATCACTTATGGACCTTGACTATAAATTCTTATGTTAGATCTAACCACATTAGTAACAATAATGCTATTTATTCCCTTCAATCCTTTGAAACATCAAATATAGTCATACCGTGGTCAGTCAATTCAATATCAATTTTAAAACCTTCCATGATTATGGTAGGGTATCATATGTATCATTTTAGAATAAATTTATTGGGATGAAATCATTTTCAATAAAGATATATAATTCCAATTGACTTTAGTTATTGAAAGGGGAAAACACTATACCTATCTTGAAACCTGTAGTATCTCCCAAACATTATCTATGCACCACTTATAGATGCTTTAATTTGATGGTAGGATTGTTATTGAGAGTTACAATATACGTACAAATATTGAGAACAATAGTTGTATGAAACATAAATTTCAAACAATATTAAACCTTAAAATCCATACTAAAATTGTTATCCCAAAGCATATACTCACTCATCCAAGTTTTCAATTTCTTGGTACATATACAAATTTAGTCATATTTATCAGGAAATCACTATTCTATGGCCTACTATCTTGTCAAAAACACAAATTCAAATACTATGAATCTTGTCAATCACCTTAATAATAATGAACAAATGTTTTACTCATAGACATTCTTAGGTCCCTATTTGGTTTATTCATAGACCTTCGTACAAAGGAAATTCATGGTCCCTTAAATTTAGCTAAAAACTCATGACTGGTTACATAATTTATCTTATAGATTACTTCTCCATATATGAAAACAACTTCTTGGTAATAAATAAATTCAACCACATAATAAAATTAGTCTTACCCTGATATCAAAAATGACCAAATATATCTTAATGTAGGTTCTTCTACAAGCTTTATTTCTTTTTAACCAATCACTGTATTACACACATAGGGATTAAGTCTACCAATACTATTATTTTTCAAATATAGAACTATATATATTCATTTCTTGGGATTTTCATTTAGTTACATCATCAATTATAGACACCCATTTTCTCACACATTAAATTGATTCAAACACCCACAAAACATGTATATAAAAATACTCCAAACAAAAACCATATCTAAATTTATAACCACTTATGTAACTTATTCAATATTATTACTTAAATACTGACCAAAGATAACTTATGACATGGGTCATGTGAATATTCAGACACCTAAGATTTCTAATAACTCCAAAAACAAAAATGGAATAATAATTACAAGAAGGTAGTGATGCTCCTGTATCAAATTTATTGATGGTGTAAATTGAAAATTTTAAGAGGACTTCAAGGTGAATCTAGACACATTGGTTATAATGTTTGAATGTTTATACAATCAAAGATATTGAGCTCCAAAGTTGACTATGTGTTTGAACATGTTTTACAAGTAACATGAAAAGGGTAATTGAATATTTTTTAATGGTATTTTGATATTTAAAGATGATATAACCATTAAATAGTGTTATAGACTCTATGAGGACCATATTTTTGGATTATGGAGGTGTCATGTCCCCTTTTTCATGGACATTGACAGACTTGATGATTAGCCTATTATACGACCTTCGTAGGCTAATAGGATGGATAGAGGGTCATGATGGAGATTGGCTTGGCTTTGATTTACAAAATTCTTATGGTTGGCTTTCATTCAGGTTATTTCAGACACATTGGGCTTGAGCTCCTATTATTTAGGGATATTTGATATGTAGCAGAGCGCCTTTATTTTGGTATGGTCATGTGTGGAATCACTCCCTGGTTCACCAGCTTCAAATGGTTTGAGGATCCAACATGTATTGAGGGAGATATTAATATTTGATTGATTTAATCAAATATTAATTATTTAGCCTATTTTTAATTAGAAACCCTAATTCTAATTTAAGAAACCCTAATTAGGGCAAGCATATCTTTTTGAGGGTATAAGGGTTTCTCATGGAGGCCATTATTAAATATGCATTGATTATTGATTATTGATTTTGAAGAATTCTTTTGTGAAGACTGAGCCAAGGGTTCCAAGATTCCATTGCAGTGGAGAACGTCAACTCTTCATTGTGTACGATTTAGAGGCTGTGAAATATCAGCTGAATTATTGCCAAATTGAGAGATAGCTTCATACAGAAGTTATCATAGAGGTATATAGATTTGAGAGATAGCTTCACACAAAAGTTATCATAGTATTTCAGGTATTTCTTTATTTAGTTTTTGATCCAATAAGTTATACAGATATAGATCTTTTGTATTAGAATCATATATTCTTGAGATCAAGTTGTTCAGCTATCAGGGGTTGAAAATAGATAGGTTGTGCATAATTGGTAGCTATACTAAGTCCATACAGGTCTGTACAGATCTGCTCAGACATCGACCTTGGTAGATAGAGATCCCTAGTGACTGACATCGGCTGACTAAAGACTGACGTCGGTAGAGAAGGACCTACAGTGACCGACATCGGTAGAATATCGACTGACACTGGTGACTGTGTGTTCAACACATCAGGCTGAGACTTCTAGATTCAGGGTCAATCTTTAGATTTGTAAAAGCTTAGGGTTTCAAGACAGAATATTTCATGTTATTTTATTTGTATGACAGAGACTCAATTGTGTAATCATCTAGAAGAACAAGTGATAAGATCTTTGATTTGCTATTGAGAGATTATATTGCGAGTTATTTATTCATATTTGAAATTATTTTGGCAAAAAGTGTATCTTTGTTCAGAGCTATTTGTGTTTAGATATTCCCTACTGAAAGGGGATATCACAGTGGTATCAGAGCTAATGTCTTGCCATCCTGTTGGGTAGTTTGGGTATCAGTATGGCTTTAATAGGTGTCAAAGATTTGGAAGAAAGAATGCACAATGCAAAGAAGTTAGATAATCCATTCTAGCAAGCAGATGACATTCTAAAAACTTTGGAGGAGTTAGAAATTTATTTAAGCAAGGTTGAGCAGTCAAATTCTTATGAGATGCAAATAGTGTTATCTCCAGTGTTTGATTCTTTGGTGAAGCCCCGATTATTGAGACATCATGATGAGGTGGTAAGACTTTCAACTCTCTCTTGTATTAGTGAAATCATGAGGATAATATCTGTTTTTAATTTTTATGATGATCGGATTATGAGAGAGGTACTTCATGCCATGGTAAAAAGCTTCGAAAAGTTGGATGACGTTAGAGACCCTCATTTCGCAAAGAGGGCAAGATTACTTGAAACATTTACAAGGTATGGATTTGAAAACATTTTTATGTTAGTAGGTTGTATTGGTGACATTCACAGGATGTTTAAAATATTTTGGAATATTTTAGATGAGTTTCATTCCAGTGATGTATTAGCATCAATGCACTCTATCATGTTCACAATCTTGTTTGAGGAGGAGGATAAAATCTCTAAACTTTTGGCAGAAGATTTATGGTATGTCTCGACAAAAGAGAAAAATGTCTCACCTAGAGCCGGTATGTGGTTAAAGAGTTTAATTGATAGGCCTAAGGATCATAGTACTTTCCCTATGACATGTAGAAGTTTGGATGATGAGTTTGATAGACATGCTGATCCAGTAGAGGGAGACATTAACACATCTTTAGGTAATGATTTATCTGCATTATCTTCACAGGTAGTAGTTGAGGATGTTGTGGATGAGCTTTGTCTTAAGGTGAGTTTAGCTCAGGTTTTAGATAGTGAGGATGAGTCTGATGCTTGCATTTAGAGTGTGGAGGTATACTCAGAGATTAGTACATTGAGTATTGGTGATGAGTATGTTTCTATAGCTACTAATGAGGAGCATGTTGTTGAGGCAGACACACATGTTTAGGATTTAGGAGTCCCTGGGCCAAATGAGTTTGGGATACCAATGGAGTTGAGTCTCCAGATTGATTCTTCTCATACAGATGATAGTGTGGTATAGTTGGTTGTGCCGCCTTTACAGAGGGATCAGTTATGGGATGGATTGGCACCATCTTTTATAGATGGGATTGACAGTTTGTTGGTGCATGACTTAGAGCAAGAGTTGATCAGATATGCTGACCATAGTAGAGGTACAGTGTGTGGATTCTCCATACTTGGCATAGTTCCATTTGGGAGTTGTTGCAGAGTTGGAGCGTGCCTTCTGCATAGCATGGTGGAAGGTGTATATGATATTTGTGATCTTAGAGTTTGGTTGAGTTGCATTCACCAATTTGATTATGGGTTCCTCTTTGTTTTACTTCTAATGATGTTGTAGGTACTTGCATTGATTTATAGCTATGTAGAGCATAACTACATTTGGGATCCAGGTGGATCGATTGGTTCATTATTTCAAGATTGCTTGGGGACAAGTAATTTTTGGAGGGGTGGATTGTCATGTCCCCTTTTTCATGGACATTGACAGACTTGATGATTAGCCTATTATACGACCTTTGTAGGCTAATAGGATGGATAGAGGGTCATGATGGAGATTGGCTTGGCTTTGATTTGCAGAATTCCTATGGTTGGCTTTCATTCAGGTTATTTCAGACACATTGGGCCTAAGCTCCTATTATTTAGGGATATTTGATAAGCAACAAAGCACCTTTATTTTGGTATGGTCATGTGCGAAATCACTCCCTGGTTCACCAGCTTCGAATGGTTTGAGGATCTGACATGTATTGAGGGAGATATTAATATTTGATTGATTTAATCAAATATTAATTATTTAGCCTATTTTTAATTAGAAACCCTAATTCTAATTTAAGAAACCCTAATTAGGGCAAGCATATCTTTTTGAGGGTATAAGGGTTTCTCATGGAGGCCATTATTGAATATGCATTGATCATTGTTTATTGATTTTAAAGAATTCTTTTGTGAAGACTGAGCCAAGGGTTCTAAGATTCCATTGCAGTGGAGAACGTCAACTCTTCATTGTGTGTGATTTAGAGGTTGTGAGATATCAGCTGATTTATTGCCAAATTGAGAGATAGCTTCATATAAAAGTTATCACAGAGGTATATAGATTTGAGAGATAGCTTCACACAGAAGTTATCACAATATTTCGAGTATTTCTTTATTTAGTTTTTGATCTAATAAGTTATACAGATATAGATCTTCTATATTAGAATCATATATTCTTGAGATCAGGTTGTTCAGCTATCAGGGGTTAAAAACAGATAGGTTGTGTGTAATTAGTGGCTGTACTAAGTCCATACAGGTCCATACAAATCCACTCAGACACCGACCTTGGCAGACAGAGATCCCCAGTGACCGACATCAGCCGATTGAAGACTGACGTCGGCAGAGAAGGACCTACAGTGACCGATGTCGGTAGAATATCGACTGACGCTGGTGACTGTGTGTTCAGCACAGCAGGCTGAGACTTTTAGATTCAGGGTCAATCTCTAGTTTGCAAAAGCCCAGGGTTTCAAGATTGAATATTTCACATTATTTTATTTGTATGACAGAGACTCAATTGTGTAATCATCTAGAAGAACAAGTGATAAGATATTTGATTTGCTATTGAGAGATTATATTGCGAGTTATTTATTCATATTTGAAATTATTTTGGCAAAAAGTGTATCTTTGTTCAGAGCTATTTTTGTTTAGATATTCCCTACTGAAAGGGGATATCACAGGAGGTTTGACCAATCCATATTTAGTACAAACAAAGGCTTAGAAGTTGACTGTGTTTATTAAATACATTAGCAGTTTGAGTGACCATCTTGCAGAGGTAAATTGAAGGTGTTATGAGTAGAGTTGAATAAAAATATTAATATGAATATGTCAAGGAAGTATCAAAGTTTTATGAGAAGGTATTGGAGGTCTTATGTTTCCCATATTCAGATATGAAGAGTCAAAATAGCTTGAATGTATTGACTAGTTTGAGTGGTCATTTTGAGATGGTTATTTTGAGTGCTTAGAGAATATGTTGAAGTATCTAAAGAACATAAAGGAATTATAGATGTCTTTAAGGTTTCACCCATGTGATATAATCATATGGATATATGAAATATTTAAGTAGTTGCTTCAAAAGTTTGAGACTATGTTTTCTATGTATGAAGTCTTAAAGAGTAAGGAGACCTAATTGGTAGGTTCAAGTGCTGATTTGGTATTCCAGGTGATATGGACCCATATGAAAGTGAGAAAGGGGATATTGGAGATAGTTTTGATGTGTTAAAATCATTGGTAAATGATGAAGGTGGTCTAAGTAGTCTCGCATGTAACGTGTCAGTATGAAGCCCTAATTATTTTAGGTCTCACCAAGACCTAATAGTGGTTTGGGGCTAATGAGATATTGATAAACCTAAGAAGTGTGTATTTATTACATGTAATGTGTATTAATACATATTTAAAATGCATAAAAAAGTATGTTAATCAACATAGTTGACCAAGATGGGCTAGATGAGTGTATGGTATAAATATTATGCATAATTGGCCTATTTGGAGTTGAGTTAAGAGAGCATGGAGCCAAGTGAAGGAGAGAACCTTTGATAGAGAAGGTACAAGTCATTGGACCTAATGAAACTAGAAGAGGATAAATAGAGAGTGAAGAGGAATAGTCATACTTGTCTGATCAAGGTGATGAAGGTGAACACACAGGTCATTGGACCTAATGAGCCTAGAAGAGGTAAACTGAGCAAGTAAGCCCTAGAGGATGATTGAGTGAGTTTTATTAGTGGATATATTAAATAATATATTAGGTTGAGGATTGTGTGCATGACCTATAGGTCATGTTACTGATGTTATGATAGAGTTGTTGTAGGTTTTTTGATTGTGTATATTCTAAGAAGTGAAGAGTGATCTAAAAGGGTGTTTTGGATGCTTTGCTTGTGTGTGCAAGTTTATGAGAGTGTAAAGGGTAAAAATATAAAATAAGATAATTCCATCATTAGGTGTAAAATACATAATATTAGATGTGGAGATCATATCAAGGTAGCTGGGTTGGTTCTTGGTTGCCTACGGGGTTGGTTCCTCCTTATGGGATGGGTGTTCCTTGATTATTGAGTGCTGGTCTAAATGTTAAATATTGTATTTATAGGAATGTATTACATCTCACAAGGTTTAGTTGGTTTTATCCCCCATGGTGTTTTCCCACTTATATCATGTGTTATGTGATTGATCTTGTTATATCTTCCTTGTTCATTACAATGGTTAGTTTGTATGCATCATGATTGTATGTGATGAATATTCAATAATTGGGAATTGAATTAGATTATATTGTATCATTGATTCACCCCCAGTGATTATACATCTAAAAAACATGATCACAAACACCATGTCATTATAACTAAGAAACCTTACACTGATGAACAATTACTTAAAGATGCTACAACTACTGCACCCACATCTTCCAAATCAAATGAAAAAATACTTCCAAATCTATAACCCCAACCTAATTCTCATATTTTTATGAAAAACATTATACCTTATAAACCTCATGTTTGTTCTCCATCCTCTAAATTACATTGGAGTTTATTGGAATAACTTAATTTAATTCCTTGTAAAATTACCCTTATGGATTTAGTTCATACTTCTCCATATCATCATAAATTCCTTATGAAATAATTAAAATATATTAAATAACCATCATCAATTGACTTAGAAATACCTTCCAAAGATCCTTCACTTAAAAAAGTGAATATAATTGAAACCATTTCTACATCCTCCAAACCATCCATATAATTTATTGAAGAGGATATGATTAATGATGAAATTATTTTACAAGCGGATGATCCACCCCTATTTATTATCTTATGATTAATAATACCCTTATTTGTAATGTCTTAGTAGATGAAGGATCAGGTATTAATGTTACTCATCTTTGGTTAATACAAAAAATTGGATACACCAAATAAAACCTTAAACAAACATGTCTCACATGTAGAGGTTTTGATAAAAAATATAAAAAACTACTTATTTATATTTGGATCCCAATTACTATTAGACCTAAGACAATTCATACTAAGCTCATGGTTCTTGATTTATCATTTTATTACAACATACTCCTTGGTTTTCCATGAACAAATCACATGTGGGCCATTACCTCTTTAGGTAGTCAAAGTATTAAATTCATTCATAATGGAAAACATAACAAACATGAGGCTGACCATAGTCCATGGAGTATACAACTACCAAATCCTAAATCTCAATATCACATTACAACCATTCTCCACATTAATAGTGAACCTCTCCTTGAATTTTTTAACATCAATCCTAATTTACATGTTACCCTTGATGATTCAGATGATGATGAACTAAATGAATTATAAAACACTTGTAATACAACTATACTACCTCTTTATATTGTGAAATTGCTTTCTCCTTTAATTCCATGAGATCACACCATTACTCTAATAGATGATATTACCAAGTCTCCTCCTCCATGCAATGCATCTCCAAATTCTTACACAAAAGATGAATTTACATGTGATGAATATGGAGTGGCAAAATTATTTTAAGATATTTTAGATATGTCTCCTCAAGGGTTTAGAAATCTATGTGGTTTAACTATTGATTCTCCCATAAAGATAAAAGCATGAACTATTTATCACACTTATGATCATAATTATATCATGGCCCAAGGCCAATCATGAGATTTAGATTTACAACATTGCCAAAATACATTAGAAAAAATACATGCCTTAAACCATAATATCCATGTTATTCATATATCATCTAATATTGAATCAAAACTTGAAGGTTATGTACCTCCCATTAATCTTCTTTATTAGATACCCCATGGGTAATTAAATAAATCTTGACTCAAGAATATTCTAAACTTTCTACACAACCTATTAATGATTTCATCAATACTATTGAAGTCATACATCTCAAAAAAAATTAAATTTCACCTATTTAACAAACTAAAATAAACATTTCCAACTTGATTACCTCTACTCAACCAAATATTTCCAATATAGAATCTATAACCACTATTAAGCCATAATTTACCTTCAAAGTTAAAGCTATGAAAGTTAGACAAATACATTTTGAATATGATCATAATGGTAATAAAATCATTGATTTGGAAAAAAATGTCTAATATTATGGACCATTACCTACACTTCCTAGTGATGAAGCTATACTTGAGCTACTCCATGCTAGAGAACCTCAAATTCCATGTCAACATCATAAATTTGGTAACTTTAATAAAAAAGGTTCCTTGTTTTAATAATTTCATTTCTAGTGTTGACCCTAAAACACATCCTATTTCTTCCCTTCCTCTTATGCCATACCATTTCCAAGATGGAATTGCTATGCTTATTGAGGAAACTATAAAAATAAAATATAGTATACCAGTATGTCCTTAAACTATTAACTATTTTAGAATATAATTACATCCTTGTGGGAGAGTTTTTTAGTATCTTTCACTCTTAGCTACAATATTGAAGCAACCTTAGGCTGTGGGTATCCTGTAGTGAGGTTGAACCTTTGGAGAAGGCCAGTTTCCTCTTGGTAAATCACCTAAATTAATACTTCTACTTGGAAAAGGGATAGAAAGAGGGTATAAGATGACTAATAAAACTAAAAGGGTTATACACCAAATTAATTGACACTCACATAAGCTTGAAATAAACACTGGTGTAATATAAGACAATCTTTGCTCACACAATCTCACAAACTAGCTAATTTGCATAATTATTTCATAAACTAGGCTCACTAAGTAATGAATGAAGTAAAGAGGAATTTTAAAATTCACACCAATAATAAATTAATGATAGAAAGATCTCAAGTTCAGACTTGTAACTAACTTGAAAGCACCTAAAAAAAGGCAAGAAAGGACAATGGACATGGAAGAACACTTATTCATAAGGACATCATGTAAAAGCTTGCTAAACACAATTTATAGGCAAGAGATAGGTAAAAATTGATCTTTATTGCTTCAAAATGTATTTATTACAAATTTTGATAGGGTTTTTCCTTGTCAAATGAGAATAATTTTCAAAAATGGGGGAAAACTAGGAGATATAAGAGAAAAGGGGAAGAGAGAGAGAAGAAGCAAGAAAATAAAATTCAATAAATGACACACAACAACTTCCATGGAGTCTCAAACACATTTAGGTCAATTATAACTAATATTTCATCAACAAAACATCCCTCATTAGCCCAAATAGTCTGCAAACCCTCTCATTGGCTTAGAAACACACTATAAGACAACTTTTTGAGGATGATGATGTCATGATACATTAAAAGAGAAAAGTCTCCAAAGAATTTTAAAACTCATTTAATGTTCCACTTGTCCTCCCAAATCTCAAAATCTCTCTCATTTGGACTTATATGCCCCCCTCTACTTGCACTTATAAAAGCTTATGGGAAATAGAGAGCTGACTCAGCATAAAATGCTTTACTGACCATGGAGGTTAAGTTATAAAGCTTTAATTTTAATGATATATTCTATTTTCAACTTTAATTTTCTCCTCCAACCTAAAATTAAATTTAAGAAAATGCAAATCTCATAGACTCCATTGATGGAGGTCACAAGCTTGAGCCACCCTCAACCAACTACCCTGAAACTTGATCCTAAGGCCATTTGGCACCCTAAAGACCACTTATGGACCTATAAAAGACCTAAATAAATTTATATCACACATATGAGGAAGAAAATTAAGGTTTGGACAACCTTCAATACTTGAAACAATGGTGGAAATCACTATTAAACCTGTAACATTTCACAAAATGTCAAAAAATTGGGTTTTTTACGCTTTAGCTCAATAAGGCACTATAAAAACCCTTGTGAAGATCTCCAATTGCCCTATAATGATGTTTTGAGTCCTATTAGATCTCTTAAATGGATTTAGACCATTTATTTCTTTGAATACCTATAAAAGTAATCATTTTTTAGCCATTTTGGGCCTCCTAGACACCTAAACATGTTAGATTATTTTAAAAAATAGATTGGTAAGGATATTAATGGAGTCATATACACATTCTAGGTGGTTTTCAAGTGATTATATGCCATTTTATGGACCTATAAGTCAAAAACACAAAATTGGTAAAAAAGCTCCTTTGGCAACTCAAACAAGCTCACCTTCAAGATGATTGTTCATGAAATTTGGAATTATAATCCACCACTTATTTCAATGGATATTTATTCCTTATACCCCTTAAAAACACTTTAAAATATTGGGCTTCCATGTAGAATTCATGAAAATATACACACGTAAAGATTGTCTATAGGGTTTACAACCATTTTGGACATGCTTACACTCTTAATGATTATTAATAAAGATAAGGACTTTAAACAACCAAAATAAAAAATTAATATTAATTAAATATGGGTTCTAAAAACATATAATAATAACCTAGCCCACCTCTTCATGGTATGAAAGAAATGAGCATCTGAAGAAGTGTTAAAACTAGGTGTCTTATGCCTAAAAAGTTTGAATTCATCCAAAAGACCAATTTGACTCTCCCACTTATGTTATTTGATTTAAAAAATCCTAATGTCACATTAAAAATCTCATAACATGTTTTAAAATGATCAAAAACCAACTTTGCTCTTTATGCCTTTAAGATTGCTTGTGGGGTTTTGAGCTTGCTTATGGGGTTTGCATGAATTTTAGAGTGTGAAAACTATTGAAATGTGTTAAATGGGATTAAAATAATATTAAAATACTTACCTAATATTTTTATCCTCAACCACACCTTAAAACTCTCAAAAGTGTGCTTGTACCAATAATGACCATTATGAGACATAAAGGGGACTGTGTATAAACAACATGCACTTCCACTTATCATATGAAATTTATGAGATTATCTATAGGTTTATTAGGTAATTATTACCAATAATACAAATTTCAAATTCTTTTGGATGTGTACTTTATCTTGTAGATGTTTTTTTACCAAAATTTACCTAGATCTACCTGCATGCTTCTTTTATGCCTAAACTTGCCCTTTTTCAATTTTTTTGCTTTAAATGCATGAATTTTATCACTTATATAGGATAATATAGGTTTCCAACATAATATTATACAATTTTAAGACATATCTTAGTCATAAACTCCTTATCACCCATAATTAACAAAACTTCAACTTGCCTCTAATGGTTGCCTTCTTGACTGCAAGAGGACTGTGTAAGAACAACAAATACTTAAAATATTTATAGGACCTTGATTATGGAATGGTATAATTTTATTTTTAATTTATAACATTTTTACAAAATTTATTTCTTTGACTTGACTTATAGATGCTCCAAAATGGTCAATTCCTCCAAGGTAGGCTCCAATGTTGACCATGATTAGACATAAGGTTGAATGTACTAAATAGTGAATATTTTTCATTGTAAAAAAACCTCAAAAATACATTTAATAGGTATATTATGTCATAATTATCTTCTCCACCAAATTTAATGATTAGATCATTCATATTTTGCCTTGTAGGCCCATTTTGGCAAAAACTAGTGACATGTGTTTGCTTAGTCAAATTTCACAACAGAGTTTTCTTCCTTTTTACCTTATTTTATGACTTATCATGATTATTTTTATTCTCAATTCTCATGTAATTTATCCTTTTATTATTTCACCCTTCATTTACTTTCCTTTACCTTCATGCAACTCATGTATAACTTAAGCTCCTTAAGGAAAATCCATGGATGCCTGCATGCTTAGTTTTGAGGGTTTTATTTATGTTTTTTTCAAATAATAAATGTTAAAAAATTAATTTGAAAAATATTGGGCCTTTTAATAACCTAAAAAACCTATATCACTCATTTATTATGTTTTTAGAACCATATGTAGACCCTTTCAAGTAATCATTGTGTATGGACTATGTATCCTTTTGACCATGTATGGGGTTTATGGTTCACCAAACCAAGTGACACAATATTATAATATTATATATACTACACAACAAGAAAGAGACTTACCAAATGAATTGATTATAATTCCACTCTCTATAGACCCTCTCTTTGTCAACCTTGGATTCAACTTTATTTAGTACTATGTTTGAGCTCTCCAAAAGGATGGTTGTAGGTCATGTATCTCAAGGTAAAATTGACTATATATTGGTATTATAGTCCCTATTTTTATGTATAAAATCCCCCTCCTATCAAACCACCATTATTTATTTTGATGATAAACCTTGCCTTAGTGACTTGACTATTCTTTCTACTTCTTATAGGTCATCTTAAAGACCTTGACTATATTGTATCCATGATATGGGAGTCTTTTATAGTGTGAATAATAATGTTAAATGTGCTTAAAATGCCCACCAACCTCCCATAATTCATACATGCATATTCAACCCATGTCTTGCTTGACCAGGACTGACTACTGACTATGTTTATTACTTAGAAGAGGCATCTATGGGTGGTGACCAACTCACAACTTTGCATTTTTAACTCCTTATTAATGACTTTGATTCATTGGTATTCCCTCTCAATCTCAACAAGACCACTCAACATGAAGATGTATTTTCATACTATAAATTTGGATTGTGAAGGTTGCATATAAGTTCAAACCTGTAGAATACACTAAAAAACTACAGTGAATAAATTCATGATTTTGAGGTCTTCAAACACTACTCTCCACTAGTCACACACCCTCCTTATTTTTTTAAACTCATATAGGCATCATGAAACATTGATATATGATATCATCAAAATGGGTGGGTCTCTATTTTGGTGTTTTTTAAGGAACTTATCTGCAAACTAAGTTTCTCAACTTTGATCATGCCTTCTTGACTCTACCTACTCCTTATATCCTAGAGGCATTTATTAAATACATTTGCCTCATTCATGACACTTACATTCATTTACAAACTCATACCATTCATTCCATTCCCAAATTTCCTCTCTTGATTTCACTAACTTCTTGTTAGTCTACCCTTCTCAAGTCTCAAACACCAAACGATGATATAGGTTTCAAGGGATAATTATTCTATGGTATATTCTCTTAGAATATAAATTCACATCTGTTCCAACCCATTAGATATGCCCAAAAATAGTTCACCTTTCCATTCCACACACAAGGTTGACAAAGGTCTCTTAAGGCTTGTAACCTTTTTTTCTTGTTTTTTCCCTTGTATGGAAAAAGTATAATGAATAAATATATTTTAAAACTAGTTATAGGTACCCTCTATTGAATATCATATCAATGTCAATTTTCATGCCTTAATTACACATATAGGGTACACTTCCTTTGTAATCCCTCTCTCATTAGGCCTAATTAGCCCTTAAACACACCAATAGGTCTATAAACCATACTGTATGGCCTCTTACTAAACCAAAACCACTTTATTCACTCTCCTTACACCAAAAAATGACAAGTTATGAATTTTCACTAATTTTTTATGGTTGAATCAAAATTTATAGGGTTTTTCCTTTTGAAACCCTAGACACCATCCTACACAAGTCGAGAGCCTTCAAATTCATTTTCTTTAGTTTTAAAAAGGTTATAAAAATAAAATGATCTTATAAAAGTATTTTTAAATGTCCTACACCTATTATAATATTTTATATCCTTCATTCCACTCATTTCATGCTTAAAACATGAAAAAACTCAGTCAACTGTATATGCTTTTTAGGATTGTGCAAGGATTTCATGAGGTTTGAGACCTCTCTCTTTGGTTTTATGCCATTGTGGAATAAATAAGAGTTTTAAAAGTTATGTATTTAAATAATACACCTTTAAAAATATGTTATATCCATTTTTAAACCCTTAAAACACTTGAAACAACTCAAAACACAAAGCTCTAAACTCTCTTTACAAGATTGTGTTAGGACATGCAAGGCTTAAGATCCATTTTGAAAATTTTGTGAGGTAAAAATGCCTAATTCATTTTTAATTAGGAATTTTATATATCCCAAAAACTACTCCATTTTTTTTTCCATTCTCAATCAAGAAAATATCTGGAATAAATAATTCAAGCTTGATGCACACCTTAGCTCCATGTTCTCCTCAATGGACAAGCATAGGAATGTGTAAAAATAGTGGGTAAATCAAATATTATTTTGTAAAAAACAATATTGTGTGTGTGTGTGTGTGTGTGTGTTTGTGTGTAATAATTATGAACATATTTAAAAACTTTCATAACTTTATTGTACTTTTATATACCCTAAAACTCATTGTTTCATTCTTGAACAAACTCAGAAATTATGAACTATGAGACATAAAGAGAAATAAAAAGGTATATGTTGAGATACATTGGGTATAAATACATAATTATTTTTTAATTTTAACTTTTAAGTACCCTTATAACTTATAAAATAATTATATTTGACCATCTAACCATTTAAGTTCCTCAAAAACACCTTTTCTGACTATCTACATTTGCATGCCAAAATCCTAAATTTGGCCAACTTGCACTTTTCCTCATTTTATATTTAAATATTAAATATTATCACTCTAAATTTTTTTTTTAATAATTAAAATCACCCCAAAATTATTCATAAACACACATATGAGGTTTCAACTATTCATCATATGTTAAATCCCTTCAAGAAGCTTGCCTAGTTCCACATTTTCCTCAATGGATAAGCATAGGACTGTGAAAAAATAGTGGGTAATTATACTAAATATTTGGCCAAAAAAATATTTTTTATATTTTTATCAAGTCACAAGGACAAATCATACCAAATTTAATTCCTTTTAGATCCATATTTTGTCTTGTAGGCTCTTTTTACCGAAAGCTAGTTTGAGTTGCCTAGGTTTTTCATGCTTCACAAGTATATGACTAAGTTCATATTATTTCACCTTGGCATGATGGTATGATAATTAAAATAAGAAATTTATAATGTAATAATATTACTATCAATTTATTTTCCATACATTATTCATTTCTCAGCCTTATACACCTTGAATCTGTCTTCAACCTCATACCACTGTTCAAGCCAAGAAGATGGTTGTAGGTGCATTTTTTGGTGCATTATTATAGTATGATGTGCTTTAGTATCATTTATTTTTATTTATGATCATAAAACCTCATTACCATGTACTTGTAATTTATTTGAATCATTAAACCACTCTAAAACACTTTAATTGCATACCAATTTCTAATTTGAACATATGACTATTTCAAGTGGTTGTATGTGAACTCTTTTGAGCAATGGCACACCTATAGGTGTTGATAAAGGTCAATACCCTACATTTAACCTCTCTTCTAAGTCCTTTAAATAATTAATTTTATTCTCATTCCAATAGAATCAATAGTCATTGGGATATGCTCCTACAATTCTATCTTGGGGTGTAGAGTCATTGGAATTTCAATATCTTGTAGAAATCACTAAATGATTACACTGAATAAATGCTAAGAAAGGAGGCCTCTAAAGATCATGTTACCCTAGTCACACACCCACTCTCTTTTGAAAGGTTCTACCCATATATAAATGGTATGACATAGGACCATTAAAAATCATATAGGATCCATGTCACACTATCATTTAGTAACACCAAAAGTGGCTAGGGCCCAATTTTGAAGTTTTTAGGGAACTTGTCCCTAAAGCTCAATTCTCTTCTTTTGAAGTGACCTCTCACTCTACCTACTAGTATAAAGGTTCAATCATGACTGTCATGGTATCATGCAACTCCAAAAACCTTATGAAGGTTTTAAACATGCTTGGACTCCTTTATGGATACCCTCAGGGCTCTATATAAGGCCACTTATAGGTGGACATTTTTGCATATAGGGCAGTGAGTGGAGACATGAGAAATGTTTATACAAAATGGCCTTGAAGGTAGTATTAGACTCTCTAAAGATGATAAATGAATCCTCACAACCTTTAAAGACCTGAAACAAGTTTTCAACATCTCCATGGATGTTCTCAAATCCTTCATACACCTCATTCACCTGGCTATAAGTGAACATGTATAGAGAGTTGATTGTGTTGGTATTTTCTTCATGTAACTCTATTGATGATATATTTTTAATACTAATATTTGGGATGAGAGGTGATTTACATGACAAATTATAGGTTTAAAAATCATATCCTCTTTAGTTTGAAACCATTTTAGGAAAGGAAAACCTTTGTAGTTGATAAACTTGCCTACAACTCCATTGGAGCTCCAACTAGCAACTTGAGATGTTTGGATCATCAAGGATTTGATTATTTACTGAGGATTGATGAGAAAATATCACTTTTTTAATTTTATGTAGAATAACGATGTGGAGGTCCATTAGACCTCATACTCAGGTTTTGATTTAAAATTAATCAAATAGGTCATTCACAAGGATAAGAAGGAAAACAAGACTTATGCCATAAGTAACTTCTTGGGAGGAATTAGATGATGAAAAAATTTTAATAGGTCCTAATTTAAATTTTAAAAAAACCCCTAAAACCATTATTTATCATTGAATTTGAAGTGAAGAAATGGGAGAAAACTTGGACCCTGTCTTAGATGAGTAGGCCATCTAGACACCCATGAACTGTTAGAGATAATTTATAAATATGGGTAGATTAAAAATAAAAAAAATTACATAAATTTTAATTAAATTATGGTACCTATCATTGACCAAAATATTATGTCCCAACTCTCTCTCTCTCTCCTGACTATATCAAGTGAAAACTTGATGCTCTCCTAAAGCTATCCAAATCTATCCAAAATGGTTTTTCCTTAGCATGAAGAAATAAAATATGACTATGAAATAAAAATATTTGGAATTTTTTTTATGATTTAAAATACCTTTCCTTACTTTTGGAAACCTTCTAAAAATATTGGACCTCCATTAATGGTAAAAAACTTGCATCATGTCTAGTTTGTAGCTAATAGATTTTCCTTACCTCTGCCACTTCTTATGCTAGAATAGGGGCATATAATAGGATATTAAATACAAAATTAATTAATTTATATGACATATGAGCCCCTTCATCAAGAAAAATATTAAAAAACCTATTCTACCAAAGCTCGAAAAGGCTCCAAAATAAATCCTTTTGCTCCCAAACTCCTCTCCTCCACTCCAAATGACTTAAAATGACATTAAACATTTTTAATAGGGTAAAACATGCCATAAATAGGTGGGATTAAGTCAAAAAAAATTGAATTCCTTAAAAAGTTACTTTTTCACTTGACATTTCTAATTTGAGGACCCTTAAGTCATCTAATGCACTTTTGGGGTTCTTTTGGGCATAATAGCTCCTATAGGCCTCATTTTTGGCTTGTTAAAAACACTAATAATCTGTGAAAATATCATTCATTCCTTTGAATGTTCTAACACCATGGAAACTTTTTGGATCCTTCACTTGTAGTTCTAGACCTGTTTCTAGGTCTTTTCCTCAAAATCACCAAATTCACCTTAAAACTTGCTTAAAGTGTTTCAAAAGCTTGCAAGTGACATGTGGTAGGGTCATGATTTTTGTATATTAATTCCACCATTTCATCATCCACTTGACAATAAATTTGTTTAGCTTCTCACACCACACTAAAACCTTCTAAGATACTATACTAAATCATCAAGTTAGGACTAGAAAGAGACTAGTCATGGGGCTAGAAGGCTACTGAATGGTCCAAGAGAGTGGTTTGATCCACCTAGGAAAAATTTTCATATGTAATCCATGTTTTGAAAACATTACCATTTTTAAAGAGCTCACTCCCAAGAAACATGACAAATTTAGTTTGTTCTTTAATAAATATCATGAATCATTAACTTGGTCATATGAAGATATGTTGGGAATTTATCTTAGCATCATTGTTCATAACATAATAACTTACCTAGATGCTGAATCCATTAGAGAAAATCAAAAATATTTCCCATCTAAAATTTCTACCTTATGTGATAAAGAAATGATTAAAATTTTGGATGTTAAATTCATTAAAATAGTAGACTACTCAAAATGGGTATCAAACTATTCCCATTCATAAAAAATTCATAATGGTTATCCATTTATGTATTGATTTTCATAATCTAAATTTAGTATATTCAAAATAAAACTTTCCCTTACCTTCAATAGATGCTATTATCAATTCTACTACTGGGTATGAAATGCTATCACTTATGGATGATTTCTTAGGCTATAATAAAATCCACATAACTCCTAAATACCAACATAAAACAATATTTACTATAGATTTGGGAACCTATCACTACATTAAAATTCCATTCGGTCTTAAAAATGTTGGGGACACCTAACAATGTGCAATGACCCATATTTTTTCATGATCTTATTCACAAGATTGTAAAAACTTATGTGGATGATCTCATTTCCAAATATAAAATTTTCAACACTCACCTCAATGATTTAGCTATTATTTTGAATCAAATCATTAAATATAAAGTCAGACTTAATCCATATAAATTTGTATTCAAAGTTACATCTAGTAAAATTTTATGTTTTCTAGTTTACCTTTGAGCCATTAATGTCAATCACATTAAAATCAAGGCCATCACCAATATTCCTATTTCTAATTCCATTCTTGACATATGAACATACCTTGGGAAACTTGGAGAAATTCACCTATTTGTCTTAGAAATAGATTATTGTATTTACTCGATCATTTCTCTTCTTAAAAAAGGTAATTCTCTAAAATGGATGGATTAATGCAAAAATCCTTTGATAGTTTTAAAGAATCTTGAATTCATCCTCCTACTCTTCATTCACCTTCAAATGATTACCCATTAATCATATATCCATCCTCTACCCCCATATCAGTTGGAGTAATGCTTGCCCGATAAGATAATACTAGTAGGGAATATGTTATTTATTATATCAGTCAAGTTTTAATCAATTATGAAAAAGCTTATAACAAAGTAGAACGTGACTATCTTTCCATATATTTCATAACTAAAAATCTCCATCATTATATTATCTATCAAACCACTTATGTCATTGCCCATTCTCATCTAGTTCATTATTTCTTCTCCAAATCTTTCTTACTTGGAAATAGAATCAACAAATGGATGGTCGTATTGATAGAATTTGACCTTCAAATTATTACACAATTTTTTTCAAAGGAAAAGTCATCATAGACAAACTCATGGCATCTCCATTACCAACTATAAATCACCTTCATTATACACTTCTAGATGAAAAAAATCTTTATATTGAAGGTCTTAACCAAGCAATTTCTCTCAGAGATTATTTTCACAATTTAACTGCTAATCTAGAATCAAATAATCTAGAAGGAAAGAATTACACTCCTACCACTAAATCTAAAAATATTCAAATTACATGAAAATACTTAGACACTTCACTTAGATGGCACAAAATGACTCCAAAAAGCTAGGGTGGGATGTATTCTAACCAACCCATAAGGTAAAATTATGCCTTTAGCATTTTGATTAACTTTTGGCATCACCAATAACATGGATAAATATAAAAGCTCTAATACGATTCATGTAAGTTGAAATCAATTTAGACATCCCATATTTACATTATTTGGGTGATTCACAACTTATATGATATCAAGTTAGTGGTGATTATCAATGTAAAAGTGAAAAATTAATCACATATAATCAAATTGCTACTACAATTACAAAAGAATTTGCTTCTTTTACCATCAAACCAATTTCAAGAGATCAAAATGATATAGAATATTCTCTTGCTTCATCAACATCTTTATTTCACCCTTACAAAATACTTCATGATTCTCAATTTCTTATTCAAATAAGGAAGACACCTTCTTCTTTATAAAATAAAGATGATTCTCTAATTTGTCACATTGAGGCTAACACTATTCAATAAAGCCCATGGTATAAAAACATAATTCAATTTATTGAACATCAAACCTACCCACCAGATAGGGATTCTTGTGAAAAGACTCTAATATGAAAATAAGAATTCAAGTATATTCTTAGATACAAAAACTTCTACTATCATAATGCAGAAAGAACATTATTATGCTATGTAATGCAAGAAAAAGTCCTTGCTCTCGTAGAATAAGAATATGAGGGCATTTGTGGTGGTCACTCTAGCAGTCATGCTATATCTTGTAAATGCTTGAATATGGGATATGTTTGGCCTAATCTATAAAAATATTATATTAATTTTCCTAAAAAGTGTAATCCTTGTCAACTCCATGATGATCTAATTCACTCTCCTCTAACCAAACTCCAAAAAGTGGAGTTTCTTTGGCCATAATATAACACCTCAATAACCTTTTGACCAATTCATACAACATCCTTTTCAATGCATATACATTCAAAATTTCAAATTATGTAATTTGGCAAGAAAACTTGCCATTTGAATTCCTAAGCCACCTAGGCATTCCTAATCACTTGAATATCATTAAAAGATTCATTTAAAAATCCTAAAACTTACATCAAAATCCTATTGACTCCCCATTCACTTGAATTTGTCAAAAATTGCAACATCTATTTCTATGTATGATGCTCCTACATCACTAATCTTCATTTCTATAAATGAAAATCCACCGTACTAGGGTAAACCTTTTAGACTGATTAATGATAAAATCGACCCTAAAGGGGAAAATCATTGAATCAAGTGATCAAATCCACCCATTTTAGAGCCAATTTATTTCTTTTTCTTCCATTTATTTTTGAGAGGTTTTGTTGGTCTTTCATCCCTAATGGCCCTCTCAAGGGGGCATCATAGGTCAATGATTATGTCTTTGACCAAAAATTTCAAATTCGTATTAATGACTTCTTCATTCTTTGAAAATACATTACTGTGTTTAACATCTCGCAATGCCTTCTCAAATAAGGGGAAATTATATACATCAAATTATCACCACTATCAGGTCAAAATTGTAAGTCTAAATAACTTACTGTAATAATACACAAATTGGACCAAAACCATCAAAATGATGTGATTCATATACACACATCATGTTTTATTCCTAATTCACATCAATATGTTCCTAATTGGTGAATTATACTATATGCGATTGTTACCTTCTTCTAATTCATCTCTAGTCAAATTTTGACTAGTAAATTGACATTTTTGACCAATAGTGCATGGTAATTAATCAAATTATAGGATTAAAAAAAAACTAATAAGATTCACTTAAGTAATTAAATTTAATTAAATTCTTAAGTGAAAAAATACATATCAAATTAGCTAATATCTAATTTTGGAAAATGAAAATTTAACAAAAAGTGACATCATCATGACATAAGCAGTCACAAAGTCAAAATGCAAGCCATGCTTAATAAATGCAATAAATATATGATTTATGCAAGCCATGCTTATTAATTACTTCATTTTTATAAATGTTAATTGCAACATTTATTGTAATTAGTCTTAGAAGTTGAATTGATTTTGGACTATGCATCTTGATCTTAAGATTGATAGTCCATATCATTTTAGTCAAGTTATAAATATGTAGGCCATGACCATTTTCTATTAATATTTTATTTTAAAATACTTAATGATAATATATTGTTAATAATCTTCACTATTAATCCAAAGTAAAAAAAGACATAGTAGACCAGGTGAGATGCCATAGGTTGAATACATGCATTGATAAAGACTCCTATATCCACAAAATGAGCACAAGTATTTGCCAAATAATCATTATATAGAGTCTTTGAGGAAGGTGGATCTATTGTTCATATTTATTTATTATTTTATTTGATTTAGTGATAATAGCTTACCCTAGGGAAAAAACTTGAAGAGTTAGGTTTCATGATTTTTTTTGTATTTAAATACTAACATAGAAACTAACCCATCTTGTAATATTGCTCTACACCTCTTTCAAACTAGAACTGAATTTTACACCCACATGGAGTGATTAATGAGAAAGATGATTTTAGTTTATAATATAAATTTTTCACCTCTTTCTAAATTAGTGGCTCTAGCAATGGATTGAAAGGCCTTTACCTTTGATAGAATGGGTGACCCTTAACTTGAGATGAATTATATGAGTGAAGATGTAAGTATTGAATGCCTTTATATCATTATATCTCTAATATATAATATATATAAAGTATTTTGTGCATTTATAATCCATTTATTTTCATTTTGAATATAATTTATGCCTAAAAACACATTTTTTGAGTTATTGACATTTCCCAGATTGTAATGTTCATGTGACATACCTTTAGTAGGGGTTGTTTTTCCTTTTCACCTTGATAATCCATATCAAATAGTCACTCAAATGAGACCATACCCTTTGGTATATATATTTATTTCAAATTTATCACTTCTTCATCATCAAGCTCAAACTCATCTCTGTTATCTTCATCGATGATATGGGATTCAAATACCTATATTTTTGTAATGAAGTCAATAATATGTTGGTAATAATTGAATATATAAAATTTATTGATATTATCTATAATAGGAGTATAGACCAAATCCAATAAGAACCTCTTCAATCTGGAGTTGACAATTATTTTTGAATTAAATTTTAAGGGTTTATGGAGTGTATGCCATAAGATGTTAAAAGGTTTGAGTATAGCAAATTAGGGTATAAAATATGCAATAAATATAATCACTAATTTTTGAAAGAACTGAACTTATATGATATTTATAATAATATCAATTAAGGACATAAATGAATACTTATTTGGAAATTTCTTGAGATGAAGGATATAGAAGCTAAAAAATGGTATAAGAGTTGGTCCGAGTATCAAAAATAGGATCCATGTGTCAAAAACCCTCCTCGACAATAGTATCCTACCTTACATAGTAGCATTATGGAGCTAGTTTCCTCCCTAAAGGAACTGATATGAGTTGTTGGGAGCACATGTTTATGAGTCTACCAACCCTGTTCCTATGTGGACAAACCCTACTTCACTATCTATGACCTATTATGACTGATTTGGTATGCAAAACCTTATACCTCCATGTGATTAAGGTATTTGATTAGCATAATTATTAAATGTGTTGTGTTAGTTGGATATGATATACATCATCAACACCCCACTATGATGAGATTTTCCTACATACCTATACTCCAAGGAGGGATCAAACCTGATGTAGTTTTATCCACCTAAGTATTGGTGCAAGTACAAGTGAAGCTAGTCTAAAATCTAGTTTTAGTGCTTTGATTGAAGCTTGAGACTATAAATTTTTATATTATAATTTTAGGATGGTTTTAGATGATTATATGTAGAATAAGGATATAATAGGGATTAATAAACTTGATTTTGCATAACTTGTTTTAAGCTTATTTTTGTGTATTTGCATCAGATTTCCATCTAGTGGATAAAGGGTTAAAATTAATACTAAACTCATTATTGTGCATGGTTTAAAATAGGTCTAGGCTGACCCTAGAAGTCTTCAAAATTGAAAAGATATCCTTTAGAGCTCAAAAGAGGGAATAAGAGCCCAAATAAGAGATTAGCATTGTGGTACTAGTGTCCAATCATGGCACTAGTGTCTACATGGTATAACTTGAGGAACTAAGGTCTTGATTGCCTAAGGAAGGGTTTGGAATTTATTTGAGATGTGTGTGGCTCACAAAAAAGCTAGACAAGTGTGTAAATAGGCCTTAATATAGGTTTAAGGATAATCTAGGAATGGGTGGTCTCAATTAATGCTCTTGGCACTCAAGTGACATTTGTGGATGACTACACCCCCTTCCCCTTATTATAGAAATGAAACAAAGTGAAATGACTAGGATAAAGGAAAATAAATATACCTAGACTTACCTAAGAGGCAACACCCATGAATTTAGATTTGAGTATGCAAACCATGGTCCATTATGTGTCTTGAAAATGAAATGTGTGTATGTCAATACTTAATTAATAGTTATAAAAAATGAAGACAAAAATTATTAAATGGATAAGAGAGAGGAAATGAATGAAAACACCTCACTAGGTACATGAACCAATGCATAAACTTGGTGACATCCTATGTGTGTGCATGTAGATAGTGATTAATTAGTGAATAGCTTGGATTGAGATGATGGATTGCTCAATCCCCATTTGTGGGTGGCTCAAGAACTCAAGATAGACTTGAATCAATTATTTCCTGCCCCTTCTTGGTGGATCATAACTTGTGAATACCATGGATTGGACTGATGGCTTATACAACCCTCTTATGTAGGTGGCTCAAGAACTCAAGTAGACTATGACTCCATCATTTCCTACCCATGTGTAGTAAATTCATATATAACTAAATTCAACAATGCCACTGAAGTTGTATGATTGTAACTAAAATTGTATATAACAGTTCTAAGTCCACTCAAGAACTATAGAATGAAAATCAACCTAGGGGCCTCTTGGGCACTTGAGTATATAGATCAGGGACTACATGGTAATAATAATTTCTATAGATGGATTAAGGCATAAATTTAGTGAATAAATTAGAATCTAGTGTCTAGTGTATTTAACCTAGAGAATGAAATGGAATTTTCCATTCTATTTGATCAACTAGCATATAAGTCAGCATATAGGAAAAATGTACCATACACATACCCCCTGAGTTATAATAATCTATTAATGAGTATTTTATATTTAAATGGGAATGCTCATGTCATGCATGATGCCCTAAATTTGAGTGAACTAGTATGATTTTATACAAAAATTAGTAAAACTAAAGAAAAATTGATTATATAAAATTGAATCTATGGAAACCTAGACTGTAAATACTATGTCTTTATAGAAAATATATATTTTTATACTTTTGGGGATACCATAAAATAGTTACATACCTTGGATAGTAGTGTTATGGTGCTAGTGTCCACTTTTGGCACTAGTGTCTAATTGTGTTGTTTTTCTATCAAACTGACTATGATCTTTGTCTAACTATTTTCCATTATGTTTTCCTAAAACTGAGCTCTATATTATGTGTTTGCATGTTGGAAAATATAATCCAAGTGCATTTATATGGATTGATATATATGAAAAAAATATGTGAATTCCCCCTCTTTTGAGGGGAGTTGTTGAACTTGTGTAAAAACTATCCTCAAAAGAAAAAGCTCTACATGATATGTGTAAACCTAAGTATATATGATATCTACATAATAAACCAATATAAGGTGTATAAATGACATCAAAATATAAGATAATTTGAGTATAGGTATTTAATGCACTATTTATGTTATATACATCATTCAAAAGGTTGCCAAGATAGATACAATAATGTAAGCATGTATATGAACATCAAATTTGAGTAATAAACTAAGTAGCTACCTAGGGGGATGGGACATGATGCCCATCATGACACCTAAGTAGGAAAGGTAGATGCATGAGGTCCCTCATGGAATATAAAATTGGAGTGTGTAATAAGTAAGATAAAAGTGTCATAGGCATGGTGCATACATGAAATCATACATACAACACACATGAGACACATAAAGTAGACCAAGGGGATGTAATACAAGGGGCATGGGCACATGTCACTAAATCTAAGAAATCAAAGAAATTCAAGGACATATTCAAATTTATACATACATAAATAATAATTAAGTTGTCATAGAGCCACATGGAAGGACATATTAAAATGTATGCATACATAATCAAGAAGGCACACATAAGAACACATACACATGTCCAATGCATACACATAGTCAAAGGAAGTGGCATAGATCCATGAAAAAATGGCATATTTAAATTCCCTTGAATGGATGTAGAAGCATAGATATATAATTAAGTATAAAATAATAAAGCTAGAAATGAAAGTATCCATGAACATGTGGTACAAATATGTATAAGAGCAAATATGTACATAAATTGATTCTATAATAGTAGTAGTTGGATAAAACATAATAGTATAGGATGATCAATATCAAGATATAAAAAATGTTAAATATGTGATGTAGAGTATATAAATATGTAACCTATAAATTATAATTGTGTATAAGATGCCCCAAATGGGTGAATGTATCAAATGATGAATCGATGTATATGCCCCCAGTGGGTAGATAGTAGTAAATTTAGATCTATTCAGTGGACCTGAGTCATATAAGCATATGAAAACACTCAAAAATAATAAGTGAAGCATGTATGCATGATAAAAATAACTACACTAACATAGATAGCATATGTAGTACTAAACAAGTATATTAATGTTAAACATGGAAATGCATACAATCTATAATTTGTATTTTTTAAGCAACTATTTAAATGTTTTAGTGTTTTTGACATATTGTATTGTATTTTTATTTTCTATATATATATATATATATATAAGCAACATGAAAATGAAACTATATACAAGGAACAAGAATAAATGAAACTATGTACAAGTAGGGAAGAATGTACTAACCAATGAGTCTCATAAGAGACTCATTATCAATGTGTACCATATTAAATAAAGTAATAATGATCATGTGTGCTATGTGAAAGGGTATATGTGGTCTAGGAACTAACTGTGTTGAGTGATCTATAGCTAACATTGATTATGGAGTAGGGTGTAATGAAATTAATTAGACATTCACATACAATGATTTTATATTATGTAGAATAATAAAATATGAGAGATTACACAATGATAATTTATAGTAGAATAGAATACTAGATAATATAGAAAATCCACTTTGAGGGGGTAACCTCCACAATAATGCACTAATAGTAGAATACTTCACATGATGATTAAAGACTAACCACTACCTCTGATATATAGTCTACTTAGCCAAGGTTATTTAAAAGTGTGCCAAAACTATATCTTCCAAAGAATTAAATACAATGATGGACTAATTTGGAAGATCATAGAACCACTATAAGGCATAGTCCTTTAAATTATAATGGAAAAAAATCAATAAAGAGATAATCATTGGACACATAATCCAAACATGTTATGTGGATAGATCATAGATGATACTTTGGGTCACCCTTACCATCATACAAATTAAACTTAGGTGCCAAAAATCTAGATGGAAAAGGAGTTACTACTATGTGCTATGACAAATGTGTATGTAAAAGAACATAAGAATTCAAGGCATGGGATGGCCTAGTAGCACACTGCTAAAGATTTAACACCTTATCCTATAGATCATGGATCTCATGCATAAGGGATTATACATATGGAGATGAGGATATAGCCATAGGAGGTGTTTCTATTATTGAAGGTTGCTGAGTTAAAATATGTTGTTGTACATTTTGAGTTACCCCCAAAGTAGGCGTAATGATATTGTTATCTGGAGGAGTGGAGGATTGGCCATTATTGGATTTTTGAAGTTCTTCCAAGATAATATTGATAAGATCATATCACATATCTTAATGTTTGGAAATGAAATATTGCAATTGTCTCTTATTAGTTTCATCGAATTAGTTGTTTAATTATACCATTGTAAGTTGGGAAGTAGGAAAATAAATAGTTGTATATTTTGAACCTTTAATCTATGAAATATTGCAATAATTAAAGTCTAAAACAAATCTAAGATTTTGGAATTAATATGTGAGCATGAAAAACAAAAGGATACAAACCCTAAAAGAATATAAGGCTAGGGTTTTAATAGTGTTCTAAGTCAGGTTCACCAAATGAATTAAATTTTGAGGGTTTATGGAGTGAAATCCCTAGGTTGTTAAAGGGTTTAATAACAATAAATTAGGGTATAAAATATGTAATAAATACAGTCATTGATTTGAGAAAGAAATAAGATAATATGATATTTATAATATTAATAATGGACATAAATGAATACTTAGTTGGAAACTACCTAAGATGAAGGATTCAAAAGATAAAAAATGGTACAAAAGCTAGTTTGAGTGTCAAAAATAAGATCCATGTATCAAAAACCCTCTTGAACAATAACACCCTACCCTGGACAGTAGCATTATGATACTAGTGTCCAATTATGGCATTAGTGTCTTTTGTGCAAAAATTGATCTAAGCTTCTAGGAACACTTGTTCTTGAGTCTTCCAAGCCTATTCTTGTGTGTACAAACCTTGGTTTACCATTGTGACTTGTTGTGACTAATTTTCAATGAAAAACCTTAGACCTCCATGTAATCAAGGCATTTTATTGGCATAAGTAGTAAGCATGTGGTGTTAGTTGGATATGCTAGACATCTTAAACACCCCACTATGATAAGAATTGCATACATACCAATACTCTAAGGGATCAAGTCTGATGTATTTCTCCTCACCTAAGTGTTGGTAAAAGTGCAAGTGAAGCTAGTATGAATGTTGTTTTGAGTGATTTGAGTGAGCCTTGAGATTGGAAATCTATGTATTTTGAGCTTAGGATGGATGTAGATGATTGTATGTAGAATTAGGGAATAATAGGGATTAATAACCTTGATTATGTACAATTATTTTGTGCTGATTTGTGTCTATTTGAATCTAATTCATATCTAGTGAATAAAGGGTAAAACTTCATATATATATATATAGTGCTTGTGCATGGTTTAAAATAGGTCTAAGCTAACCCTAGGTGTCTTAGTAATTAAAAATATATCTGTTGGATCTCAAAAGAGGGAAAATGACAATAGTGCCTCAATAGGACATTAGAGATGTGGTTCTAGTGTCTAGTTATGGTGTTAGTGTCTAGGTGATAGAACTTGAGGAACTAGGGCCTATATGCCTAGGGAAGTGTTAGGGACTAATTTTGAGATGTCTAGGGATGTTTGTGGCCCATGTAAAAGCTAGATAAGTGTATAAATAGGACCTAAAATATGTCTAGGGCTAAGCTAGGAATGGGTGGTCTCAATTAACACTCTTGGCACTCAAGTGACATTTTTATATGACTACATATTCTAAGGTTCTAGCAGTTGTGGCCAATGCATATGTTGTATGATTTTTTCTACAAGGTATTATTTGAATATTGAATGCATCAAAATTCTCTATTAAATTCCATACCTAGTTGTGATACCTAGATGAGTGCTTGTCAGTACAAGCATATTGGCTTGTTAATTATTTAACCACCAACTCTGAATCACCTAACACCTTCAAGTTATTGACTTTATTTCTAATATTAAACTAAAGTCCATGAACCAACACCTTAGACTTAGTTATGTTGTTTGTGAAAGTAAATTACAATTGAAAAGTGACCAAATCATATTTTCATTTTGGGTTAATGAGATAAATCCTGACACCATGCCTACTCTTAGACTTAGAACCATTTAATTTTAGGGTTCACAAGTGATATTCAACTATGTGTAGTGGATTTTGAGAGGTAGGTGATGTTAGAACATTGAAATATTTGTTATATTACTCAATGTCAATTATGCATACACTTTTTAATTCATTTGATAATGATCTTATATTTTTATAATGGGTGGTAGAAGTAGGCATTGGGCTACATAGAATGGAATTATTTTTAGTCCAATCGCTAGCCAACTCATTATTTTCACTTAGAACACCATGATTTAACTTGTTGTTTTTTGTTTTTCTATCCCTAATGCTAAATGAATCATTGCATTGTTATGTTATATAGGTAGATCAATAGGTTTTGAGTCTATGTATGCTAGGGAAACACTATGGAATGAAGATATTTCAATTGCATAGAGTACTTTTTCACCATATAGCCACTCTATTTATTCAATATATGATTTATATTACTGGGAAAACATATTAATAGTCATGTTCTTATGATATTTCACTTTAATTTTAGGCATGTATAACTTGAGTTTAGACCCTCATACAAAATATCATGCATCTTGTTGTATGTTATGATCATATAAGTCATTTTAATCTCATGATAAATTATGATTTAGTTAGGTATGTTATGAAATGAGAGCCACATATGAGATAAATTGGTCACCATGTTTCCATTTCACATTCTGGTCTAATCTTTGTTTAGAAGCATACCATATGCACCTAGGAAATAAACCACTTTAATGTTAATGAACTACAATACTCTTGGACCATAATATAATTGCATATGATTGTGGTTAAACTCACAAACCACTATAACCTATGTTTTATCCAACTAAACTACTTTCCTATTTGACTTATCAGGGGTTAGATCCAACTTATGGAAGACTGAGTACAATATAACATTGCATGAAGAACCTAAATCCACCAAATAATTACATAAGTTTTTATTAAAAATATTTATTGTTAAGAGGAAAAGATCAGTTTCAATATTATATTTATAAATTATAACACAAGTGTTTACTATTATGTTATTTTATTTCCCTTTCGGAGTATATAGACCTTTTAATAACAAGTCTTTTTGGTTATAGATTTGGAGTAAATCAAATATTGTTATATTGGCCTTAGTTTTCTTTGGGTATTGATAATGTTATATCCAAGTTTTATTTTTTCAAATGGTTTGTTAGCTTATGAGAGTTTGAAATTATTATTTAGCTATTAGGATCTGCTATATCCTTTTGGTGGAAATGGGTTCTTATTGGAATTTTCATTAGGTAAAACCTAAGTGTTATTAGGAGGATTTGACATTGTGAATAGATTTTGAAATTTACTTCTCAATGTGTTATTATTTACCCTTTGAAACTATTTAAATGTGTGAACTACATCCAATTTATGATCAAGACCATTGTAACTCTCATGCAAGAATTTAGAGGTTCACAGACTAAGATTCCCTCTACTTTGGTCTAAGTTGTTATTAGGAGTAGATAATTTTAAGGTTATTCATCTTATTCTAGAAGATGTTTGAGGCCAATATAAAATCAATACAATTAGTTTTTATCATGGTCTACTATGTTATGTAACCTGCACTAGGTGGTTAATGCTAAATCAACCAAGTTGATGGATCTTTAAGCATTGTTGTTGTTTTGACTGGTTTTGTCAAGTGGATTAGGCACATTTCCATTATAGGGTCTAGTGTTCCACTAATAGTTCTATGAAATTTTAAATTCCTATTTAAAAGAGGGTTATTCATGGTTTGATTATTGTTTTGATGCACTTGTATTTATAAGTTAAGCATGTCATTAGTCAACCATTTAACCATCTACTATAAATAGCCACTTTAGGGTTTATGTTATCATTCTATTGATTTCCCAATGGTGGTAATGGGTGAACCATATGAACCAAAACATTTAAAAATGTGGGGAAATTAATATTCACTCATTTATGTGTAACATTAGTAAGTATTTTATTTATAAATGATAGGACAACCTAATGATTTCTATTCAGAGTAACATAATTACCTATGTTAGGCATGGAATTAGTGTTATTTTAGGCCACAAGGATAATTTGTGTCTATTTTTATAAGCAAAACATGATTTGGAGGTATGAATGACTATCCATTAGGCATGTATTTCAAGAGATCTAGGTTGTAGACCCAATTTTGAGTTATATACATAACACCTAGGATTTGATTCATGAGTGGTGTATTATGTATGAGAGATTGATTGATCACTAAAATTTAATGTTAGACTCCTAGCTATCCCAATGAGGGTAATAGACCAAACCCATACTATTATGACATCATTTTTATCCAATTATAATATCCTTGTGATATTCTAAGGACAAGGTTACAAGAGTTTTAGGGGTCCTTTGGATGAATATGTAGGTCATAGGTTCCAAGGCTCTTAGGTAGGTTTGAATGGTATATATTATTGTTTATGTATAAGGATATTTCAATTATTTATATGAATTATGTAAGTGGGCATTTAACATACTCATTAGTTCATTGATTCTCTATGGGTTATGGAAAACCAATGATAAAGGATGATAGAGTTTATGGGTGCTTAAAAATAATTAATGAAGGTAGTTTCTAGGTCATTCCAAGAGGTGATAGACCCATCCTTCAACCTAAGACACCATTATAGGTCATCTCATCCAAGGTGTAAGGAAATAAATAGTAATCCACATACTCATGAGTAATTTGAGTTATAATTATAGTGTCTTTAAATTCTTGATACAATCCTCATTAGTTCATATTCTATTATGCACATACTTAGGGTAAAAAATTTTAGGGTTTTTTGGTAAATCATGGGTAACTCTTGTGACATTTACTAGGTAGTTTCCTCCACCAAGACAAATGGGATTAACCACTATGGGTAGGTTTTGAGGGGAAAAATAGATAAGAAAAAGGAACTAAAACCATAGGTGAGATAATAGCAGAATGGATTTGTCTAATTTTTGGTTTTATTTTGTTCATTATGGATTTTATATGTTTAATGAATTATAATATTTCAATGTTAGCCCAAATGAAATTTTATTTAGTGGGTAATTTTCTAATTTCAACGTTAATTTTTGGAATACCTCAACATGGGAAACATGTTTTAAAAGTTTAAGTTTAATTTTTATATTAAATATTCCAATTCAGACCCTCCTTTAAGCACAAGTTTACTGATGGGTCATTTGGTACACCAATTTAGGTAGGATGGTTATGTGTCTAACCTCTCTTGAAAGGATACCCTAGAGTCTCCCCAAGGTATGTTATTATCTGATCACAATGTACCAAATAATCTAATTAGTTTATGTAAAACTATTCCAATATAAGGTGAATTTGATGATTCTATAAATTTTAATCATCATTTTGGTATTTAATAGATTAGGGGAAAATGCCAATTTTTTTGGTGTTTATTTTAACTATGTAGGTTTTGATCACATTTTAGAGAATAATAATAAAAACATATTTTCAATCTTTTCCCCTAGTGATTAAAATAATTTGATTAAACAGAAACATGACTAAATTAAATGTTTATTCCTTCGATTACATAGAGATTCAATAATTCACTAACGATAATGGAATGATATTGAAATCAAGATAAAATGATAAAATTAGATTGAATTCAAACACTACTCTAACCCTAATTTAATCAATGCAAAAAAAAATGCAAAATAATAGGGAAAAGGAAAGAAAATCTTGGTGGAATGAAGACAAATTATATTTTCTTGATTGAATACAACCCATGAAATTTATCTCTCACTTGATCAACAAATATACATCCACAATGAAGATGATGCAATTATCTAAGGGAAACCAAACTATGCAAAGAATGAATATGACCACCATCCACATGCACATACCACAAATAAAACTTCCACAATATTATCTTTATCAATATATTACATTTGATAATAAATCTAAGTTGATTACAATCAATTGGATATAAAATTTTCTAGCATAATGATAGGGTAACAAGTTAAGGGAGAAATTACACTAAGAAAACATGAAATTGCATAAAAAAGAGTTATTGGCTCAATACAACCATTTATAGAAATTGAAATCCAAAGAAGAATTGCATTTCCCTCCAACATGTGGTTGATGGTCATAATTTCAGTCACCAATTCCATCCTCTTCCCTCCAAATGTCATGCCCTTTTCTTCTTTGCTATAAAAATGAAAAAAGAAACAAGTCAAAACTAGTAAATAAAATCACTTCAATGAAACATGATGCAAGAATGTGATAAAATTTTAATTGACACAAAATTAATATATAATTATGATCAGGGTAAATACAAATTCATGGCACCATATACAGCTTGAGAATTAGAGCACTGAGGCTTAAAATATGATCAAAAGCCAAAATGTTCCCATAGACCTAATTAGGCTTAGGAAGAACTAAGGAATGCCTTTATAAGGGTTTTAGACCTAATCAAGTCATCGCTTCTTAATTAGCATTTCAATATTTAATGTGAGACAACAAGGTTATAATCAAGTTATAAAAATTGATTAACATTGTTGCCTTGATGGAGGGCCTTCACATTGTAACCAAGGATCAAAGCTTAAATATCACTATGCTATGAACAGAGAGGGATCTCACTTTATAAGTGGGGTTTTCAACCCACATAACATTGAATAAAAAATAGAGAGGGCATGTAGACCTAATTAGGTTTACAAACTTGATAAATTTTATGTCATCAAGGCACAAGGCTTGTAATATCCATTCACTAAACAAAATATTGATTACATCTTCAGGGACATTTTGATTAAATAAAGACCTAATCAGATTTATACACTCTAATTAACATTAAGGAAAGTAAAAAATAAAAATGAAGACCCAATCAAGGGAAACAAACTGACCACCAAAATAAAATAAAACAACAAATTCCCTAGATTTAATTAGACGTTGAAGTCTAATAAGGTCTACAAGACTTAACCAAATCCAAACAAGACCAAATTAGAAAATAAAATCTGATTAATAATTATGAGTGCTAAAATGAAACACGTAAACCTATTCAAGGTTAAAAACCTAAATTAGGTATATGTTAAGTCTTTTGAAATGTACCTACAACAAACCTAAGTTGGGTTCTGAGTAAGTTTTGATAAGATTTTTCAAGTGTAATAAGTGCAACAAAAAATTGCTTTTAGACCAAGTGTTTTATATGAAACTTACTAGCACTAGCTATGTCATCACAATAGAGTTAGTTTTAGGATATGGTTTGGCATTAAAACTAAAATGACATCTAATAATTACTTGAGAGAGTGGATCCAACAAGATTTTTGAATTCAAATTGAGGTGTCAAGACTCCACTTTTATGCTAAATGTTTTATATCAAATTTCCTCACACAAATGTGGTATTTACAATAAAGTAGTTTAGGAACCAATTTAGCATGCAAAATAAGATGGTCCATAAAATAAATTTAAGAGAGTTGAGACCAACTTGACTATGATCACAAGAAAGAGGAGAGAAGAAGTAAAAAATAGGGGTACCATGATTTCAAAGGAATCAAGGCATGTTGTGCAAGAAAAAAAGTGGGAGAAATACATTTGAGTTTGAGCCCTCTTCACAGTATTGGAAATGTAGTGTAGTTCTTGGTCATTAAAACAAGATTAGCCAAGGTTAATCCAACTCAATATATTTCACCCATCACTCCCTTATTTGATAAAAATTTGTTTTATGTGTAATAAACTAAGGGTCTTTTGTTGTAGGTATTTCATGCAATATTTTAGATTTAGTAATGAGTCAACAATTATAATTAATATATGCATAGGTGGTGAAATAATCAAATTTTTATTATAATAAATGGGGATAAGTCCAAAATTAACTAACTTGAGTATCTTAAAATTTTGTATACTTACAATGGTCTTGTCAAGGAATGTTATCTGATTATGCCCTTATTCTATCATTGTTAAAATATTATTTCCTTTGTCTTTCTTTGTCAGTCAACAGTCACAATTAACTAGGCCAATTATATAGTCATTAGACTTGAGTGGATCACACTCTATTACACTTAAAATGGTATTGTATAAGAGAAATTTAAAATTTTAATCCTAAGCATGCATAATCACATATTTTTTTATTTCCACTTTCATTTATCTAAAAAACTCAATATAAAGTCTTAGTTTGAGCTAAGTACTTCTCAATAGAAAAATCTTAGTTTGAGTTAAGTAATTTTAGACCATGAACTAACATTTTAGATAAAATTAAAAATAGGATAAAATAAATTTAATGAATAAATTAAATTGGGTATGACCTCCAAAAACCCTTACTCAATTACTTGATGTTTCACTTTGATCACCTTCAAAATGTAGTTATTTTTTTACCCTAATTGGACAACTATTTATAGAAACTTGAGGAAAATAGTATGTGTTTTAGATCTTGAATTAAATTATATAATATTAATAATATCTTGATAATTATAAGGTCTTTATATAATATTGATATTAAAACACCAAACCTCAATGATCAACAACATTCAAATAAGTGTATTGTGATATGTCTAACATGAACTTATGTGCTTCAATGATTACTCTAATGAATGTTTCATTTCTTCTAGAATGTTTTAAAATGCTTAATAGATTCATGTGAATGATAGATAAAGTTATTATTTATAAATTAACTATAATTATTGTATATTTATAGACAAATTGAACTTAAATAAAGAACCTATTGATGCTCAAACTGACATAAAATGATCGTAAGGCAAAAAATGTTAAACAAATAGGTGAATGCACCCTAGCCATAACATACCACTCAAATTTCATAAGTATATATACTAAAATTACATACTTTATATAAAATTAGTGCACATCCCATATAGGGACTCAAAAAAGTAATAAATTAAGGGAGATAATATGATAGCTAGAAGGGTCAGGAGAAGGGTAAAAAACCATCAAAAATTAAAAAGACTATCCAATAACACCTAATTTAGACTAATAATAAACAAATACACAAGAATCCTAAATTCATGAAAATTAAGAAGTAATAAATTCATAAGGTCCATTTATATGTGTCTACATTTTATTCAAGATTAATGTTTGTATGTATACATATCAGAGTAAAGGTGTCATGCCCTAAAATCAGCATGAAAAAAACCCATGAATATAGGTCATTTTATTTTTCTAAATGTACAATAGACAAAATAATATACTTGTGATGACCAAGTATAAAATAATGCATGCCATGTATAAAAATAGGTGAATTATGAATCTATAGGCAAACACATAGTCATTATAGTGCCCATACTGACCATGCCTACACTAACTAACCTATTGTAATATTGATGGCCTACACAAATTTCATGAGCCTATAGGGTCACGTGATATTGATTTAAAAATTGATACAAATAGGTTTCTAACATGGACTAGGGTCAAATTACCACTCATGTGCTCAGTGGGGTTCAAATGGACCCCAAGTGAATCCAACTAATTAAAGGGCCAAGATTCATTACTTAATTCACAACTAGAATTTGATTCCAAGTTCAGTTACTCTACAATATTTTTTTTAATAAAATATTATAATCCATGTAAAAAAAATAAAATATTTGATATCCTATTAAGCTCTCCTAATATTGGTTTACTTCATAAAATAAGATTACTTTGCACAAGATTAAAAAATAAGGCATTAGGCATTACATTGATTATAAAGATATGCATGTACAAAGAAATTAGGGGTATATATAAATTCAAGAACTTGATCCCTCTCCATATTTTACATATAATAATCATTTATGACTTGCCCACTAATACATAATAAGCTTATATTTATTCTATTTTAAGCCTAGAAAAGTGTACCAAAGCACACTTAGTATAAAATATAACCTAAATTAACCTAATGATATGTGCACATTAAAAAATTCACCAACACCCTTCCACATCCTCCTTATATACAACTTATGGAGGCCTATATACAAAAAAGAGGCTTAGAATACTAAAATATGGGTCCATGTAAGCAGACCTAGTGAGGTAGCTATGTAATGTAAAACATCATAATTGGGGAAAATGAGACATGCCACAAATGTGTCTAAAACCTAGCAAAACAAAAAAAGTGATTGAATTTTTTGAGATATGCAATAATGATGAGCTGATTCATTACTAAAAAAGATAATACAACACACAAGTGTACAACAATATGTTAAAATATGATGGGTTGATCCATCACTAAAGAAAGTGCATCAAATGGGATGAAACCATTACTAAAGAAACATTAGGTGGGTTTATCCACCACTAAATAAAAATTCACTAAATGTTTCCTTTGAGGTTATGAAAAAATGCTAAAGTAGGTGAAAAATGATGAAATTTAAGAAGAGGAGGAAAGGATACAAATAGGTCAAAATTGATGTGTAAATTGGTCAAACTCCACTAAAATGTTTCAAAAATAATTTGGTAGGGATTCTTATCAAGTGTAAATAAAACATTATCACAAAGTTATTTAGAAAAGGTTAGATTCACAAGACTATAGGGTGGATTTATCCACATGAGTGTGCATAAGATAGGGGTGAACACCTAGAATTGCTATCAGAAAGGAATTACCAAAAAATGTTTAGATGTGCCACTACAAGAATAACCAAGAGATATACACAACACCCAAATAAAGTATTATAACCATGCACACCCACCAAAAAGTATTAATGGGTGGATTGGATGGAAAAAGTTTGTATGAGTGGTATGAATTCATTACTCAAACATTGAATAATTGACAAATGTTATGGATTTTAAAAAACACTCATCATAAGAATGAAAAAATATGTTAAAAGTATAAAAAATTTAGATAAAGAGATGTTAGGAACACCATAAATTCATCCACACAAGTATTTAATCAAAAGGTCAAATTAAGTTATCATAAAGGTGATATTTGATCCAAATATTAAGCACTATTAGGTAATATGAATGGTGTGCAGACAATGCAACTGAATAGTAAAGGAACCATGCCATAAAAGTTAAAATAAAGAGCATTGATGACACTAACAAAACAAAATTATAAATCATCTAAAATTACCATACATTTAGTAGAGGAAGTTGATTATATGTGATTTTGTTCCATGTGCATAAATGGTGTATGCAAGAAAAGATTTGAATCAAATTCAAGACTCTCATGTCTATGTGAATACAAAAATGTGTAAAGACTCTCATGGATAAGTGAAGGTTAATAATATATCATGTGTCTCTTAAGTTCCTCATAATGAATATAACAAATAGATACATGTCCAAATGAGATGAAGAAAATGCTCGATAAACAATGCCATGGTGAACTATCTAGTGAACATGTTAGATGGGTGATATAAATAACTCCACAAAAATAACCCATGTAATAGATTAAATGGGCACCAATACGAGTAGTATAATTATCAAATGAAAAAATCATGTTTACATGATGATATGTAGTGTGGTTTACTACATGGGAATCCATAGGTGGTACATGATCATAAGATGATTCATGGTCTAGCAAATCAAATATAAAAGAGAATTGAGAGGATTAATTTCAAAATTAAAAACAATGATAGAAGATGGGTTAAGTACAATAAAATTACACATAAATAATTTGTCATTGTAATAAGGTAACAATGTCTTGCAAAGACTTTATGAGGGCATTTATATCTTGAAGGTGTGAGAGACATAGGGTATTTTATTTTTATAGTTTCCTATTCTACTTAACAAATTTTACCATATCATATTGAAGTGTACCTAATTTATAAAATAACATGTCATTCTCAACTTTCAAGTTATTATTTCCCTTAGTGAGTACAATGAAATCCTGGCACAAATCCATTATAATGAAACAAGGTGAAAAAACACCTTCAAAATATATTCAAAATGTGTAGACATTAAAATATGGTATTAAACACTTATAAATATTATATTTTACCTATCCTTGCCTTACATTACTTATGCATACACACACATACACAGATACATACATACATACATACATACATGCATACATACATACATACATACATACATACATACATACATACATACATATATATATATATATATATATATATATATATATGTATGTATGTATGTATGTATGTGTGTGTGTGTATATATATATATATATATATATATGTATGTATGTATGTATGTATATGTATGTATATATTAAACACTTATAAATATTATATTTTACCTATCCTTGCCTTACATTACTTATGCATACACACTCATACACAGATACATACATACATATATGTGTGTGTGTGTGTGTGTGTGTGTGTGTGTGTGTGTGTGTGTGTGTGTGTGTGTGTGTGTGTATGTATATATCTGCGTATGTGTGTGTATGCATAAGTAATGTAAGGCAAGGATAGGTAAAATATAATATTTATAAGTGTTTAATATATACATACATATACATACATACATATACATATACATATATATATATATATATATATATATATATACATACATACATATATACATACATACATACATACATATATATATATATATATATATATATATATATATATATATATATATATATATAATACCTTTCTTTCCTATCTTCTTACCTTTTATATACCCAACCTTCTTGATTTACTATCAGTCAATGATAATAATTCCCTAGTTTGTGCCTAAAATGATTATTTTTATACTCTAACTATCTCCTAATCATATATCTCTATTCATGTTTTTATAGATACCTACAACCATACATATAAGTCTTTGTATTTCTCTAATCATCCACCTCCATAGACTTGTCTAACTTCTAAGCAATGATCATTTTAAAAAATCAAATTATATTTATAGGTCAACCCATGTATTCTATATGTCATTGGAGTGAGAATTTATTCAAAGAGTCCTCTATTTATACATAATATTATAATAATATTCCCTATTTAACATATATCTATCACTTATTAAGAAGACATATATACACATACACATTCATAGCAAGTGACCTAAATATCCCAATTAAAAAATAAGTCTTAAGGAGTAGGCCTTAGCCAAGTCTAAATCACCTAAGCCAAGTTTTTTTTCCATTTTCAAGTATTAATTTTTTTATCATAAGTTGATTTCATGAACATAACACCATTTCATACATACACTTAAAGGAAAGAACTATGTGTAATTTTATTTTTCTCCTTAGAGTATCAGATACATAGGAAATGTTAAATCATTAATTATGGAGTGGTTGGGGTTAGTTCAAAACATTACTCTTCCCCATTTTTATAATTTAACCTTGTGTAAAAATTTTAAATAGGGTTTTGAATATAAGAAAACAATAGTCTAGATTCTGCATAAAGAGTGAACTCTTAATATTACATAGGGAGATAATTTAAAATTAGGCACAATGGCCTCTATCAAAGTAGTAAGGTAGATTCCAAAAACATGAATCTAATATAGGTTGTATTCCTAAATATAACTTAGACATATATATGTCAATACACTCTTCTAGGTATAAACATACATGTATTCTCCTAATCCATGTAACCCTTGATCCATTTATAAACCTCCTACTATCTGTGCATAGTCTCCAACTAACATATATCTGTAACAAGATCAATTTCTTAATCCTATAAGTTATTTAAATAAATAGTATATTGGATTTTTTTGAATTTGTTTTACCCTATTTTTTTTTATAAAACACTAATTTAATTAGGAAGTGTTAATTATATAGAGGTGTAAAACTATAAATATCAGGATGCTAAAGATATGCATATGATTAACTATCATAATTTGGAAAAAATGCCAAATATAACAAGTGTAATTTTGGGAAGGTAATAAGAATTAAATATAATTAGTTCACACATTAATACTTATTGATTATTCTCACTATTTGAATATGAAAATTAGAAGGGATGATTATGTAGGTTCAATATCATGCACAAAATCATAAATAAAATATAGAATACATAATTATTTCAATTCATTGTAATAGATAATAGATAGAAAAATATAGGTAAAGCAAAAATATAGAAGTGACATATCAAAGGAAAAATTAGAAGATGTTTCTAGATAGGATCAAAATAAATATACAATAGTGTAATGCACATGAGTTTGATGATCATAAACTTGTCTAGGTTGACTATGTGTTTGAATTAATAATTGAACATGTTATTCCTATGGATGATGATAAATTAGAGATATTGCACTTAGTTTTTTTTGCACATAAATTTTTATTTGTATTCTCTTACCTTTGAAATTCTCAAAGCACTTTGATAACTTGGAAACCTACAAGAAAAATGAGTGTAATGGGTTGAGCTAACATTAATCACCCCTTGATGATTGAATGATGCCTATGTATCCAATAGTCTAATGAGGGAAATAATTTTTTGTAGTTATACAACCTAGAGTTAATGTGTAATTATATTACTTTGAATATGTATATGCAACTATAATATGGCTTTGATACTTGACAATGACAATTCTTGACCTAGCTTATGACTGCTCTTTATGAATAATGTAGAATTTGGGCATAAGATTGTGTTGTTGTGTAGAAGTATGTATGCTCGTACCCAATTGTTAGAAAGTGGGGATAATGAGTGAATCTTGACATGTATTTATAGGAGAATATTTTGAAAATATCCTTTAGCTAACCTTATGAAATGTGTAGGAATACTAAAAAGGATAACTCAAAATTTGTAGAGTAGCTATTATTTTGCCCATGATGTGACTGGTCTAAGTGTATAGTGGTGTACTACACACATATCTAACTAAGGTGGACCTATCTATAAAATTTAGTAACATTTGTCTTGAAGTAGAGATAGTATGATGGTGATTTTAGATAGATTGAGCATTTGATATTGAAAGTTCTATGTAATGTTAACAAAAAACAAGGGGTGAATCCCACATAGATAAATGGCTTGGAGGAATGGTGAATAAGATTCAAGTATTTGGGTATAAGTCACATGGTGTGGAATGTTTTGAGAATTAGAATTTGCAAGTGCTTATGACTAAATTTATGTGTCTACATCTACCCCCCTGCCCATTTATTCTAGAAATGAAATTGTTAGAGTAAAGGTGAAAGAGTTGAACTTGAATGTGTTTAACAAACTTTGTCTTTGAGAAGATAATTCAATTTTGTGGGATTATTTAATTTATCAAACTCTACAAAAAATAATGAAGTATTCATTTGTGCATTTAAATTTTGAAAATCTTAACTTTGAAAATTGAAAATTTTAAAAGAGAGAATGAAATAAGTACACCTATATGTAGGTGAAACCAATTTTCCATATAACTTATAATTGATAATGAATAACATTTCACCCTTACCAAAGCAATTGGAAATTTTGAACCAATGGAGATTTGGGAATGGTCAAGTCAAAATTTTGAATAAATAATCAAGATACTAAGTTTCAAAGATGCATTATCCTAACTCTCATGAATAGGGAATAGTACAGAGTATACTAATAAAAAAAGGTTGAATCATGTTAGTTTCACTAGAAGTGATTCCAAGGCTATTGAGTGTCACTATAATTGAATGTATATCACTCAAAAAATTTAAATCAAACCACTTTAGATAGATTTATATTTTTATTTACATGATCAAAGGGGAAAGAATTATATTCTTGCCTCCATCATGATTGAATTGCTCACAAACTTTGCATATTTTTCTCTTTAAAAACTTTGAACTCTAAATTTTTTTCTCTAATTTTAATAATCATGAGCATCAATGAGTATCATTACCTCTTTGAATGTGTGCAAAGGATATATAATGATGTACATCTATAAGCTTAATTTTAAATGTATTTGCAACCTATAACTTTGTTTTTGTAATTATTTTTACACATGTCCATGTTTATTTATTCAAGTGTGTATAATTATGTATTTTGAGTATTTTAAGAGAGAGTTCATAAGTATGTCATAAACCCAAAAAATCTATACTTATGCATTAATATATGCCATGTGTTTGATATCTAAATCACTTATAATCTTTGAAAACCTATATTTTTCATATAAAATTCGATTTTACCTTAGTTTAAATCTTTGAAAAATTTTACTCTATATTTTTGCAACCTATATTCCATATCAAATTTGTTCATAGAGGTTTGGAACTTTAAGATAATGCCACTATGATCCCCCTTTTTGAGATGAGGGATGTAACATGCAAGTCACTCATCTCAAAACAAGAATGAACTATATTATGATAAATATATGTTCACATAGTATTAATTCATCATGTTGGAGAGTATGTCATCATATAATTACAATTTTCATTGAAGTAGTTATGAAACATATTGAATTCGAGGCAAAAAAATGTCATGTCTAGATAGATGTAACATTGAAACATGTAGTAAAGTAAGCATTTTTAAAGTAGTGTATTCCATAGATGTGCATGATGAGGATCATGCAACCACTAATAAAACTTAAAAAACACAAGAAAACCACACAATAATGTCACAGAATGTCATACAATAAGGCCAAGGGGATTCATACAAGGGATGCCTTCAAATGTCACATTAGAAAATATTATACACATATAAGACTAATTACCATAAGCAATGGACATGTTCAATGTCACACATACCAAAAAATGATCTCATAGAGATGCTCAATAAATTTTCAAACAAGGGCCAAGGGACACTCACAATAAGTAAGCAATGTTAAGCATGTTATGCAAAAAAGTAAATAACATCAAAGGATCATAGAACAAGTGAAATTAGTTTATTCCATTCATATGTATCAATGTCATATTTTTTATAATAATAAAATATTTATGTATCACAATTCAAAATAATATGAGTGATTTAGAAAGACACTTGTAGGATATATATCTAAACATTGAATTCAAGTTCATATATAATAAAACCTATTATAGATTAACCCATAATACCCCCATAATATGCATGAAAAATAGGTAGCAGGGAAGTCCAACATCTAAGAATGTATATTTATTGTATGTTATGCATCACACTCAAATACCTCCTGAAATGTATGTGTGTATAGAATAAAATATTCTATATACCATTATATATGATAAATAATATATAAAAAGAAGTAGATATATCTTATGTCATGCTTAGGTCTTAATTTTTTATTTTTATTAAAATATTTTGAATGTTTTTTGTATTTTTTCAATATCTTTATTTTTGTATTTTTGATATATATTGAAGTGTAACTAGCCTATCATACCATAAATGGAAGGATCATACTGTATGCTTAGATTGAATAGTTGAAGCCTAATTTTCCATGGATGAGGAATGATACATGTATATGGATCTGGATATGAAAAAGTATAAAGAGTTTTATCATAAAAGTCATGATCACTCTTATAGAATTTATTACCATTTGTAAATAGAGAAGGTGAAAAAATTGGTGAAGTCTAATGTATAATGCCATTGAATGCTAAACCATCTTAGGATTTACTTAGGATACACTATAAGATATTTATATTTATTTCATCCTTGTTAAACATTTTGATATGAATTTTATTGCTTAGGAAGGTTTAACTTTTTCCTTTGATTTGATTTTATGAAAAACTTATGTATAGGTATGATAATTGAATTTTCACTATGATCTTGAATTGATGTTCTAATTATTTTTGTACTACACTTTAGAATAAGTATCTTAATTACCTTATTATGGTTTTCTTAAATAGGTGCCACAACCAACTTTGGTAGTGGTAGGGGAAGAGGATGAGTCACCTCTGACTATAGAAGGTGCTCACATGAGATGCTTCAAATTTTAACCACTTGATTATAATGTATGTACTTGAGGAATCCATGTACTATAGATGGTACTGCATGAAAATTCTCTAAGGGTGTCCTAATAACATGTTTAATACCCCTTATGCTAAGCAATACTAAAAATGGAGTTTATACTATTTCTAACGCTACTTGAAGAGGTAATATTATATGGCAAAGGGTATCTTGTGCATGCATATCAAAGGACTCTACTAATATTGATGTGTCTTAGATATTTTTCTCTATATATACCAAACTATAAAGTAATATCATTATACATGCATTTTTGCTTGATCCATTATCAATCATGACACTATGCATAGGTTTTTTATTGATGTGTGCCTTAATAAATAGTGCAAGCCTAAAAAAATTATTATCATTTATTTCATTATCATCAAATGTGATTATTGGGTGGTGTGTTAATGTTACTATAAATGTTCCAATGATTCCATATATTGGATTCCCATATGATTTGGGAGGAGAAGGCACATTGTATACATGGTGTAGTTCTAAATTATCTACATTATCAGCTTTAACATGATTAGGGAAATGATTTCTAAATATTTTTAGCTTTACATTATCATTTTTATATGGTCATAATTTTTTTGTGGGTGTGACTACCTCAATAATATTATCATCAATAACTTCCATTTTATGACATAACCTATAACACTTGTTTATAGATTGGAAAATACATCTCTGGTAGTTACGATATGCATTATTATCGAATACTTTGGGTTGATGATTGGTTAAATAAATCTAAAATGTAGGAGGTAAAAATATGAGACTGAAATTAATGATATTTTGTAACAAAATATGGGAAGGTTGTGGCAACCTTGTAAATTACCACCTAGGTGAAGTTGCTACTTGATGTTTGTTTGATAGTTGTGATATTACATTTAATATTAAATTTTTATCTCATTATATTTGAATTTATAATTTGGATTGATTTTAAACTTTAAACTTGAAGTATATCAGACACTTGGTTCATTATTTAGTTGTTTCAATGCTGTGAGCTTGACTTTTCTTTCTTTGATTATATGACATAGCTCATCAAAAGATCTAAATTTATAAAACATTATTGATTCATGGAGTGAAGATAAAAATATTTGATTAAATAAATATTTAAATAAATTATATACCATATATTTTTCATCTTTTATATCATTTTATTTTACCAAAGAATATATCCATTGATTTGCTCATTTGGCCCTTGCTTGAGTTTAACAATTTTTGCATAAGATAACTTTTCACCAATTTTGATTATGAAGTTTGATGATATGAAAATGGATTGAATTATATAATTGATTAAAGTGGGAGATCATATAACCATCAAAGTGTGTAGTATTAAAGACTTATTGGAAAAAATTTGGTAAGTAATTTATCATTGTAAGCATAGTCCAAGCATGTTGCATGGAATTAAGGAAGATGCTACTTAGGATACCATTTACCCTCATAAAGTGGTATATTAGGTGATAAAAAACCTATTTTTAGTGGATAATAGGATATTTTAAGTGCTAAATTATTATGAATAAGAGTATGAGAATCCATCAAATGAGTAGCTTTAGAAACACCTTGTTCTAATTGCAATGTTTTAGTATGTAAGGCTAGAACTTTTTTCTCAAGAGAAGATACGTTGGGTGAAGTTAAAAATGGACCTTGAATATTGATTATATGAGATGCATATTATTCCATCATAGATAAATGCATGTTAATATAATGTAAACCAAGTGATGCCCTCATACCCAAGGATGTTGACACATGTGTAACTATAGGGGCTAATGTAGGATTAGTACCAATGTTAGTGATTAGAGAACCTGAAATAGAAGCCTTAACCACTTTTAAAGGTGTATATTGATATGAATAAATATATTATTTATGTGTACTATTAGATGATAGGCGTAATTTTACAACTTTATTCACTTGTTGGGGGCATTTTTGAAGTCCTTGGAGGAAATCAAACAATTCTTTAACTTCTTTAGGATCCACTCCAGTGAGTTCATTGGGATAATTTTTAGTGGAGCTTTCAGGATTATATTCATTATAATTTTTATCACTAACATCTTATTCAATGTGCATATAGTTGTCAAGGGTTGTATCAACATAATGATCATTAGTATCAATATCATCAATTAGATAAGAGATTGGAATAATTTGATTATGCTATGTAGGAATTTTAATTAATATAGTGATACACCTTAGATGAAAATAAGAAGTAACCTTCTTGGGTGACATGTAAACATACAAAACAAAAAAGAAAATGAGTAAAATTAGATAAAGGTGTGTTTGCTTTATTGTATCTTAGATGTATTGATCCTAGTCAGGAATAGCGAATATAGCCATATAGTCACTAAATACCAAGGATTCTATTATTATCATAGACACATTATCTTGTTTGATGGGGTATGCTAAGTGTAACTTCATGGGGATAATTGTTTATCAGTGCACTAAAATAAAAAATGAGCAAATGCTTCCTATTACTAAAAATAAAATCCTAGGTGTTTTTGATATACTATGAGGTACATGAAATATATATATATATATATATATAGTGTTATATAATGATTTGATTTTGGGGTAGTACCCCTGACACTATGGATTAGGGAAAAATACTAGCCATTTTTCCTAGAAAAAAAACTCATATGAGTTTTAAAACTACCACAATATAGTTTTTAGGAAACCAAAGCAAATTGACAAAAAGAAATAAAAAAGTAGAGGCTAAAAAAATAGAGATTATATTATTTATAAAACCCTAATTTAATCAATAAGTATTAATTATACATAATTATAAATTTATAAATATCAAACTTATAAAGATATAAAAATGATTAACTATTCTTATTTTTGACAAATTATTAAATATATAAAGTGTTATTTTGATACTTTACTATACTTAGTTTGCATATAGACACCCATTGACTATTTTGGCTTATTTGAATATGAAAAATAAAATAAGAGGTGAATATGTAGGTTTGATATTAAGCATATAATTAGAAATGAAATCTAGATGTCATGACCACATCTACCTATCACATTGACTTTGACTAATTATAAGAACTATTTTAATATTATTATGTTAAGTGGACATTTATTGCAAAAATTATCTAATTTATAAAAAATTACTTACTAATTTAAATTAAATTGTAATCATTAATGTAATATTTTATATGAGCATATTATATTCTTCATTACTATCGATAATGATAAGATATTGTTGATGTCTATGTGACTTGATTATAGGTACACAATAGATATGCATAGGTTAGAGGTAGAAGATAGGTGTTTGGTAGAAAAGACACGATATGTAAGTAAAACATAATGGTGATGTGGTAGTGTCCAAACTTGAGTCAAAAATTTTGTTTGGTCATTATATTTTATATATATATTTTCTAGTTTGGTTTTGGTTGTCAGCTAGCCAATTTTTGTGTCATCATTTATCTTTTGTTTCTTTATGGTTGACTAAGAAATCAAATAAGTAGTTTGATATGAATGTGATTTATACCAAAATAAATGATGCACTTAAATAAAATGGATTCCAATTATATGTCATGAGATCTTTGATGAGTTATATAATCCTTGTTATAAGATTGGTTCATATCTATGTATAAAAATGTGAATGAAATACTAGGAGTGAAAGTCTAACACCATATTTGTGAAGTCAATTATAGGATAGAGTTAATTGATTTATTAATTTAATTTTGATATAAAATAATGAGTGTTATGTGTTTTAATATATTCCATAAGGTACTAGGACTTACATTTAATAGTTTCATGTCTAAAGCTCAAACCATAAGTCATAAGACTTAGGTCGAGGACATGGTGATTAAAATTTTTACATGTCACATTGAACCCTCAGCTATTAACTTGGGTTGAGGGTATAATTAATGAAGGGATTGTAGTTACACAACCATGTGTGAGTTGGTTTACTTTGGAAATTTATGATTAGGGTTTTCTTGGCATTTTGGAAGGCCCTCGATTTCACATGGTAGCTTGCATGAAGCTTGGGAAGCATACACATTGAGGTGGAGTTTTGGAATGAAAACCTTATGATAATATTAAATTATATTTAAATGTTGTATCATTTATGATTTTGTGGAATAATGGAGTTGTATTTACACTCGATAGAACTCATAGTTCTATTGAATGGAATGGTCACTGCCAATGATGGATAAAGAGTATTGGAAGAAGAAATAACAAAAAAAGAAAAGAAAAGAAGAGGAATATGTGTAGGTCATAAATCTTTCTTGGTATCTCATTATATTATAAAAAAATTAAGTGTTTTTTAAAATTATATTGTTGCAATAAATGTGTGCATTTATTGATATGAATAATGTATGGGGTTTAGAATACATGGCATACATCGACCTAGCATTTATTATGAATAAAACTTGGTAGAAGATACCTAGTAGGGATAGAAAATTTAGGATACTCACCCATAGATGGCAAATAATAACTGAAAAAGGGTGCAATGGGCTAGTTGGATTGCTTGGTTTCTTAAATATTTTACATGTTTTTAAGTTGTCTTTATTTGGGTTCAAACCCTAGTTGTGGGTATTCTATTACTGATTTCGTTAAAATGATTGTTGTTATCTAAAACCCTTATTTTAGGCGTATCTTGAGTATGGATAGTTGAATATTCAGACCCTAAGTTATTGGTTAGTATTGAATCACTATTGTGGTTTGGTTGAGTGTTGTGTTTTTGTGGCTGAGTTATCACTTCCATCTCCAACTGATGGTTGGGGTGGATATGGAAACCTATCTATGATTGTGATTATCTTGAGAATATGGATGGATTGACTATAAAATATTATTTGTGTGAAACTTCTAAGTGGAATATTTCATCTATTAAAAGGACTACTAGTAAAATAGTTATTATCTTTCTATGTGAACATATGTTCAATTTGGACAACCTTGCATGGAAGAATAAGTCATTCACTATGTGATGTATGCTTGTAAAGATTGTAGGGTTACATTGATTAGTAAATAAGATTGGTTATAATATATTAGGAACCCTTATAAATATATCTTTTATATTATTTGACATTATAATGTCCTTACATTCTATTGGTTATAACAAGGATACTAGAAATGTCTTACATTATGTAAAAATATCATATGTTCATGTATTATGTTTTAAATAATAGAGTTGTAAGGTATATATTATATTATTTAAATTACCATAATAATGTCTATATTTAATGATGTTGATCATCAACTTTAGTGAACAACATAGTTGAATAGTATTTTGTGTATGAAAAATTTATAGCTTATTAATATTCATTAATTATGGCAAATAATAAGTTGTGGTTTTCTATAGTTGTTTTAACATAGAATCATTATGCTTTGATCAAGCTATATAAAAAAGTAATGTATTGATCTGGAGATTATCCATGGAGATCCAGATCAATCTTATAGTCATTAATATCATTCCTATTACAAAGAGATTATTGGCTTAATAAGTCATTTACATTATTTAAGAATTATTACAATATGAGGTGTTTTGTTATGAAGTTTAGTAATTAGAAAATCAAAATAGTCACCCATAACTAGGTAATTATGTGAATGTATATTTTGTTAAAGAATAATGATCTCATTCTATTGATGCATAATAGAATCATGACAAAAGGAAAATGAATGGTGGCCATCAATGTAAGTGTATGCACTTGAAAATGATTATGAATATCTATATTACTTGTCATTTTATTTTTAATGATATGCATGATATTTTTTCAATTATTGAAATAATTTTACACATATCTTAGGGTAAGTTGATACAGAGTCATTATAGTTTGGAATTACAAATTATGTTTACCTCGATAATAATTGGATATGTTATTCTCCTTGTATTGGTTAAAGGGATTATGTTTATTATAAATATGGAATTGATTAACCCTAATGCTATGAATTGGTAATGATTCATAATGGAATATGTTCTCAACATGAAGGTTATGAATGAGATAAAATGGTTACAATTAGGTAAATTTAAGAGTTTAAAATTGTTTGTCTATGAATATTATATTAGTGTGTAATACATTTGTGCATCTGGAATGAATCATTGGTTGTCATTTTCATTATAGATATGTGCTAATGATTATTAGTGTGTAAACTATTCAAGGAAAAAATTTATACAAATTATAACTCGATGTTACTATGGTAGTGGATTAAAATTATAAGAGGTTTTTGAATTATGCTAAATTCTTTGATTATTTATACCAAATTTTTCAAGAGATAATACCAAAAGGCATGGTAATAACACCAATAGTTAATTGGTCTAGAATTGATATTTGTGGGATTTTGTACACATATATGCTTTTGGCTATATAAAAAAGAATATAAATACCACTTATATATATGTGTCCATAATCATGAACACTATGACATATATATCAATTTGGAAATATATGTAAACATTTATTATGAGCATTTATGTATGTGACATAAATCCATTTTGAATTAAAGCAAAGCGCCTTTCATTTTTGTAAGTAAATATGATCTTGAAATGTTGTTAAATTAATGAATTTAAGTCTTTCAAATATTTATCAATGAAATATTTATTATTCTAAAAGTGGTGTTACATAATTTAGATATGGAGTGCAATGTCATAGAGAACCTAGTGTGCTTTGAAGTGATTTTCAAAGGTTTTGTAAAGGGTAATGCATGTAATGTTAGAATTACGTACATTTTAAACCCAAATTGAAGTTATTTAGTTCAGATATTAATACATATATGTTTATGTATATATATATGTGGGAACATACATATAAATAAATATGCATTTATGTTTAAGTGGATAACCTTGATATTGGTATGGATTAAATCTGCTTGGTGTGATTATCATTGTAAATGTCTTAGGTGGTGGTAATAGAAAATTTGTGTAATTTAACCTAGGATATTATAATGTTTATAATCTTATCTATTGCATGGAATTCTAAATGTAGACAATAAAATAAGCGAGGATTCCCTACTAGCATGCTAATCATGAACCAATCTCTTAGGCTTAATCTTAGAGTAGAAATGGTCATGAGGCAAGGTTATAGTTATGAATATGATTGTTATTATTTAATGCATCATTTGATTTATGTGTTGAATTAGAGTAATCTATTAATGTTTGTTGTAAATTCTAATGTTTAAATGGCATAGAAAGGGCATATTATATGAGAGATATGATTGGAAACCATCTTGGTGTGTTGAGCATGGATATTGATGGGTTTCACTCATATTTATTCTATAGTGGAATAATAACCTTAACATGGGTGTGTAGATTCATCAAATGTTTTGGATGAATGTCTATATTTAATTATTGAGGATCCTTTCATTATGAGACTAGTTCTTAGGTTGTTGATGGTTGTTAGGGATGGTTAATTCAATTAGTTTTTTCCTATAACAATCTAAAAATGCACATATGTTAAAATAAATATGTGGTTTCCCTTTTATAATGTATTCATTGATATGATAGTATGAGTTCAAAGCCAATAATACATGATAATTTGTAATAGGGTTCAGATCATGTCACTAAGATGGAGTTTTAAAATTTATTTTGAACTGATCCTTATAAAATACCTCACATTATGATTGATGTTGTGCATGATAATTTTGTGAGCTTGTATAATTATGGTTAATAAAATAGACTTTTTATGATTTTAGAATTATTTTCGTTGGCCAATAAATTTCTAGTTAGAGCATAATCTCTATTTTTTCTAAGTTTTAAATTTTATGGAAAATTGGGGTTATTATAGTTGGTATCAAAGCCTTTATTAGGATAAATATTTTTTTTGTGAAAATGTGATTTAATAATGAATGTCTATGTTTCATGATTGTTATAACTAGAGCAACATGAAACCCTCTAAATGTGGGTAGTGCTTTAGTTGATAATCATGAGTATGATTGGCATGATCATGCTAAAACAGAGGTAGAACAAAGTGGTATCCACATAGCCAATCAAGATAATCATAAATAAAAATTTACTAAGGAATATAATTTTTTACTACATGACATTCTAGGTACATTTCATGGCATCCAAGGGAAAATAGAAGGCCTAAGCTAGAGATTGACTCACCTAGAAAATTTTCAAGAGAGAGGTCAAGAAGATAGGATTCATAATGAGCATCCACCATGATAAGAGGTTGTAAATACCATTATTAAGAATCTTAATAATTACTCCTCCAAAATATTATGGTGAAATCAATGGTGATGCTACTGAGGCATGGGTGATTAACTTGCATAAGTATTTCACACTACATAATGTGAGTTCCAATATCAAGGCATACATTAGATCTTACCAGTTGGTAGGTGATGCATATTTATGGTGGAATCACTTGTTTACACTAAAAGGGTAAAATTAAATAAATATTTGGAAAATTATGAGAAATAATTTAAAAATATATATCTAAATATTATCTACAAAGAGTAGAAAATTATGGAGTTTTAACTACCAAAGTAGGGTACCATGTTAGTTTCTAAGTATGAAAATAAGTATATAAGACTCCTACATCATGTTCATTACATTTCAAATGAATAAACCAAAGTAACTAGGGTTAAATGAGATACTCATGCAATATTTAAATATGACTAACCCAAAGACATTAGATGTTACCCTAAAATCAACACACTATGTTGAAGAAAAAAAGAAGTCTCATCAAAGAGTGAGGTTATAATTTTAGAATAAAAAGAAACAAGGAAAGTCTAAGTCATTAATATCTCCAATAATTAATAATTTAAATAAATAATGACTCCAAAAATTCTATTGGAAAGAGTTATAATTTTGAAAAAAAAAAAAGACTAAAAAGGGGTCCAATTCACATTCTTTTGCAAATAAGGATGTTGAAACCAATAAACATTAGAATTTCTATGGGCTATCCATATGAGTAAATACCATTCCAATCCCATATTGTTTTAACTTACTATGAATGTGGTGATAGCCATTACCATAAGGACTATCCTAAGCTGAAGGATAATCACAAGGTCTACGTAGCTCTAGACAATAAAAATGTAGAATTTTAGTCAACACTTATTAAGATAAGAGGTATAATTTTTGGATTTTATTTATCTATTTTGATTGATTAAAGATCCACATATATCTTTATTTCCCTTGATAATACATTGAAATGTAAAATCAAACCAACTAAACTTAGAGAGGGATGGTGTAATGAAATTACTTAGATGATTTGAAACAATAGAATTATATATCACAAAATTAAGAGTAGAATAAATATATCCACAAAAAAATATTTAAAGAGAAGAATACTCGAATATTATGACTGATCCACTTCAAGGGGGAAATTTTCACAATAATTAAATAAGAATAAAATTATTAATATGATGATAAAAGACTAATCACTACCTCTTATATATACTCTACTTAACCAAGGTTATTCCACAAGTCGATAATACTAAACCATAGAGAAACATAACAAGATAATATGAAGGTGTTTAAGCACAACTTAGACACACATATCCCTAGATACACTATAGGTTAAGGGAAAAAAATGCCACTCCCATTTAAAACAATGTTGTCCTCAACATTAAATCAAACCAAGATGTTTTTTCAAGAACACTTCATCTTTTCATGTTTCATCTTCAAGATGTAGATTATTCCATTTGATTAAATACTCCTTAATGGCTTTGGTCTGTAGTTGCTTAGTACACATGTTAAGGATCTCTTCACATTATAGAATGACTTGACCTTATTCATCAAATTTATATAAATCAATTTGAATGAAAACTTTATGTTTAATTGCCTTATTCAGGTAAGATACATTGAATACTAGATACATGCAAGTGGATGGAGTTAATTTTATATTGTAAGGTACACTATCAATTTTATGCAAGATATAATCAGGGACATAATACTTAGGTGACAAGTTTTTATCTTTTTTTATTTATTTAGAGACATATACTTATATGGATGCAAATGCATAAAGACCCCATCACCTATTAAAAAATTTCACTCACTATGGTGTTGATCATCATTTGATTCATTCTATTTAGTACCATTGATAAATTCTCTTGCGAACTAACTAACACCTCAAGTTGTTGGTGAATGTGTTCCTCAACAACTCTAACCTTAAGATGCACTATAAAATATGAATTGATGGATGGGGGTGATACCTATGCAATGTCACAAATTGAGACATCTTGGAATAAGTGTGAAAAGAAGTCTTATACCACCATTAAATATGTGGCAACCAATGAAACCATTTATCATATTTATCAGAAACAAAATAATGAAGATACCCTTATAGATATTTATTGACTACCTCTATTTGACCACTAGATTGAGGATGGTAATATGAGTTATGAGCCAACTGGGTTCCCAGACATGCAAATAATTTAGCTCAAAAATTACTAGTAAAAATGGGATCTCAATCACTTAAGATGTTATTTAGAGTACCACACAATTTCTAAACTATATTAAGAAAAGCATAATCTATTATATTAGAAATATATAACTATAATAAGGAAAAAAATGAACATACTTGGTGAGCTGATCCATAATTACCATGATAAAAATTTTACCCTCAGAACATGGTGACCCTGTAATGAAATCAATGGAAACCTCCTCCCAACACTAGCTAGTGATGGATAAAGGCTGAAAAACACCCAGGTCTTAATGGTTTCACCTTTATTTTGATAACATACCATGCATTAAAACCCATATTTATGGACATGCCCCTTGAGTCCTTCTCAAAATAAATCCTACTTGATTATATAATATGTTTTTAAATATATTGAATGACCTCCAAGTGGAGAGGTATGAAGTTCATGAAGAATTTTATGTTTTAGGAGAGAATGCTTAAAAAGGTATAATACATATTTATACCTTAATATTTTCCGCTTCCATGTAAATTTTTTAGATTCATCAGAACCCTAATGGAGATTTTGATTAAAATCCTTGGTAGCACTACCATTCTCTCATTTAGACCTTACTTCCTTTAGCTAATATGCCTACCACATGGTCATGGTGGATAACAATGCCTCTGATTCATCCCATTAGGAGAGGGCATCTATCACCACATTCTATTTTCCTTTATTATAAACTATTTAAAAATAATATCCTAATATTTTAGTCACCCATTTTTGTTTTTCTTTAGATGACAATCATTGCTTCAAAAAATATTTGAGGCTATCATGATCAGTCTTTACTTGAAAGTGATGACCCATCAGGTAAGATCTCCATTATTTATTGGTATGTAGAATAGCCATCATCTCTATCTCATAGATTGGTTTGAGCCTATTTTTTCCCTTCAGTTGGTGACTTCGAAATTCCCATGGTCTACCTTCTTGCATGATTATAAGCCCCATGTAATATCCTAATGCATCACACTCCATAACAAAAGTTTTAAAAAAATTAGGAGTAGCCAAAACTGGAGTTGTGCACATAGCCATTTTAAACTATTCAAATGCTTTATTATCTAAATCGGTCCACTAGAAAGAGTCTTTATTCAACAAAGAGGTGAGCGAGGTTGTAATGCTACCATAATTTTTGAGAAACTTATGATAGTAACCAATTATCCCCATAAATCCTCTAAAGTTTTTGAGGGACATGGGAACCTACCACTCCGTCATCACTTGGATTTTTGTAGGATCAAATTTTAGTCCATGTGAAATAATATAACCCTTGTAATCCACTATTTAGACACTAAAATCAAATTTGGAGGTTTGGTATAAAGTTGATGTTGTTCTAAAACTAAAAGTACCTATTTCACAATCTTTAAATGGTCTTCCCATTTTTTTCTATAGATGAAGATATCATCAACAAACACTAATACAAACTTTATTAAAAATATATTTAAAACAATATTCATCAAACTCTAAAATATAGATGGTACATTTGAGAAGCTGAAAGGCATGACCATAAATTCATAATGGCCTTCATGAGTTCTAAAAGTTGTATTAGGTATGTCCTCATTACAGATTCAAATTTGATGATACCCAGAGTGAAGGTCTAACTTGGTAAAATAAACAACAACATTCAATTAATCTATCAAATCATCAATTACTAGAATTGGAAATTTATATTTCATGGTGTATTTATTGAGTTATCTATAGTCTAGGCACATTCTCAAACTTTCATCCTTCTTATGCACCATGAACACCAGGGATAAATATTCACTTTGACTATGGAAAATGATTCTTTCCTCCAAAATATCCTATACCATATTTTCAATTTCACTCTATAAACACCTAAAATTGGCCACCAATGACCTCCAACCAGGCTTTTGATCAATTTCTATAAAAAATACACAATTTGGCCAAAAAACACTAAAACACACTAAATGATGTGAACCTGTCACATTAAGGTACCAATTTTGGCTAGAGTATCATTAAATGAGGTAGTATAATTTATGAATTATCTAAATTTGATCAGATTATTTTGAGTTAAAATGACATTTTTGCACCTGGGTGCTTTGGATTGCTCTTTTCTACCAATTTTCTTACATGAGACATTTACCTTTGTTATTTTGTGTCAAAAACATCCTAAATGGGATAATGGATCCAACATATCTAACATATCCTTCCAATTCTAATATACTTAAATTTTGAGCCAATAATATGACATTTTAACCAATTTGATTAAATTGTACACCAATTACCAAGATTTGAACCAAAATTGTTAAATCATGTTTAAGTCTAATCAATATGAATTAAGAGATTAAGTTAATTTTCCATGAAACTTGTTGAATATTTTTTTTTGAAAATTGATATTGAATAAATTCATCATTAAATAACATAATTTTTATGGGGTGGCATCCACAAGCCATAAATTCATAAAATATCAGGATTAAGCCATCCCATGCCTCATCAATGCCTCCCATGCCTCATAAATTACCCTTCTTCCCAAATCATGATGAGACTATTTACTAATTTTATTTACATAATTAGATTAATTCATGGCCACACATTTTCATCTTGAGATGGACAATCATGGTTAATCCAATCCCTTTTGAAAAATATATAAATAGGAGGCCCCACAACCATAATTTTAAGATTGGATATTGAAAAATTACAATGCTTAAATCATTCCAAAATCATTGCATTTTAGTGTTATAATGCTAAATTATTGAGCCAAGCCAAGCCAAAGCCAAAGGTGCCAAGAAGAGATGAAGGTAGCCACTCTCCATTGAAGAAGATCTCTTGAAGCACAAGCTGGGAAAGCCAAAGAAGGAGAATTTTGGAGAAATCAAGGATTTGGTAATAAATTTGTGTTTTGTGTTCATATCTCTCATTTATTTCCATTTTTTTAGTTGTGTTTTCAAATGGTTTTTCTACATTAAGCTCCCGCTAGTGACTAAGCCTAGAGATGTTATGTTAGTTAGTGTGTTTCTTTCATTTTGTTTTCATTTTGGAACTAACATGATACTAAACATCCTCTCTTGAGTCAAATTACAAGTCTACATAATGGCATGCCTAGTGGGACTGTACCCCATTAATTTGATCAAATAACACTTACAAGCAACATACTAACCATTGTCATGTAAGATCTTGGAGTGTGGAAGCAAAGAAGGTGAAGATTTGAGCACAAATTAATTTTTTGTAAGTCATAGTTTTGTTCTTGAAATTGTGTAACCTGACTCAACTATGTAACTTGGCTACCAACCCAACTCAAATCCCAACCTGATTTAGCTCCCAACCAGACTCGACTACCAACCTAACTTGGCTACCAACCTGACTTGGCTCCTAACTTGACTCGGCTACCAACCTGACTTGGCTCCTAACCTGAATCAAATCCCAACCTAACTCAACTCCCAACCTAACTCAACTATGTAACCCAACCCAACCTAAGAGCTCAAGTTATTAATTTCACTTGGAAAAATTCTTCAAAGCTAAAAGAAGTACTGACCATTTTATTTCAAGATTTACTTGAACAAGTGCTAAACAAGCTTAATTAGTACTTCCACACTTCTTTTTAGATGTTATAGAAATAATTAGGCATTTTCACTTTGGGTTTAAAGAGGAAAATATCCATGTTTGTGTTGAATGTTTTGATTTTTCTTTCAAAGTTTATAACTTTAAGCTAAGGGGTTAAAAGAACACCACCACACATTTATTTAAGTGATATAAAATTGAATACACTTCAAAGTTTTTGCAAGTTGTTTTCATTATTTGTTTAGTCTAAACTTGTTTGAGTAAATAGGAGTTGTGCATGTATACTCTCCCATCCTTCCCCTTTAGGTAATTTTTGGGATTAAAAGTACCAACTTATTTTTGGGTAGTTATCAATTATTTTTAATTGTGCATATTAAAGCCAAGGGAGTAGTCATGAATATAATCAAACACTTTTAATTTGGTGCATTGAAATTAACTCAATTCAAATATTTAAAAACTTGATTATTAATTATGTGTTTTAGTGAAAAGAGACGTGCATGTATGATCTCCAATATATCTGCTTTAGGGAAATTTTGAAATCAAAAGTGCCACCTCATCACACTTTGAGCCTAGTCTAAGGCATATAAATAATGTCATTTAAATCCCCACCCAAAAGCTCATTTTAGTATTATGTAATCTTGAAGTGACCATAACATATTTCTATTGTGTCATTTATTTCATTGCATATTGGTTTGTGAGTGGGACTTAATTACCTTCCACAAGTTCTTTAGGGAAGCTTTGACCTAAGAATTCATCTCCTAGCATTGTTTTCAACCCCTCTCTGTGGGGGGGTATATAAATCAGGATCACCCCACAAGGATCAGAGCTTTGAAGAGTTAAGCCACCTCCTAGCACTAGGGCTAAGCCCAAGACATATAAGCACATTGGACATCGCACTACATTGAACAAGTGACAAATGTAGTGGTTGTAAAAAGGGCTAGACCTTTTTGTAACAAGCCAAGGCTATGGACCCATTTGACATGTTGATTCTCTTGTTTGATAACATGAAATTTGTTAGACATGGGATCCATATAGAACATTTAAAAACTTGATTATTTAGTTAATACCACTTTATTATACCTTATTAGTTTAGGATTTAAGATGAGTAGTTATTTAATTTATCCTAGATTACTTGGCTTTTATGTGGAGTTAAAACTTGGTGTTAACAAAAAATGACATAACTAAACACATTATCCCCAAATTTATTTGAATAAAGGAGGCATTATGATACCTAAGTGAAAACATCTTTTTTATTGTTCAAATTCATCATCATACACTTTGTGTCATATCTTTCAATTTGGTGTAGTTATGCTACCCATTTGAGTCTAGACCTTTTTCCACATTTTGTTTAAGTCCCTCATTGATATTTTAAATTCAAAATTGGACTCTTCCAAGTTTTAAAGGTTGATGTGTTAAATTGGGTTCACCAATTTATACTTGAATTTTTTTAACTTGAGTTAAATTCCCAATTTGAATTGAGGGTGGTTTTTAGACTCAACATCATTATCATCATTTGCTAGGGATAAAGTCATCTTGCATATCCCTCACTCTTTGAGTCCTAGGTTACATTTTCATACCATCCATCCTATTTCACCTATAATCTTAGGTCCATTTGATAACACACTTTTGCCTTAGAGATTTATCAATCTTTGTATGTGTACCATTCAAGTTGAAGAGGGTAGTGTTACGCTACCAAAATTGTGTTGGAACCATTTTTTTTCCTTAGAGTCTTGAAACAAGCACTTCTCACATATTTTGAGTAATTTAGTATTGTTATACTAATTAAATTATTTTGAGACTTTTTTTCATAGAAATCTTTGTGTAGAGTCTTAGTTGCTCCAAAGATCTAACCATTTTGAGTTTTCTTTGAGATCTATTTGTCTAACATAATTATGCCATTCACCTTTGCCTAGCTTATCAGTCAAAAGAATCTAGCCTTGTGCCATTATTTGGGAGAAAATAAACTATCCCCAAGTGTCTTTAATTTCATACCTCGTACTTATTGATCAAGTTTATGCCCAAGAGTCAAATGCCTATTTTTTTAGAAGTTTTTCAAATATGTTAGATTAAAAATCTCATCTTTTAAAGTCTAGATTTTGAAACTATTTGGCCAAAAGACCTAGCACATAATTTGTTTGATCCTATATTTTGACATTATGTTTGCCAAAATACCTAGAAACTTTTATTTTTCCTAAAGTAGATTTATTTGAAACACTTTGACCTAAAAATTGGCATTTTGATTTGTGGTCCTATTACTTGACCTTTTTGTGTGAGATGTGTAAAAATTAGATACTTGATGTTATTTCATTTTATCATAGGTCATTTCATCAACATTTTTTGGATATACATATCTATAATTTTGACCAAGTTTGAACATATTTTTAGATATTTCCTTTTTAGAGTTTATAAAGATCTATTTCCTTTTTTGTGAAACATTTACTATGGTCACCAACATGTATTCCTACACTTGTAGTCACCTTATGTACAATTTAAGAGTTAGCAATGTGGTTGCATAAGAATAAATGGTTCAAAACCCATATGGGAATAATATTACTTAGATCCCTATCCATCTTATAACACTAAAATAGGGGCACAAAAATAAAATCCATTGGCTCATTACTTGGTAAACACACCTACTTACTCAGAACAGGATCAAGAAAAAATTGGATAATATCTAGCTTTGGTACCTATGGTTGAGGAACTAGTTCCTCAACAACCATACTATGTTATTATACCATCCACATATGATCCTTATCTATTTGAGAATCACTTTTTGGAAAACAAGGATGAAATCTTGGTTAGAGATATATAAGTAAGGGCCAATTTTATCGCAGACTTCCACCATCAGAATTTGTCAAGCCTAATAAGAATGCCTCATAACATAATTTATAATCAATAGGCTTTTACTATCAATCCTTTATCTCTAATCCAAATTACATATCAAGACCCTGATATGTTTGTTAAAATAAAGAAACTCATGGAATATCACTTTGTACAAATGCAAAAAGCATATCAAACATACTTGAACGTAGCATGAAATTTTAACCAAATGAATATGTTTAATAGGACTCTCATTGATTTAGTTCCTTTGACATGAGTGTTAATAGAGTTAACTAGTCAAAAAAATAAAGGTGTTTACCCCAACCTGCAAAACACTTTGGTTGATAAGTTGGTTCATAAGCCAACCATTAAAGAAGTATCTTCTATTTATACATATAATAGTGATCAAAACATAGTGGATAATGTGAAAGCAACATCCAATCCAAACCAAAGTGGTGAAAATACCCCAAAAACTAGTACATAAATGAGTGTACCTTTAGTTAACACCATGAGTGGTTATTAAAATCAAGGAGTAGGATTTTATACATCCTAACCTCAACTAAATACTTCTACTAATCCTTAACAAACTAATTATTCAATTACTCAATCAATAGGATCAGGTAATCAACCAACAACCAATGTCGTGCCTCCATAATAAAATGTGAAAAATATTAATCAATAAATAATGAGAAATATTCCACAACAATAGGTATAATCCAACATACTAATGAAATAGAGGTATAATATATTACCACCTCAATAGGGGATAACCAATGTTCCACCTCACCAGGTAGCAACAAACATAGCTTGTCCCTCACAGACCAATATAACAGTTCAAAGCCAAATGATGTCTAGTAAATAATGTATGATTATTGGTCAGTGATAGATGCCAAATTTATAACAAGCATCAACTTCCCAATAGGTATTCATGAAATAAAAAGGTTCTAATGTTTCTCAAGTGCCAATTAGGCAACCTTTGCCTTTTATGTAGATTGTGTCACTAGTTTAATGATAGGGTCTTGGTTCACAAGTACTCCCTCAATAGTAAGGTTTGATTAGTAAAAAACAAGTCCCTATTCAACCCTATTAGGCATAATATGGCCATATCCCTCCATTTAAACCTCAAAATTCACAAAACCAAACCTAATTACCTAACTCAAACCAAAATATCACACCATAGTATGTGTAATTCCAATAATAAAACCCTAATTCATGTATGCATATTCTTAGTCCATTCCTTAACCAAACTAATATATCTCAATAAATACCTCCATCATACCTAAATGAAAGTGCTCCACTTGTGACCACTCAACCATATACCTAGGCCAATATTGTGCCTCAAGCTAATGTTTCCTCTAGTTTCCTACCCTAAAAAGTATAACAGATGAAGGATGTAATTATTGCCATCCAAGTTGGAAAATAGTTTAAATTTTTTAAGTTAGATGACGTGTGTTCCTATCCATTTAACATAGATTAATTATAGATACCATTTCCTCTAGGATATGAACCACTAAAATTTGATAAATACAAGGGGAAAGGTGACCCAAAGGCTCATTTAACTGAATTCTTTATTGTATGCTAGCTAGTGGCATATAAAAACATATACCTTTTACTATTTTTCCTAAAGAGTCTAGCAGGACAAGCCTTGGGAGGGTTTTTAAATTTACTTTATAATTTAGTATCTAATTTTGATGATCTTTCAAACAAGTTTATGCATCACTTTTCATACAATCTTGAGCATGAGATTTTATTGGTCAACTTAACACAAGCCAAGTAGAATGTCGGTGAGAGCTTTGTAAGTTATCTATAGTGATGGAGAGCCCTTATAAGAGAATTCACCTATAGTTTACTAGATAAACAATTAGCCATTGTGTTTACTAAAAATTTACATATTGAGATATCCTATCATCTAGAACTATAATGTGCACATACCTTTAAGGAGATCATTGATAAAGGTTTGTTCATCAAGCAAGCCCTAATTAATAAAGGGATCATCAATATCACCTCATAAAATTATAATAAAGGTAACAATATAGGAAATGGCCAAAACTAACACCTAATCTAAGCACAAGCATCACAACTGGTACAGGCTAATAGTAATGAAAGACCAAGGCAATTCAACCACAATAAAAATGTTATTAGAAATAAAGTCATAGAGTCACATCACATCCAAACAATAAAAACACCATCTAATTAGCCTATGCAACATATTCAAATTAATCTTAACCCACAACCTTTTCAACAAATGTAGCATGCATAACAACATAGGGCTACATAACTAATGCAATAAACTTTGCCATTACAAACCCCTCCTACAAGGAGAATAATGCTTACTCATTGCATTTTTAGTGATCTTGGAGAGCCTATTAAATCTATATTTTAGAAGATTGATACTAATAATATGATTATCTATCCTATACCAAAACATTATACTCAAGGCATCCCTTATCTTGATTGGTACCACCAAAATGAATTTAGTGAATATCATCAGGTTAACAGACATAATTTGCACTATTGTGTGTAAATTAAACATTTTATTGAGGATATGTTGGAGAATAGGGAGATAACATTAGATGGTGGTGCTTCCACCTCTAATCAGACTCTTAAAATCTATCAAAACCCCTTTCCCCAATATAACAACTAGCCACAATAACAACAATAACAATAACAACAACAATAGCCAGTACAACAACAAAATCAATAGTATCAACAACAAAGGTTGAACCAGTAGAATCAAAAACATAACCAATAATAACCAAACAATAAATAGAACCAAGGTCAAAATGGTAACAACCAAAAAACCTACCATGCAGTTTCACATGACTAAAATAGGGTTGTAGGCCATATTACAAAAGGTAGCATCAATACTATTTCCATCAATCTGAGACCAAATACCAATCAATTGAGACCTCTACTAAACAATGCCACTCAGCCAATTCACATTGGTAATCCTTTTTTGACTTAAGACCACACATAGATGAACCAACAAGTAAGGATAACTAATTTTGGACCATATACTAATAACCCATCATTACCTCATGACCATAGGTATACTAGCAACTGATACTTATCTTATTTGGTCCCCCAACATCACCAGTATTTATTAGCAACCATGGACCTATATTTAATCTTGATTGTGAAATAAAAACTTAGTGGTTAAATATTAACATTTCCAACCCATAGCCATAATCCACTTTTCCCATCACCCAACCCACCATTCAACCTCAAAATAAGCCATCTAACACTAACCAAGAGAATAAATTTAACATTGTGTAATAATTACAAAAGATGCTTTCAAAAATTACCATTTTAGATTTGTTGCATATGTCAACAATCCACAAGGATATTTTGAATGAGTTCCTTAGCCAATCCACTATTTCTATTGACATATCTCTTGATAAATTCCAAGCTTTGGTTGGACACCTAGCTCTAGCCCAACAAGTCACTTTCAACCAAAGTGATATGTCATCCCTTGGTCCACTCATTAACAATCCTTTGTACATTAAATTTTTCATAAAGTGACATAAGGTGAAATGTGTCCTTATAGACAATGGATTAGGTCTAAACATAGTGTCTCTAAAGCTCATCAAGCTTCTTAGGTACACCATGGTAGATCTTCAAACAAAGGCCATAACCATCAAATCCTATGATAATGAAGAATGAGAATCATAAGGAACCATCTATTTACTAGTTATCATTGGTACCTTGACCCATGATGAACTTTTCCATGTGTTAGATCTTGATTTATCATACAATATGATTTTGGGTAGACCTTAGTTACATGAAATTTGTGTAGTTACATTGATGTTGCATCAAAATATCAAGTTCTCCCATTCAGGGATGGAAGTTTTTATATCAAGATATTTGCATCCATATGAGCATTGTAAGCATCTATAGGCCAAGTTTAAGATTTAGAACTATCATTTTGACATGAATCCAATGGCCAAGAAAAATAAGGGAAAAGTGATACTCCTTGATTCCTTAGAGGACAACTACATTGATCCTAATACCCTTGATTCCCATTCCCACATACCACCTCCTAAAATATCAAACCATTATACCATCTCATATAATGGCCTTGGAGAGTATTTAAACCATTATACCTTTCATATTGTAAACCTTCCATAGAACCCAAAGTCCTTTGGAAGACCTAAGGCTAAGCCACTTCATCTAGAATGGAAACAAAAGGGAAAAGGTAAAGGACCTACCATGTCTATACTAGAATCTAGCCTATAATATGACCTTATTAAGGGAGATGAATCATGGTTATATAATGACAAGAAGGCCAAGTGTTATGAGAATGCCAAATATCATAATCTCAATAGGATCATGAAGAATCGTGACTATGATAGAAGAGGCCTCAGACCAAATCAATAGGGACACTTGAGCCAATTTCCATGACTAAATATAAAGGGCCCTATGGACTTAGATTTAAACCACCTAGGGTTGACCCCATATAAATTACTTATGTTCCATTACCATCGACTAGTGATGAGGATGTTGACAACAAAGCAAAGTCTAATCATAGCCTTTTTTATGACCTCATCGAGACCAACTTGTTTAACCCTCATTCTATTTATACCTTTAGACTAATCATTCATCACAACCCACTACCATTGTACTATCCCCAATTGATATACTAGGACTAGTAAGAGTCCAACATGTCAATTGATGAGTTTCAAAATGATGAGGATTTCTATGATTTTCTCATCTTTAAAGACATTGTTCTATTAGGGGACCATAAATCAGGGTTCTTAATCAAGTTGGATCTTGAAGCCTATTTTGGAGAGTGGATGAACACCCTTAGCCAAAAGAAAATAATTAAAACATTAAAGTCCCAAATTTAAAACCTCTTTGAGGTACTTTTTAACCAAGCTAAAAGTAAAGAAAAAGGCTAGTCTAGTGGTGAAAACCTATTTTAAGTATTATTAGATGGGGGTGTTCATCCTTCTTCAACCATAGCTCAAGAGACCACTAATGATAAACTTATCTATGAGTCTAAGTTTAATTTTGAAGAAAAATCTTTTGATCAAATCCTTCAGGAGTTTTTAATAGTTTTTGTTACATGGCCAAACCTTCCATTAGGGGACTCTGATTCATCATGCCTAGGGGAACTCAAAAAGCCAGTCCTAATATAAGAATCTAATGTTGCCAACCAGTTCAAATATTTTCCCACTATCCTTGAAAATGGTTCAAACCTTCTAATGGAAGATACAATAAAGGTTAACGTCAGGTATCCAAATGACCCAAAGTGGATCAAGATAGGTGATTCACTTACTGAGAAGGAGCATGAAGTCCTTATATCCCTTTTAAGGGATTTTGTAGATATTTTTGCATGGACATATTCTAACATGCCAAGTTTACACCCTACCTTAGTTCTACACCACATTGTGGTAAATCTTGATTCTAAAATAGTAAAACAAAAGCTATACAAAATACATCCTCACATTGTTGTATTAGTGAAGAAAGAGTTAGAAAAACTCTTAGAAGTAGGATGTATTCAATCGATCAACTATTTAGAGTAGATCTCAAATATTGTGTGAATTATAAAAAATCTAGAAGGGATTATAATTTTTACTAATTTTCATGATATAAACAAAGCTTGCCCTAAGGATAAATTTCTAGTGCCGAACATTGACATGATCATCAAATTTACTTTGGGTTATGAAATGCTTTCATTAATGGATGACTTTTCGAGATACAACCAAATCAAAATAGCACTAGAAGACCAACATAAGATAATGTTCAACACTCCATGGGGAACATTATATTATCAATTTATGCTGTTTGGTCTTAAGAATGTAGAGGCCACCTACCAAAGACCCATGACTTTCATATTTCATGATATGATGCATGACATTATTGAAGACCATGTTGACGACATTATTGGTAAATAAAAAACTAGGGCTGAATATCTAGTAGTGATATGTAGAATATTTGAAAGACTACACGAGTACAAAGTTAGACTTAATCTTAAGAAGTGTGTCTTTAGAGTCACATCAGACAAATTTCTTGGCTTCATTATATCTCATTGAGGTATTGAATTTGATCTAGCCAAAGTCCAAATAATAACAAAGATGAAACCTCTAACTAATTTGAAGCAACTTTATAGTTTGCAGGGCAAAATATATTCTATTCAACACTTCATATCATAATTAGTCAACAAATGCCATCATTTTATGTATTTTTTGAATAAGGGAGTCATATTTCACTAAGATGATCACTACCAAATAGCCTTTTAGTAGTTAAAAGACTCTCTAGTAACTCCACCTATTTTATTTCCTCCTATGCCTACAAGGCCATTCTTATTATACCTATTTGTGACTAATAATGCCTTGGGGGAACTTTTGTCTAATCATAATGATAATGGCAAAGAGCATGTTGTGTATTATTTAAGCCATACATTGATCATGTATGAACATAATCATACGCCCATAAAAAAAGCCTACTTATCCATGATCTTTGTAGCTCAAAAACTATGTCATTACATATTAAACAATAAGACCATGGTTATTTCAAAAGTAGATCTGCTCAAGTATCTACTATCTAAAATAACTTTATAAGGATGCATGGCCAAATGGATCATGCTTCTTAGTGAGTTTGACATCGAGTACATCAACCAAAAATCCATTAAAGGGAAAGTTCATGTAGATTAGCTTGTTGAAGCACCCTTTACTAATATAAAGCCACTCACATTCCAATTTCTTGATGAATCTATATGATCATCATTGACACATCTATTCAGGAGTAGCACTAGAAGCTATATTTTGATGGATCATTTAGAACACATGGATCAAGGGTAGGGATTTTATTTATTACATCATAGGGGAATATAATCCCTAAATCATTCAAGATTAGTTTCCTTATATCAATAACATGGATAAATATGAAGCACTTATTGTATGAATTCACTAAGTAGTATAATGGAACTTATCTCATCTCAAGATTTATGGTGATTTTTAGCTAATCTTCAATTAGGTTATAGACCAATTTTAGACCAAAAATGACAAGTTGGTTATATATAAGTCCATTATTAACACTCTCAAACAATAGATTGTCAACATTTAGTTTGAATATATACCAAGGGTAAGTAATAGAACTATAGATGCTATGACCACTATTGGATCTCTTATTCGACAAGTAGACACAACTAAAGAGTATCAGTTCCTTATTGAGAACTTGTTAGCACCAGCTTATGAACCTTAAACCATTGTGATGATTTGTGATTTTATTGGTCCTAGCTCTATTTGGTACTAAAACATTTATAACTACCTCCATGACTAAGTTTTACCATCTCACCTATTGTAAAAACAATCCAAAGCCTTCATCCACCAAACCACTCATTATAACTTACTTAGATGAACCCTTTACTACCATAGTTTTTATGGAACTCTACTACATTAGTTAACTTTAGTAGAATATATGCTACCGTTATAGGAAGTTCATGAAGGAATATGTGGATCCCACATTAGTAGGGCCATCCTATCCAAAAATCTCTTTTGTATTTGTTATTATTAGCCCATGAAGGATGTAGATGTAACTACATATGTAAATAAGTGTGATAAGTGTCAACAACATGCCAATTTGATTGATGCCCTATCCAAGACTCTGAAACCAATGTTGACACCATGACTATTTGCTACATAGGGCCTTGACCTCATTAGGATGATCAATCCCACCTCATTCAATGGCCATAAACATATCCTTACCACCACTAACTATTTCACTAAGTGGGTTGAAGCTATACCCCTACCTCACATGACTAGAAAGCAAATTTTCAAGTTCATTTTTAACCATCTCATTTACCTCTATATCATCCATTTTGACATTGTATTTGATAATGGAGTATCATTCAAGAATAAGGATGTTGAAAAGTTATGTGTCAAATATAACATCACATAACACTTTTTTATGGCATATTACTGTTAAGGTAATTTCTAGGTTGAAGCATTAAACAAAACCATTGTCAACATTCTCAAAAATATTATCAATGATGTTGATCATAATTGGCACCTTCAAATATTTTTCACCCTTTGGGAATACCATACCAATCATCATACACCCATAAGAGCCACTCCATATTCACTTATTTATGGTACATAATCCATCCTTCCCATTGAGGTCGAGTTATCATCTCTACACATCTATTTTAAGCATGTCCTAGATGAAAATGACTATTGAGTAGCTCACATGTAAGAACTAGAGTTACTTGATGATAAATTCATGGATGCAGTGAATAATCTCCAAGCCTATTAGAATTAACTTCAAGGCCACTATAATTAGTGCATGAAACATAGATAATTTAAACTTGGTGATCTTGTCCTTAAAGAAAACCAAAATAATACCATAGATAAAAATAAGCATAAAGGTAAGTTCAAACCTGAATGAGTTGGTTCTTTCATCATTACAACAAACTTTAGAATAAGAGCATATATGCTTGCCACACTAGACAAACACAAACTTGATGAGTTGATGAACATTATCCACCTCAAGTGGTACTACACTTGAGTGACTTGGTGTATTTTCTATAAGGACCATTTCAAGTTGTATCATTTTATCAATCTTCTTTGTACTATACCATTTTATCATCCTATCATCATACCAACCTGTCACTTTTCTTATCACATGTTTTTTTATCATACCTTCTCATCAATCGAGCTGATTTCTCACTCCCTACCCTACCATATGACCTTAGTTTTTGTTCCTTTCATTCTAGAACCACATTTAATAAGAGGATTCAACTTTAGTTTTAGTAGTTGTTTCACACATTTCAGAGAAAGGTAGTATTTTTGAGTAGTAAGACAATAGTTTGGTAGTTTCATCCTTCATTCTTTGTTTAATTATCTCCCATTGTCTTGATCCTAATTATAACCACCTATGGGTAAATTAGTATCATTGACCTATGCTATTGTATACTATTTACAACCACCTATAGGCAAACTAGGGGCAACACTTGTTTATCATGCTTGGACATACCAACTAGCTATTTCCTATGTTATACTATGCCATCATACCAATTGTACCTATTTTGTTTGAATTGGTTGCTACACTAGTCAAAAACCTACATTACAAGGTATAATTATAGTGACTTGAAGTCCCATCTTAGGACTTTGTAGGTAGTGCTTGATACTTATTGAGGTTAACTTGATCACCCTAAGCCATGTTCTCAGCATTTTATGAGTAACCTAAGCCATGCTCTTGCCATTTTGTGAGTAACCTAAGTAAAATTATCGCTATTTTTTGAGCTTGGACGATTTAGTATGTCATCATTCTTTGATCGATTTGAGATACCTATAAAATTCCAAAAACATTGACCACTTCTTTACCTTAAAGATTCTAGGAACCCTTACTAAGTCACAAGTAAATCACTTTCACTTATTTTCCCCATCTTTTTTGGCCCTTTTTCTCACACACTTTCCATTTTTCAAGATCATTCCTACTCTTCTATCACATCCATCATGTTTTTTTCTTATCTGTTATCATTTTCTACCCATTTATTGGGAGAAATACATTTGGCCTAAATTTTTTGTTGGATATTATGTCCATAGAACTATGTTGGTAGTGTCTACTTACCTAGTGCATATGGAGATAACTTTTCCACCCCCTTACTTTTATTTTATTCCCCCATTCATGTTTGTTTTCTAAGTTTTTGCCTATTTTCTAGGGGCAATGTTCATTGCATAGGTTTAAATCATGTTGTTTGTACTAACATTAGGACTAATTATTCTTTGTTTCTTTCCTTATTTCTTTTTTTATTGTGTGTGTGCCGATTTGTTTGCTTCTTTGCACTATTTCCTTGATTCAATATATGAGCATTCATTAGGTGATTCCTTTCACATTTATACTTGAATCCATCCATATTCATATGTTTACAATATCATCATAGTTTTTATCATTGGTGCATTATTTTCCCTTGAGTTTTGGATTTTAGGAGTTAGTCCTTATGGATCTTTCAGCCTAGTCCTCATGGTGTTCTATCATGAGGCTCACCATCAAATGATATAAAAAAAATTAGGTTTAGGATGTCTACTCAACAATGGTGGAATCAACATCTTCTTGACATCAGTATCCCAATCCAATCCCAATCATATCCCAAATAGAGTAATTAAATAATGAAATAATTACAACCTTTATTAGTTTAGATGAACATCTCCCTACTAGTAGGTTGTCATAATTTATATTTATCCTTTGTATCAAGTTACCCACATCATATTTTCCATCATCATCTAATCAATCATGTTTTCCATAATTGGGTTCCAATGATTATAACCACCTTTAGGTAAATCATTGTGTTCTCACCAACTTTAATTTATTTTTGTCCAAGTAAGGGCATGTTGTTATCTTTTTTTTCTATCCTAACTAGGATAACTCCATCTGCTTAATGATCATAACCACCTTTAGGTAAATCATTGTGTTATCATACCATGTTACCATTATCAAGGTACAATGCTTATAACTACCTTTAGGCAAACCATTGTACACCATCCCACTAGAATTCTCAATTATTTTGACTAATTTTTCAAAATTATTGTGTTCTCACTCCATGATCTTCATATATTTGGTCCCCTTATTTTAATTCTTTCTTTTGAGGGACCATTTGTTAATGTACTTATGCCAACCATTCCCTCGAGGGGGCATCCTATAATTCATTAATTGCCATTGAAGTTGTAAGCATACAAGACCTTTTCATTCTTTGAGAATATGTTATTATGATTATAGTTTGCAATGCCTTCCCAAATAAGGGCAAACTGTAAACACCTAAAACTAGCCACCAATGACCTCCAACTAGGCTTTTCACCAATTTATATCAAAAATGCATATTTTGGCCTAAAAACACTAAAAACATTAAATGTTGTGAACCTATCATATTTAAGTATCAATTTTGGCCAAAGTATCATTAAATGAGGTAATGCAATTTATGAAGTAGCAAACTTTAATCAGATCATTTTGAGTCAAAATGACATTTTCACACCTAGGTGCTCTATATTGCTCTTTTCTACCAATTTTCTTTCATGCGACATGTACCTTTATTATTTTGTGTTAGAAACATCCTAAATGGGATAACATATAAAATTCATCTAACATCACCTTTTAATTCCAATCTAGTCAAATTTTGATCCAATAATATGACATTTTGACCAATTTGATTAATTTGTGCACCAATTGCCAAGATTTGTACCAAAATTGATAAATCATGTTTAAGGCTAATCAATATGAATTAAGAGATTAAGTTAATTTTCCATGAAATTTGTTGAATATTTCTTTTTTTAAATTAATATTGAATAATTGCATCATCAAATGACATCACTTATATGGGGTGGCATCCACAATCTACAAATACATAAAATATCCAGATTAATCCCTCTCATGCCTCATCACTGCCTCCCATACCTCATATATAAACCTTCTTTCCAAACAATGATGAGGGTGTTTATGTATTTTATTTGCATAATTATATTAATTCATGGACACACATCTTCAACCTTGAGATGGATGGTCATCATTGATCCAATCCATTTTTAAAAATCTATAAATAGGAGGCCTCAAGCATAATTTTAAGCCTGGATAGTGAAAAGTTATAATTATTAAATCATTTCATTTTATTTTTATAATTCCAAATTGTTGAGCATATCCAAGACAAATCCAAAGGTGCCAAGAGGAGATGAAGGTAGCCACACTCCATTAAAGAAGATCTCTTGAAGCACAAGCCGAACAAGCTAAAGAAGGAGCCTTTTGGAGAAATCAAGGATTTTTTAAGAAATTTGTGTTTTGTGTTCATATATCTCATTTATTTCCATTTTTTTAGTTGTGTTTTCAAATGGTTTTTTCTCATTAAGATCCCCCTAGCGACTAGGCTTAGATATACTATGATAGTTAGTGTGTTTCTTTCATTTTATTTTCATGTTGGAACTAACAAGATACTAACCATCCTATCTTGAGTCAAATTACAAGTATACACACTCTTTTGGTCATAAGGATTCCTATAATTTCTAATTTTGGGTGGTGTACTTCCTAAAATGAGCTTGATGGCATGATCATGTGCACAACTAGGAAGAAGTCCTTTTGGCATGTCATCAAAAATAAGAGAATGTTCATCTAACATAATTTGAAAATTAGGATGTGTATAATACTTGGTTGGTTGAAATTATATGGAAAATAATCATGCCACAAATGCTTATGCAATTTTTTTGAGAATCTTCATCATTTGATGTGAACTAACTAGTTGTGGAGATTTAACATGCAATTCACATAGTTCAAAGGTCCTACCTTATGAATGGAAACTCATGAATAATTATTGTAAATTCATCTCAATAATGTCCAAAGTGGTGAGATACTACACTTCCAAAATAATGTTATATCCTCCCATGGGAATAAAAAACATAGGGGAATCTAGAAAGTAGGCTCTCATAGCAAGCTTAATGCTATGACATTTTCTAGAATAGTTGATTGTACCACCATATGCAATCATGACCTAAAATTATAGATCTTGGTAAATGAAATAGTTAAAATGATTATCTAACTTACTATTGATGAAGTTATGTGTAATCTCAGTTTCAATTAACATAGTCACCTTTTGTCTCTTTAGGAAACCAACCAACTTAAAAGTTTGACGAGTACTAATGCTTAAAAGTACATGATAGGAAAAATTAGGTTGAGAATAATTAGATTCATCCTTGGGTTTTTACAAACCTACCCCTAAAGCCTCAAAATCTTATTCCCCCTCATTGGATCATTCAATGTAACATAAATTTTCAACACATCGATGTCCTTTGCTCCATTTGCTATCACATACAAAACACAAACCTTTTACACACATTTCTTCAACTTGTTGAGGTGTCAATCTATTAGGATTTATAAATGATGGTGTTTAGAAAGTGTGTTCATACACATTACTGAAAGGTATTCATTTGATCAATTATTTTTCCTTATCTAGACATGACCTTGGTATGGGTTCAGATACATTACTGGGATGAAACATGCAAACCTTCAATTGGATGCTATCTTTGAGGCTGCACAAAAATAGGTTAGTCAAATTTTACTTAATGATGTCTACCACAAGTAAATAGATATTATAAAATTAATTAATGTAGTCCTTGACCATCCTAATTTGTCAAAACCTAGATAGCTAGTTAAAGTAGTTTTTTGAGGCATTATTGTGATAGTGGAGTTGTAACTCTTCAAAAACTATAATCTAGGTAACCAAAAGACCCTTATTTTTATTTTTAGCACACAACTAGTGATACCAAATAAAATACTTAGGTTATAGATATAGAGAGGCCATGACCACCTTTTGTGAATAGGGAATCGGATGTAGATAAAATAAATTTTCAATTTAAGTCATCCATGTGAGTGGATCATTACCATCAAATTGTGTAGGTCCACTTTTGATAATAATGGCTTCATACCATGGTTGACATTATGATTGTTTAGATGAGGAGAACCAAACTAAAGTGGTGGAGGGTTATTTTGAAATTAATGAGTTGAAAATTTGTCTAATTTCCCATTGATTTGTTTCAATTGATCCTAGAAGTTATTCAGGTCCCATCTCAGCCATGTGAGGTCCCCTTTAATTATATCAAGATCATATTTTTTCACCATGCCTTGTAACTCTATCTTGAGTTATTTAACTACCTCTAAAATACTTGAATCAAAAGTTTCTAACTCCATGTCATATTTATGAGGAGTTTTAGGCATTTATTTCCCTTATTGAGACCATGAGTGTTAGGCCTTGCCATGCATAAACCCTATGAGGGTCATGACCTTAAAATTTTTTATTTGAAGATGATACCATTACAATCACCTCACTAAGATGAATCTAATGATTGCTAATGTGTACAAGGGTGAAAATTGTGGTTCCATAAAAGTGTACCGGTGTAATATACCATTGTGATCATCTCATGGAGAGGAATCCAATGACTATTAATTTGCATAAGGTCAAAAAAAATTCTAAACTCACAACAACACCATGGTGATGAAAAAAATTAATTCCTCCCAGATCACAAGTTATTTTTTTGTCCTTCTAGTGCTCATAATGACATATGCAAAAAAAGTACATCATAGAAACTCACCCAAATTGAATATCTGATACCACCTATAATAAAATTACTTAGATTATTTGTAACAATATAATGATATATCATAAAATTAAGATTAGAATAAATATATCCACCACAACAATTTCCAAAAGAGTATAATAATTTAATATTATGATTGAGCCACTTCAAGGAGGCAACCTCCAAAATAATGCAATAAGAACAAAATTTATAATATGATGATAAAATACTAGCCACTACATCCTATATATACTCTACTTAGCCAAGGTTATTCCATAGACTGACCATACAATGAACATAGATAAATACAATAATATAATATGAAGGTATATAAGCCACAAATTGGCCACACATATCCATAGATGCACTATAGGTTAAGGATGTAGCATATGGAGAGTAGAGTTTACAAGGAGAGTAAGGTGACTATTAATGAATGTTTGTAACAAGTCAATATGAATTTGGGTAGTTTTAAGACGTGTAAATATATTCTTTACTTTACTCCCTTAGGATCACATGACATTATCCTAAGCATGAATTGGTTAGTTTAAAAACTTGTGTAAATATATTACTTGATCCTATAAGATCACATGACATTGTCTAAAACTTGTGAAAATCAAGAATAACTATCATATTCCTCATATAGATGATCTATTTTATCAAATAAAACTAGTTGTTGTATTTTCAAATATAGATATTTGATTAGGGTATCATTAACTTTGCATCAAAGATGAACATTTCCATAAGATTGTATTTATAACCAGATATGGACATTCTAAATTTTTAGTCATGCCATTTGGACTAAAAAATTCTTTTACATTATTTATGAATTTAATGAATAGTGTGTTCCAATATTTTATCGACACATTTGTATTGGTGTTTTTAGATGACATTATAATCTATTGTAATAATGAACATAAATATGAGTATTACTTAAAGTTAGTTCTACAACACTTAAGGCAACATAAGTTGTAATTTTTTTTTATCAAAGTGCTCTTTATTTCAATCTAAAATTCATTATTTAGGTCATGTGATTTCTAAAGAACTTAAGGTATATCATGCAAAGATTAAAACCATTAATGAGTGGCTAGTTCTCAAGAATGTACATGAGGTAAGAATCTTCATGGGTCTTGATGGTTAGTATAGAAGATTTATATAAGATTGTTCACCCTATAAATTATTTAAAAAAGAAGTGTAATTTTTTTTATTAGTGTCTTAAATGTGAAGCATCCTTCCAAGAGATAAAACATATATTGATTACAACTCCTATTTTGACTATACCAAATCCCAATGATAATTTTAAAATATGGGTAGATGATTTTAAGGTGGGAATTGGAGCTATATTGACTCAAGATGGAAAGATGGTTTCCTATGAGCCTAGGAAGCTCAAGACCCATGGGCATAGTTACGCCACTCATGATTTAGATTTAGTTTCTTCCATTCATGCTTTAAATCAATAGAAGCATTTTTTTCTAGGTAAACACTTTAAGATTAAATCAAATCATCCTAGCCTTTGACACTTATTTACTCTAAAAAAGTTAAATATAAGACAAAGAACATTGTTGGAATTTATTAGTAAGTTTAATACTGACATTGATTATGTGAAAGGAAAATAAAATATAGTGGATAATGCTTTAAGTAGGTGAACCTACATTGATTCCCTCTAGGTACTATTTTCTAATTTTAAAAATTCTATGATTACATAGTAAAAATTTGATTTTAACTGCCTTAACATTTGTGTTAAATTAAAAATAACTTCTTATTCTAAATTTCTATTGATTTAGATGGTCTTCTAAGACACAATTATAATTTTTGTTCTATGTTTGGAAAAGTTGAGAGATTAAGTGCTAAATGATGTGCATATATCACCTCATTATGCATATCTTGGTGTCAATAAATTAACACAAGAACTAAAAGATCCATATTTATGTTTGGGGATAACAAAATATGTGGTTACATATGTATCTAAGTTCTTGGAATGCCATTGGGTGAAATCTGAGCATGGTCAACCCAAAGGCATAATTTTTCCTCATACCATTCCAAAAAGGAAATGTTCTATTATATATATGGATTTCATCATGGGATTATCTAAATATCATTAAAAACATGATTCCATCTTAGTTGTGATTGATAAATTCACTAAAGTGGCTTACTTTATTACTAGAAACATCATTGATGATGCTACCATTGTTGCTAAAATATTTATAAAATAAGTTGTATGACTTCATGGTGTAGCTGAAGTGATTATCTAAGATAGAGATAAGTTATTCACTTATCAATTTATCTTATCTTCCAGAAACAAATGGGTAGACTGAAAGGTTGAATATGATTATGGATTACATTTTGTGAATGTATGTCATGGATTAGTAGTATAAGTGGGAAGACTTCCTACACTTGGTAGAATTTGATTAAAATAACACCTACCATTCAATAATTAAGATGGATGCATTTCAAACCTAATATGGGTGATAATGTAGAACTCCATTGGGTTGGAACAACTTGGAAAACTATGTGTTTTATAGTCAAGGAGTTTTGAAAGAGTATGATGAGTAAATGACTACTATTAAATAAAGTTTGATGGCTTCCTCTAATTGGTAAAAAAGATATGTAGACTTGAAAATATCTCATAGAGATTTTGAAGTTAGTGATAAATTAGTTCTAAGATTAAGACCTCAAAAAAGCTCAATAAAGTTTGGAAAATATATTACATTAGCACCACACTATGTTGGACCTTTTGAGATAGTAGAAAAGATCAACCTGAAGGCTTATCATCTCATTCTTCTTCCTTATATGTCTAGAATTCATGATGTTTTCATATAACATTGTTAAGGAAATATGTTTCATATCCCTCACATGTTTTAAATTGGGATAGTATTTAGGTAGAGGGTGAGAAAAAAATTTACCTAGATCTTGGGATAACCCTCAAGATCTTGGCTCAACACAACATTGAGCTACAAAAAAAGGAAATTACAGAAACTATTGGTCCAATGGGATCAAATGGTAGTACCTAGGAAGATGAAAATATTTTTTGATAACATCATCCTTAATTATTTTAGGCTCTAAGGATGGTAACATTATTAAGGGAGGGTGGATGTCATGACCACACCTACCTAGCACATTGACTTTGATTGATTATCAAAACTATTTTAATATTATTTTGTTATGCGGGTATTTATTGCATACATTATTTGATTTGTAGAACATTACTTATTGGTTTAAATTAATTTTTAATCATTCATGCAATATTTTAGATGATCATATTATATTCTTCATTATTATTGATTATGATCAGATACTATTAATGTCTACGTGGTTTGATTTTATATATGCAACATATAAGTACAAGTTGGAGGTATAAGCATAGTTCTTGGTGGCAAAGACATGATATGCATGCAAACAAAAATGGTGATGTAGTAGTGTCAAAACCTAAGCAAAAACTTTGTCTTGGTCATTATATTTTATATTTATATTATTTATTTTGGATTCAATTTCTAGTTAGGTGGTTCTTGTGTCATTTATATTTTGTTTCTTTATGGTTAACTAAGAAATTAACCAAATAGTTTAATGTGAATGTGATTTATACCCACATAAATGATGAAATTAAATAGAATTAATTAAATTAAGAGGTTATAATATTTTTGACGAGAAATAAAATCCTCATTAAAATATAGGTTCATGTCTGTGTATAAAAATGACAATGAAATATCAGGAATGGAAAGCTAGCACCATGGTTGTGAAGTACATTATAAGACAAAGGAAATTATTTTATTAATTTTTATTATATAAAATAATGATTATTATATGTGTTAATATAGTCCATAAGGGACTAGGACTTACATTCAATAGTGTCATGTTTAAAGATTGAACCATAAATCATAAGACTTAGGTCAAGGGCATGGTGATTAAAATGTTTAAATATTACATCAAACCCTAAGCTATTAACTTAGGTTGAGGGTATAGTTAACAAAAGGATTTAAGTTACCCAACCATGAGTGATTTTTTTGACTTTTTAAAGTGATGATTAGGGGTTTTATGTCATTTTATAAGGCTCTTGATTTTGCATGGCAACCTGAATGAAGCTTGGGAAGTATGTATGTAGAGATGGAAAACCTTTTGATAATATTGAATGGTATTTTAATGTCATGTCATCCATGATTTTTGGTAATAATGGAATGGGAGTTCCACTCGATATAACTCATATTTTTATTGAATGGAATGGTCACTACCAATGGTGGCTAAAGAGTATGGGAAGAGGAAAAAAATTAAAAAAAAAAAAAGAAAAGAAGAAGAGATTTGTGCAAGTCATAAATCCTTCTTAATATCTCACTTGAATTATAAAAACATGTGTCAATTTTTAAATTTTAATGTTTCAATAAATGCATGTATTCATTATTATGAATAATGCATGGGGTTTGGAATATTGTTCCTACATAGACCTAAAATTTATTATAAATGGCACTTGGTTGAGGATACCTGATAGGGTTAGATAATTTAGGGTACTCAACCAAAGATGAAAAAGGTTAATTGAAAGATGGTGTAATGGACTATTTGGATTGCTTGGTTGATTGAAGATTTTACATAGTTTTTTAGTTTTCTTTATTTGGGTGTAAAACCTAGTTTTGGGTATTCTATTTTTGAATTTTTTAAAAATGATTATTTTTATTTAAGACCCCTATTTTAGGCTTATCTTGAGTATGGATAGTTGAAGATTGATACCTTAGGTTATTGGTTAGTATTACATTACTATTGTGGTTTGATTGAGTGTTATTTTTTTGTCTAGGTCACTACTTCCATCTTCAATTGATGGTTGGGGTGGATAGGAAAACCTATCTATGGTTGGGCTTATCTCAAGAATATGGATGGATTTAACTAAAAAAAATCATTTGTGGAAAAATTATATGTGGAACATTTCATTTATTATAAGGATTGCTAGTAAAATGGTTATTGTCTTTCTATACGAACATGTATTCAATTTGGATAACCTTGAATGGAAGACTGAGTGGTTTTCTATGTGATGTATGCTTGTAAAGCTTGTAAAGTTACATTCATTAGAAAATAATATTGGTTGAAATATATCATGAAACCTATAGAATATATCTTTTATATTATTTGAGATACATATTAATGTCCTTAAATTATGTTGGTTATATAAAGGATACCATAAATATCTTGCATTATGTAGAAATATCATTTGTTCAGGTATTCTATTGTAAATAACAGAGTTATAGGGTATATATTATATTATTTAAATTGCCATAGTAATTTATATATTATATGATTTTGATCATTTACTTAAGCAAAACAACATAGTTGAATAGTATTTTATGTATGGCAAAATTTATACCTTGTTAATATTCATTAATTTTGGTAAATAAGAAGTTGCAATTTTCTATAGTTATTTTAACATAAAATCATTATTATTTGATTAAATTATATAAAAAAGTAATGTATTGATTTGGAGATGATCCATAGAGATCTATATCACTCTAGTTATTAATATCATTCCTATTATGAAGAGATTGTTGACTTAACAATTCATTTTCATTATTTAAGAATTATTGCAATATGAAATGTTTCGTTATGAACTTTAGGATTTGGAAATTTGAAGTAAACACCTAAATATAGGTATTTATGTGATTACATATTTCAATAATTAATAATGATTTATTTTATGTTGATGCATAATTGAATTCATGAGGAAAGGAAAATGAATGGGTGGTCATCAATGTAAGTGTATTCACTTGATAATGATTATGAATATTTATATTACTTGTCATTCAATTCTTATGGATGTGCATGATGTTTTTTAAATTTTGGAAAAAATATTACACATATCTTAGGGGTAGTTATGCAGAGTCACTTTAGTTTGGAATTACAGATTATGTTTACCCTGATAGTAAATAGTTATGCTATTCTCCATGTATCATTTGAAGGGATTGTGTTTGTTATAAATCTTGAATTGATTAACCCCATGTTATTAGCTGGAAATAATTCATAATGGAATACATTCTCAACATGAAGGTTGTGAATGATGTAAACTTGTTACATTTAGGTGCATTTTAAGGGTTTGACATTGATTGTCTATGAATCTTCTCTTAGTTTGTAATATGTTTGTGCATCTATAATGATTCATTGGTTGTCATTTTCATTATAGATATGTGTTAATGGTTGTTCCTATGGAAACTATTCAAGATAAAATGTTATAAAAAATAGAAATTTATGGTGTGATTATTGTTGTAAATGTCTTAGGTGTTAGTAATAGAAAATTTATGCAATTTAACTTAGGATATTATCACGTTTATAATCTTATCTATTACATGTAAATATAAACATAGATAATAAATCAAGTGAGGCTCCTATACTAGCATGCTAATCATGAAATGATCTCCTAGGGTTATTATTATAGTAGAAATGATCATGAGGCAAGGCTATAGCTATGGGTAAGATTGTTATCATTTAAAGGGTCATTTGATCTATGTGTTGCATTAGAGTAATCTATTAGTTTTTTGTGTAAATGTTAATGTTTAAATGTCCTAAAAATGGCATATTATATGATAGATATAATTAGAAACCATCCTATTGTGAATATCAAGAATATCAATGGGTTTCACTCATATTTATTATATGGTGGGCTCACAACCTTGACATAGGTGTGTAGATTCATCAAATGTTTCAGATGAATGTCTATATTTAAGTCGTGAGGATCTTTTTGGTATGATACTAGTGCTTAGGTTGTTGATGGATATTGGGGATGGTTAAATCAATTAGTCTTTCTATATAATGATGTAATTAACCACATGGGTTAATATAAAGATGTGGTTGTTATTTTATACTATATGCATTGATTTGATTGTATCAGTTTAAATCCAATAATCCATGAGAATTTATATTAGGGTTTAGATCATATCACTAACATGGAGTTCAAAATTTGGTTAGAAATGATCCTTTTAAATTACCTCGCATCATGATCAATTTTGTGCATGCTAATTTTATGATCTTATCTTATTCTATTTAATAAAATAGACTTGTTAAGATTCTAGAATCATTTTTATTAGCCAATAAATTTATAGTTAGAACATAATCTCTATTTTTTCTAAGTTTTTAATTTTATTAAAGATTATTTAATTTAAATTTCAATAATTTATAAATATTTGTATTATATCCTAGGATAAAATCAAGAAAACAATAAGCAATGTTCTATAAATATTATAGGTTCACCAAAATGTTGAATGTTTACATTAACTTACCAATGAAATGTTACAAACACTAAATGATTAAAATATTGATTGAGATTACAAAACCTAAATTTAAAATATAATGAACTATAGGATTTGAAATTAGATATAAATATTACTAAATAAGGGAATATGCAAACATATCTTGGATCTAAGTTATGTTAGCTGTGTAGGTATATATTTGATGTCAAACTAGTTAGAAATATTTATGAACTATGTCACAATAAAAAATAGGATCCTAGGATGTATTGGTATAAGGCTACATTAGACTGGACATGGGTGCACTATGGAATTAGTTATTGAATATGGTTATATCCTAGTTGATTGTGTGATTGATTTTACTATTTGAGTGTCTATGGTTTTCTAAGTGAGCTTGTTTATAACCTATAAGAGCTTATTTGATGCATGGAAGTCCTATAATAGTAAAACCCTAGTTTATGCACATAAAAAAAAATAGAATATAAAATATAAAGAGGGGAATTATGTAAGTGAAATAGTTGATCTATAATTCAAAAACTCTATGTAATCTAAGTGTTGTATACATAACCCAAAATGGCCTAAGGCTGATGTAGTTCTCTATCTTATAGTGAGTGTGTAAATATTGATATTTAGTATAGGGATACAACTAGAAAATTTACTCGAATACTTGATAATGAATGTTCTTGACCTATAATAAAATGAATTTATAATTTACCTATGATTATTATAATAAATAAAAATTAGAATTAAAAATATTAGTGGTATTTTGATCAATGTTTAATAGCATTTACAAGTGATTTTTAGATGTGTATTAAATGATCTTGATGTGATTATATATAGGAATATATGGAATATTTATGTTAACTAGACTTGATAAAAATATAGGAGAGTTAATATGATACATCAAAAAATTTAAAATTCACCATTTGAGCATGGGGGAAGGCCATGATAGTGGATAAGGTTAGGCTATGTCCCTATTTGCCTAGTATGATCTTGTCTTAGAAGGACATAAAATATTGGGATTCAGCTAAGAGGAACCTGATTAACCTTAAATTTGGTTAAGGATCCTACTTGGGTAGACAAGGTTAAAAATATAGGAATGAAACTACACAAGGGTGATAATCATATCTAAAACATACCAATTAAATGCTAAACTTAGATATAACATATGCTAAATTCATTTAACTAAGATAGTCTAAAAATAGTACATACAACTATGCTAGATATATAAATGACAAAGAAACAATTTAGTTAGTTGGTTCCAATGCTAACATAATTTTGGATCTAGAATAGGCTAGAATTAGATTGGAAGAGGATACTATAATAATCACCAAACTCTATATTGAGTGCCTCTAGAGCTATAGACACTAGCATCAGCCTTGGATGGTTACATTAACACTATTATCTAAACTGAACACATGTATCTTATACAAAATACATACTGAAAAAGAGTGAAACAATTCAGATGCTTTTATGTTTATCTTCGCCTTCACTCTAGTGAATTAAAATCTTGGTCATGGATAGTCACTCCTCATAAAATTGTAAAATCCTAGTTCTTCATCTTCATATTGACCTTGAAAAAAATAGGTTAGTGGCAACATAGTTTTGAGATGACCCTAAAGACCCCTCTATTAATGAGCATTGCATAAATTACCAATGCTCTAAAGAGGGCCTAGATTGATATGGTTCTCCCCTATGTGTTGTCTTGTGTGTGAATCATGCAATATGTGGAAATTAAGTACAATAGTGACCTAGCTTGTAACTTTAAAAATTGGGCTCTTAGGCTACTCCTCTAATACTTTATACCTAGGTATGTGTTTTCCCTATGACTAATATGAAAATATGATTAAATATGGAAGCTTTGATTAATTGAGTAATTTATTGAGTGCCTTATTGAATGAATTTATAAGTTTCCTTGGTCTTTGCTAGGTTGTAGGAGAGGAATTAATAAGGAGTGATTATGAATATATACCACTCCTATTAGGAAATATATCACATTAAATAACCTAGGCAAACTATTAAGATATGTTTAGTTTGTAAATTAGATGACTTTAAGGCATTGGACACCTACATCAAGTTAAGACACTAGCATCAACATAGGGGTCATGGGATGATGCTTGTGTCCTAGTAGTTATAAAATAGGTATAGGATTAGAACTTGTAGGGGCATAAGATAAGTATATTTTAAGAACTTAGGGAAAGATATAAGGTTTATTTCATTAATATAAGACTAATCAGACCAATAGATATGCCAAGGGACATAAGATAAAGTATATTTAAGACTTCTAAAAGTGAGAAAGGTCTAAAACTTATAGGAATAACCAAGGTCTATGTTTTCCAAGTGCACAAGACTGAGTTGATATATAATCCATAAATATCATCTACATTTCCACCCCATTTAATATACTAATAAAATTGATAGTTTAAAGGAGAATAAATACATACCTAAGTGTGTATAACACACCTCAACTTTATGTGAGTCTAACTTGAGTGCTTTATTGGTGACTAACATCCAACAAAAAACATGTTATAATATATAATTATTGTATATAATTTGAAATTGAAATCATTTGAAATGATTGAAATTGAAATAAATAGGTTTAGGAGTACAATTATGTATCGATGCAACTATCTTGCCTATGGATAACTTCATTTAAAATATGTATCACTATAAAGCTTTAAACTTGATATTAAGACAAATATATAAATCTCTAAAGTGCATATATCTAAGGATATAGATAGATATTGGAATGCACATTCCCCTAACCTTGGATAAATGGTGAGTTACCACCCAAAAATTGAGATTAGCTTAGCCATATAACCGAATCATACTTATAACTTGGTGATCATAAGTGAATAAAGTTAACTCATTCTATAAAACTAGTGAGGTTGAATGATACAATCAAGTAAAAAATGAAAACTTGGAAAGATTGGGTGATTTAATAACCTCAGTCATACTAAAAATTGAACCAACTATTATAGTAGATTGTCTTAATATGGTCTATAAAATTCTAAAATGGTGAGTGATGACAGTCCCTGAGAGTGATGTTAAACCTAAAATTGAATTAGATTTTACAACATTAAGTGTACATTTCATAACATATGCACCTTAGATGTGTCTTATGATAAAAATCTTATAATAATGGTACAAATGAATTAAAATTTTGCTATAACTATGAATCTGAATTATATAAGTATGTGCTTTGGTCAATTCACAAATTATGTAAGTGTGGATAACATGCTTCTAAAGCATGCCCCCACTATATATGGATAAATCTAAAAACTAAAATAAGTGCCAATGTGGAAGAGTGTGAGAACATGCTTCCAAATCATTCCCCTATTGAATCTGGGAGTTGTGTCAAATATTGAATAAATGTAGAGAACACGCTTCTAAAGCATGCCTCCACTAAATCTAAAAACTATGAAAAATAATGAATACGTGTGGAGAACATATTGTATACACATAATATTTTCAAAATTTTATTGATTATTGACACTTTTTTAGCTTACAATAACCTATCAAGTCTCAATATCTCTAAGTGCATGCCTTAAGGGGTGGACTAGGAAAGGGGTGGGTAGATCATCAATGCTTTATAAGATTATTATTCCTTTTACCACTTATCATCCACACATTAGCCTCCTAAAACCAATGAACCCAAACTTATTCTTCATAGTTCTACCTATTCCTATCACTTGCTATGTTTTATCCTTCATTTATTTCCTTAGAACCATTTTAACCTATTAGTTGTGCTAGGTCAACCAGGTTGACCTAACACCGTTTAGGGACCTTTTTACTCTTTTGGTTTGTTAGCCTCTTGACCAACCTAGCACAAATTGAGAGAGTTAGCCCAAAAAATGTGTTAGGTTGACCTAGCAAAATAGACATTCTTGAAATTATTTTAGTGTAAGATACTACTATATATACAAGGTAATTTACCATCATTTATAAGAGAGTTGAATTAAGTGAAGAAGTATAGATGAACATCTACCTATTGACCATTCTACTTGGGGAATAATTTTTTATGGTTTCATACTTTCTTTGGAGCTCTAATCTCATCTTGTGGATAAGTATTTTGGATGCTTGGATAGATTGTGTAGCCTAGAGCTGATTGATATTGAAGGTATAACACCTATAATTTCTTAATTGATCCCACACTTTACCTCAAGACATTTGGAAATCTTTAAAAGGATTAGTTCAAGTTAAATACCTTTGTTGCTAACAAAATCTTAGCCAAAACCCTCATAGGTGATGCCCAAGATTGGTATAATCAACTTAGAACACACTCTATCACTAGTTTGGAGGACTTGTAAATGCTTTAGTGCAATAATTTCAAACTAGTGATCTTCTAGAGAACACTTTATCCCATTTCATCTATTACAAACAAAATAAAAATGAAACTACCTAAGACTTTGTCAAGAGATGGAAGAATTTGTCAAATAAATGTGAACACAACATGGTGGATGATATTCTATTTCATCTCTTTACGAATGCCTTATTTCCTAAACTAAAATATCGAGTCCATAGCCTTTCTCCATGTACCTTGGAGGAAACTATAGATCAAGACAAAAGAAAAGATTTGTGTATGCATCAATTCAAGCCACCCCAACCTTTCATAGACCCTTGCCTATTATTAAAGAACAAAAACCATAATATTACCAATAATGGTGTTACCAATTCATTTGACATCATTCATAATATGCAAGATATAATTCCTACCTTTCTTTAGAATTGGCTCCTTCTCAAAAATACACTAATCCTCATTTATCAACAAACAACATTAATGTCCATAAGCCTTTATCCTCAGTTGAATTGCTTAAATGTGCTCCCAGACCTCTTCCATGAGACATTTTCCCTACTTGACCTATGAAATCATGGTATGATCCTAATATGTTTTTTTGATATCATGTTAGTTGGGGTCACTCTCACAAGACTTGTAGATAGCTTCATAATTTAGCTATGGACTTTCTTCTTGGCCCAAATTTTAATCATGATTAAATTATCTATAAATGTCAACAAGCCTATGAGATTTTTTTTAAAGACAATAAATCACATGATAAAACTCAAGACTTAAATAAATCAAATACTCATTTAGCTATCGATAAAGACCCCTTGCCTAATCATCAACCAATCTAAGAAAGTTAAGATTATCCCACTTCATCCACCAATAATGTATAAAGTATTATTGAACCAAATTCCAAAAATAATGTGGTTAATATGACCAATATGTGAAGAGTGGAGGATTTCATTGATTCATAACCTATCTAACCTCTTCCTTCTCATAAGACATATCATGTTATCCAAATTCTTCTCCAACTCATTTAAATGAGTTTGGGCAAGAAGATCTCATCTCTTTTGATGATCCAATTTTTTATTCTCCCTTGGATGACACATCCAATGCTATTTATACTTCTCTCCCATTACCTTATAATACTAATAATAATCCAATTCCTAATAACACTTCTTATTCTAAACTTCAAGATCAATCTAAACCAACTACTTCTTCATCACCAAATGATATGCAACCTTCTTCTCAAGCTTCTCATTCTTATCAACATAAATTTAAATACTCTTCATATCTACCTTCTAAAGATCTTATTAATAATTACATACCTATATCTAACAATATCCTTATGGGTTATGATGAGTGGGATCCCATTACAGAACTTATTAATCTTTCATCTCAGACACCTTTTCTTGAACTCATGAGGACATTTCCACATCATATAAACTACATCATGCAACTCTTATTTGAGATGAATATCCCTTGCCCTCCTCTAGAAATATGGGAGGCTACTTTATCTGGATCTAAGAATAGTATCTTACAACAATGTGAAGAGATGTCTATTAACATTGATGAAACTATAGACACTTCTCTTTTTTTATGATTTCCTATCGCATCTATGATTCTAAATGAGATTATAATTTGCTTAAATGATCCTCCATTATTTATTAACATCCAAATAGGTGATATCTAATATAAGTGAGCTTTGATCAATGAGGGTTCTAGAACCTATATCACTTCCCTTGATTTAATTAAGATTCTTGGGTATTCTGAATGTAATCTCAAGTCTACACACAACACATGACAAGGATAGGATATAAGTCAAATTCCTTCCTTAGGGTATGTGTGGCTTCCCATTACCATCCCATTTGTCACTTTTTATGTGAAGGTTATGATATTTAATTTTCCCCTTTCATATAACATCTTTCTTGGTAGGCTTTGGACTCATTGTATGTGATCCATTACATCTTTCACCTACCAATGCATCAAATTTTCTCATAATGGAGCCATTTACAATATTTAAAGAGACACTAAACCTTAGAATTTTGAATAATTATAAGATCATGCTGTATTCAAAATTCCTACTCTTTAACCTTTTCCTAGTGTTCTATTCCATGAGTCGTAACATCTAAACTTTCCTATCAACTCAACCAGAGGTTATAATGGGCATCTTGAGCTCATTGGTAACATTATTCCCAACCTTTTAGAATCTAATGATGATGATCTTGATGAGATTAAATTAAAGATAAAAACCTTTGATCTCTCACCTCATCTCATCTTGTATCTCCCTACTTCCTTACAGCCTCAGTCTCATAAGCTTCCTGGTGATGACATTCCCATAGTCTTAACCAAGACTAGGAAATCTATTCACCGAGTTTCCTTTGATGACAAGGTCATCCTGACCTATGTCATCGATATTCATACTCTAGATTATGATGATGGTTATTATTTAGATGATACTCTTTTAGGTGGCCTTGTCTAGGCCCATGATTCTAAGATTGTTCATTATTGCTCTTCTTTACTTGAGTCTTTTCATGCAATTCCTCATTATCTTTTAGTTATAGTTTTTTATTGTTGCATTTTTCCTCTTTATCATAGGTTAGACATGGAATTGATACCTCTAGTTTCTAATAATCCACCTAGGATCATGCTCTTGGATCATTCTATGACTAAACCTTATTGCTTTGACACACCTAGGGCAGTCTTCCTTAGACCTTCTACAAATCTTGCCCCTCCTTCAGTAGGGATAGCTATAGTTAATCTTATTCTTTTTTCCACTCTAGTTGAACTTGTTTCCTCTCCTACTATTGTTGAGTCTCTTCTTTCCTCTCATCCTAGTTTTCCTCCTATTGAGCCTAGTTCCACTCCTTCCTCATCATTACCATCCCTTGATGATGGTTTGCTTTTGATACCTAAGATGGCTCCTTTTCCTAAAAAATGGGTTGATGAGTCCTCTTTAGCTTATTTTTCTCCTATTTTACCTCCTTTTTTGAGTGTTCCTAAAATCACTCACAAGCATATTTATTATTTCCATGAGACAAATAACCATTCTTCCACCCATTATCTTAAGTTATAAGAATATGTTGATTCTGTACATCCTTCTTCCCCATCATCAAACAAAGCCATACCTCCCCTAAAGGTACTTCCTAAATATTTACGTATGGTAAGGTATATTATCTATGGCACCTATGTGGCATGCATCATATCGATCATAATCAAATTCTATAATAACATCTTAAGGATCACCTTGTAGCCATCCTTAGACCTTATACCATTCCTCCCATAGGCCATTCTCACAATAAGGTTCCTCTTTATTATCTCATGGCTACACTTCCAATGGTTCCATCACCTCATTTTGTCCCTTCACCACCTTTTATGCCTCCACCTATGATTCCTTCACCTGTGGACTTTTCCTTACCTGTGGATACTTCTCTACCTATGAGTCTTTCACTCATGGATCCTTCTCCACTTGTCAATAATTTTCTCTTGTAGATCCTATTTTCATGTATTATCCTTACTAGCCTTTGCCTAATTTTCCTCCTCAACATGATCCTTTAAGCATTCTTACTTTTCCAGTTGAGGAGATCATAAAAGAAGTGTTTGCCCAGTATTCACTAAAGATTAATGAGACCTTAGTTGTAGTACACATTCAACTTCATAAAGACTTATCCGATGTATTAGATAATGTATGTGGATAGATTTAACATTATTTATTATCATATGCATGGTGATTTCACATTTATATTTGGAGTGGACATGTGCTCCACTCATATTTTTTTATCTATTTGATTATATCATTTGACACTATGTAAAATTCTTTCTTATCTTATATCATGTTTTTCCTTATTGTTTTATTATAGTTAGATTATGTTATCATTTTTCATTTAATATGATTTTCTTTCTCTTATTATTTATTTTCCTTTAGATTTTTTCTCAAAACTCTTCCCTTGTATCTTCATGATTGTTTGCTTTCTTATAACTAATTTTCATAGATTGTTGCCATGGTGACTTGGTTATACTCACCTTGTTTCCTTAATTTTATTGATTATTAACACTTCATATCTTATAGGAATATGTTGAGTCTCAATATCTCTGAGTGAATACCTTAAGGGGTATACTAAGAAAGGGGTGGGTAGACTATGAGTGCTTTGTAATATTGTTGTTCCTTTTTCCACTTGCCATCCATAAACTAGCCTTCTAAAACCATTAAACCCAAGATTATTATTCTTAGTTCTACCTATTTTTATCACTTGCTATGTTTTATCCTTCATTTATTACCTTAGCACCCTTTTAACCTGTTAATTATGTTAGGTCAACTAGGTCAACCTAGTATAGTTTAGGGACTTTTTCTCTCTTTTGGTTTATTGGCCTCTTAGCTGACCTAACACAAACTTAGAGAGTTAGACCCAAAAATGTGCTAGGTCAATTGGGTCAACCTAGCATAGCTGACATTCTTGAAATGATTTTAGGGTAGGATACTACTATATATACAAGGTAATTTACCACCATTTATAAAAGAGTTGAATTAAGTGAAGAAGTGTGAATGAACATCTGCCTATTGACTATTGTACTCGAGGAATAAAGTATTAGGGTTTAATACTTCCTTTAGAGCTCTAATCTCATATTGTGTATAAGTATTTTGGATGCTTGGATAGGTTGTATAGCGTAGAGCTGATTTATCTTTGTTATCCTTACTTACCATGATAATCTCTTGTGAAACACCTTGGCTAAGGGGGAGATTGAGGATCAATGGGTTCATCTTCAAAGGTAAGTATTTTTTACTTTATTCCTCCTTTGTAAGAGTAGATAGATAGTACATTTCTATTCTTCTCTTCCATGTATTAATATTCCATATAGATTGACATGAGTATTGCATTATATACATGTTTAGTTTAGTTGTTTATTTATTTTGTTTCTAACCCCCACTTTGTGCCACAAGCTTTGGTGTGCACTATATTAGATTTACTTTTATTGTTATTAGACTAGTGAGATAGAAATCATAAGATTATTTTAGGATTATTTTGCAATTATGTTAGGATGTAGGCTTTAGAACCCTACCTCACATGATTCATTGTGACAAGTGATCCCCTAATTGAGTCTAGAAAATCCTCACATTGGTCATGCTCTAGCTTAATAATTATATGCTCCCCAATTAGAAGTGTAGGTGTGTTCTATCCCATCTAATCTAGGATTGATTTATGGACATGATACATTTTTGATTTCATACACATGCTTCCAAAGCATGCCCCCAATGAATATGTATGTGTTGAATATTGAATAAGGGTGGAGAACATGCTTATAAAGCATGCCCCCACTAAATCTAAAAACTATGCCAAATGTAGAGAAGCATGCATTTATGACATGCCCACACTAATATGCCCCCCTTTGAGTTAAGGGAAGAAAATAAACTGGGAGGTACCTCAACTCAAAAGGATAATACAACTAAATAATCTATGAATAAAACCATGTAGCATATAAAAGAACATGCCTAGGTAAATGTAGCATTAAAGTGCATAGAATAATGTAATCACATGAAGACCTATGATACATGATAAAGATCATGGTAATGTTTAGATAGTAATATGAAAATCTCAACAAACAAAAAATCACACACATAAGGGAACTAAAAATCAATTCAACATACAATGGTCCTATTTGACCACAAATAAGGGGCATGTTTAAATACCACATAATCAAAGGGGCATGACTTAGTTAAATATACATAAAAGCAAGAATGAAATATTCAAATGTCTATACAATATACAATGACATATGAAAATTTCAAATAAAGTAAGCAAAATTAAAGGGTCACAAATAAAAGAGAATATTTAAATGATCAAATAAGAAAAACAATAAGGTAAGGCACTCAAATAAGTGCATAAAAGAAATCATAATCAACCACCATAAACATATCATAACTCATGGATAAAATGTGTTTTCAAAAAATGTCAATTGCATAGCATTCAAATACCCTATATAATATATATTCATGGACAAAGGCATGTGCAAGTATGTATATGATCTCAAAACATGATAATGTAAAGTGACCATTTAATAATTAACCTATGTGTATCAAGATCAAATAATTGGATGCACCCAATGTCCATATGACATGATTATATGGAATGCCCAACATCCAAAATAGGAATAAATCATGTATTTATGTATGCCTATATCACACTCAAGTATAAGTGTGAGACACATGTGTATGTAGGAGTAACTTACATGCCATCCATTAACATGGAACTAACCCATAGATGCTAAGCTATAAATAGAGTATGTACGTGGTAGAAATATTTTTAGAATTTTGATTTTTTTGGTTTTTTAGTAATATTCAAAGAGTTATCATGTAATGAATTTATGAAAATGCATAATATTCATTTTTATGTTTAAAGGTTTTCCTTCAAGTGTAACAAGGTAGTATATGCTTTTCCCCAAATTTTCTATAACTGTGAATGGTCCCAACAAATTTGGTTTAAAATTTCATTTCTTGTCTTTTTATGAATTGGTATTATTTTAATTTTATTAAGTTCTAGGTCACTCACATCAAAGTCATGTGGTTGAACCTTTTTGTTATATGCTTATTTTACACAATACTAATAAAATTTTAGTTACTCAACAACTTGTGTGCATTTGGAACTCAACTTATCTAACTGATGCAATGTCTTTTCATGGTATTTGTTATCTTTGATGATGTCTTTGAAAGAAACATGAAAATAAGGTATCTCAATTTAAATTGGTAAAATAACCTATATACCATAGAAAAAATAGTAAGGCTTAGCCTGAGTAGGTGTGTGGAATCTAATGTATATGCCCATAAGGCATATACCATCTACTAGTGTCAATTAATGTTTTATTATTTTAACTATTTTACTAAGTATATTCATAATTATCTTATTGGTTACCTTTGCCTGACCATTGCGCTATGGGAAATACAGTGTAGAAAAGGTATGCTTAATCTTGTATTTACTGAAAAAGCATTTTACCATGCTATTTTTAAATGATGATCCATTATCTAAAATAATAGATGAAGGTATGCCAAAATAAGAAATAATATTGGTCGTTCGAAACCTGCATTTGTCATCCCCTATGGTGAATTCAAGTAAAATTGATTCCACCCATTTTGTAAAATATTTGGTAGCTATGATGATGATTTGTATCTACCATTGACTACCAGATTTTACTTTCTAATTAAGTCAAAAACCCATAAGGAAAAATTTTGTGGTGAAACAATTGGCTATAACTCATGCAATGATGCATGATTCAAATTACTATATTTTTGGCATTCTAAATATAGTTTTGCATGTTTGATACATTCTTGTTCCATGGTATGCCAATAATAGCCTTGGTTTAATAATTTTTGAGACATAGCATGTCTACTAAAATGACCACCACACTCACTATCATGTATTTCTAAGAGTGTAGTGTGGGCCTCATCTTTATTTAAGCATCAAAGTAATTCTACATCAAAACTTCATTTGAACAAATCACTCCCAATAATAACATAACAAAGTGCTTCCCATTATAGTTTTTGTTTATCATTCCATGTAAAATGGTTTGGTATATAGGCTTGATAGATAAAATTATAAATATCAATGTACCATTCTATGTTTATAGTACTATGAGTAACACAAAGAATGGCCAAGGTATTCATATTATTAGAATAAATGGAAGTATCTCATAACTTTTGTATGGTAAAGTATGTATGATCATCATTAATATTAAAAGGCATCAAAGATTATATAATTGACATGGAATCTACATGGCGGTTATCTTTATGTGGAATACTATCAATAGAGAATGTATCAAATGTCTCTATGAGTTTATCTACCATTTCTTTGTATGGAAAAATATATTATTCTTTGGTTTGGTATTGATTAATGCTTTGATTAATAACCAATTGGGAATCACCTAAAAATTGGATGTCTCTTATATGAAGGTTTTGTGCTATGGATAATTTGATGATCAAGGCCTCATATTCAGCTATATTATTGGTGCAAGAAAAGTCTAATCTATAAGATAATGGAATGTATTTACCCTCTGGGATACAAAATACAATGCCAACACCTTTCCCTATTCTATATTTGAATCCATTGAAGAACATTATTCATGGGTTAAAAGATATATTATATTCCTTAAACTCATCATGAAAAGCTTGGGTGAGTGGAAAAGAATCTAGTAAAGGAGCCATAGCCATTGGGTGAGTGGAAAAGAATCTAGTAAAGGAGCCACAGCTTGAACTTTGATTAAATTTTGGGATATAAATTTGACATCAAACTCTTTAAGTTGCATCACCCATTTTGTGATGTATCCAGTTAGGTGCATTTTATTCATAAGTAACTTTAATATATCTTCTTTAATTATAACTTGAACCTCATTATTGATCAAATAATGTCGTAGCTTTTGAGTAAAAAAAACCAAGGAAAACATATATTTTCCTTTACTATATATTTGTATTCCTAATTGACTAGCTGGTAATTCATATAATAGATTACATTCTCTTTATAACTATCATTAAATTTTGCTAACAGGGCCTCAAGGGCCTCATGAGTGGTCGATATGTAAAGAAATAGTGGTTTATATAGAATATGAGGTATAAGTACTGGTGGGTTTGATAAATATGTTTTTATTTTATCAAAATTTTGTTGACACACATCATCCCATACAAATTTTATGTCATTTTTATAATACACATGAAAGGAATTGTTTTATCAGCCAACTCAGTAATGAAATGCCAAATAGCCTGAATTTAACCCTACAAACATCACAACTATTTTAGATTGGATGGAAGTGGCATTTATGCAATGGATTTTACCTTTTTTGGATCAAACTTAATGCCTTACTAAGAAATAATGTATCCCAAGATCTTTCTTGAAGATACCCTGAAAAATCATTTTTTTGAATTTAGTCAAACATTAATCTTTCACAAGTGCTCAAATATTTTTTCATAAATCAGTAGCATGGTCCTAGTGATGTTTGTATTTCTCAAGTAAATCATCAACACAATACTCAATAGTTATGTGTATAAAATTATGGAATATATGAGTCATGGCCCTTATATATGTGGATCCTCTATTTTTTAATCTAAAAGGCTTGGATATATAGCATAATATACCTTAAGGAGTGATAAATGTAGTATTTTATTGATCTACAAGGTTAATTTTGATTTGGTTATACCCTAAAAAACCATCCATAAATTAAAATGTCTCATATCCAACTGTATAATCTAAAATCATGTCAATATTAAGTAATGAAAAATCATCTTTTGGATAACCCTTGTTTAGATCACAATAATTAGTGCAACAATAAATGCCACCATGAGGTTTTGTAACATGGATAATGTTGGGCACCCTGATAGAATGTGTAATAGATCCTACAAATCCATCATCTAAGAGATTTTGAATTTCATATTTAACCAATAATGCCACTTTAAGATGATTTTTTCAAATTTTCTATTTTATTGGTTTTACATCTAGGTGTAATAATATGTTATTCATTACCATCAATGGATCAATAACAATCATATCCAAATAAGCCCAAATAAAGAGTTTAGGAAAATCATGGAGGACCTATCGATAAATTTTTCCTTCATCATCCTAAATAATTATAACAAGTAAAACTGGTTGAGGTTCCTTATCTATTCCATATTTATATTGATTATTTTTTCATTTAACAAAGTCTATTTCTCTATGATAAATTATGTGGTAGGAATAGTGTTTGATGCATCATGTTGGACATTGGTATCATCACTCTCATAAAATTAAGAATTATAAAAGGTGACACAAGGAAACCTATTCTTATAATAGAATTAAGGGAAATCCTCATATGCCCCCAAGTACTCTAGCAATGATTCATCATTGGATAACTCGTCTAGTGTCATAAATTTTGTGGAAGCTTCTATTGGCCTATTTTGGCCCACATGTGCCTAATCCATAATAAGAAGCTAAGTAGGTTTTTATTGAAGAGTGATTCAATGTCATAAGGAGAATCTAGACTTTAAGAGAATATCTCTTATTATTTATAAGTTTTTGAAACACTTTAGGCAAGATTAAAGTGTGAATTTGGTGATCTTAGACAACTAGGCCATCATCAAACATCATGCACAAATGAATAGAAAAAGTTAGTTGTGCATTTAATATATTTTATTATGGATCCTCTCAAGACAAAATATTACATGAACATGAAGCCCTTCATACCTAAAACATTATCTAAAATTTTGGTGCCTTGGTGCAGTTTTTATCTATAGATATAAGCCTTTAAAGTTGAATAAGTAGTGTGATGATTATGTAGCTGTTATTCATAGTAATATGGACATCAAAGTAAAGATAAAATATTAATTGTTTGGTTTTAAAAGTGTGACAGTCATATAGAGTCATTGACAATCATGTAAATGTCATGTATGATCATGCAGATGTCAAAATAAATCTTGACAATTATCCATTAAGGCTCAAAGATTAATGGTCATGTGGATGTCAATGATAGTCATACAAAAATCAAATCATGGATGTGTAGATTTCAAATTTGGGCCTTATGAATTAGTCATTTTAATTCAAATGCTGGATCCCAATAAGATCAAGGGATCATATTTAATCATGTATCAAATATCTACAACATACAAGTAGGTCAACAAGTTAGAAGGGTCCCTAAAGCATATCTAATGACACATGTTTGATCATACTAAAGGGGATCAATGGTATGATATGGGTCAAAATGTTAATAATTTGAGATGATAATCGACAACCAATGAGTAAAGCCAAGCCCAAGAAATTTTTGATGAAGGTCAATGAAGCAGTTTTCAACCCAGCTAAAGCAAATATATAAGAACCAATCTTGAGATGAACATGTAAGGAGCCAATGAGGAGAAATTAATGCTAACAAGATCAAAATAAATTTATTGAGATATTGTAATAACATCAACACCAGAAGGAGATTGAAAACAATTGATCTAGCTATTGTAAATGGCTTAGACACTAGAATTCATCTTGAAAATGACTTGATCCCATCATTGTAACCATAAGGAGCACATATGTAGACCAAAAATAGATGGAAAGGGACTAATATGGTTGTTATGGCCATTTTACATAAGTAGTTTGAGCATGATGTTCCATTCTAACTGAATCAACACTGAATGATTTCAAATCTTGATCATAATTACCCTTTCCTAATTCTTTTGTGCATCTTTCCCCATCCCCCCATTACTATTATGATATATATATATATATATATATATATATATATATATATATAGTCTTCTAAGATTTAAAATGGATCCCTCTTTTTGGCATGACTAGACTCTACCAAGATTTGTACTATAACAAGTATTTGATGCAATAAAAAATAAATTCCTTTATTTTCAATCTTAATTGAAATGTGACTCATGAATAAATTGATGTGATCAAGTGAATATCTACTTTCCTTGCCTCTATCTAATATTTCTCACCTTTATACAATGTTTTGGTATTTTTCACAAGTTATTTTAAGTGCATACATAGTCTGTTGGTTAGTGTGGAAGTGGACAATTGCTTTCCCATGCTATGTTGGAAGCTAATCCATGCCTTTGTCTGAAATACTTATGTGAAACTAATAAAAGAGTGAATAAAGTGATCTTCTAAAATATTTAGCATGTCTTATAGTGTGTCTTGTGTAATTAGAAGGATAAAAACATTTGGTGTATCACCTTATTTTACAAGATTTTATAAATTATTGTCAATCTCTCTCATTTTTCCAAGCAATAGTTAGTATTAGGTCTAATTTAGGTGATAGACATCAAAAGTAAGTTGGCCTTCTTTAGAGGACTAAACCAAGTTTAGGTAACCCACAGCCTAAGGTTAGTCCCATGTTGGATTAGGTTTAAGCAAGAGGATCTGAACAATCCCTTTGCTTAGCTCAAGTGCAATATAAGAACACCAATAATTATAACACACCTATTGGGACCCATTGGAGATGGTCTCAGTGAAATTTTAGCTGTAGTATTGTTCTTCATGAAGTATTTAGTGATTCCAAGCTCAAGTAATTGCTTCTAATAATCCAAGCATAGTTTCTAAGTAAGTCTATTTTCATTGTACTATCTTGATGTTGTTTTCATCACCATGTATGAGGAAAAATATGCTATACTTCCTTATCATCCCTCTGATGGATCATAATAGTCTTTTCATAATCCATATGAGCCTTGTTATGAGCCTAATCAGCATACCAAGAGTTTATCAAAGGCATAATGAGCCTTGCCAGGTTTTTCATGATCTTTATTATCAAAAGTATGACCTTTATTCCCCTTGTGAACCATATCAGTATCAACCTTCCCCATATGGTTGTGATTTTGCATATGATAATCCTTGTCTCTAAGAAAGAATGGATGAAATACATGTCAAACTACTAACATATACACAAAAGTTTATTCAAATTTTTAGTATGAAGAAGTGAATGGGCTATTTATAAATGTATCTAATGATTTGGAGGAGAGGAATAAGTTGTGTAATATTGTATTAGAGAATATGGAGGCTTAGGATATGCAAAAAAGTGAGTGGAACTAGTTGTCTCAAGAACCCTCTTGTATTCCTTACTAGTATTCTTGTGTTCCTATTTTATTCTTTTTGGAAATTAGGTTGTTAATTCCTAAATAATAAAGGGGATAAGAAATGTAAATAAGTAATTAATGTGTCTAAATTATCCTACTAATTTTTGTAAATAGATATGTATTTTATATTTTCTAAAAATATCCATAAGTGTGAAGAAATCAAACAGCTCATTCTGGACTAAAATAGATGATGTAAGGTCTAGAAATTGTTATGCAGAGATGGTAGATTATCATCAATAAGACCTATAGCTCTATTTTTGGATTAGATAGGAGAAAAAACTCAATAAACCCTACTACTTGGTGTTTTAATCCACTTTCAGTATTATTGTCTACTTCTAACACTTTTGTCCTAGTGGTTTAGATTTTTTGGGTTCTACTTGGCAAGCTTGTGACACCTTGGTAGTAAAATATTAAAGCTTGGGTCTATGCAAAGTTTATTATGTGTTTGATTCAATATTTAAAACCTTTAAGAGCTCTTGGTAATTAAACTTGAGTATCAAACTTTAGAAAGAGAGGAGGGGTTAGTGTGTAAAGGATATGTTGGATGCACTTCACACCCCATGTGTGGGCACACTACCTACATATCAATACTTTGAAGAGGGATCAAGCTAATGCTGTTCTCCCATTTAAAGTGTTTGGTGAAATTGTGTGATGTATGTAACTAGATGCAAAGCTATAATGTATTTTGGATGACTAGGGATTGGTATGAGTGCTTGAATAGGCTTGAATTAGTTTTGAAACGTTGTATGTAGAGAATAAAGAAGAGTGCTTGAGTGTACTTGCTTGTATTCTTGTTTATTTCTTGTGAATGAGTGTCAACCATTCTAAATGGAAATTTAATGGCATTTATAGGGAAAATAATGAGCATGGGTTATATGAGCTTGCATTAGGCCAATAGAAGAAAAGATAAGGATTTGGGAAAATCTAGGCATTTGGGGCTAAAGTGAACTTGGACAACACCAAAAATAAGACACCCCTAATTTTTGGTGCTCTTGTCCAAATTGTGAACTATTGTCCTAGGAAGATGAGACTTAAGGGGATGGATATAGGTCTAAGAGGGCTACTTGGGTCTTAAAATTCTAAGTCTAAGAAGCTATAGGTGACTGGGAATTAGTGAAAGTCTAGTTGAGAAGGGTTGAGTGAGAAAAAAAGAGGACCTATAGGTTGGGTAATATTATCCATGCCTAAGTCATCCAATTTAAAATTTTATATGATTGCATTTACCCCCCCTACTTTATTTTAGTGATGTATCAAAGCAAAATACTAGGATAAAGGAAAAATAGAAAGCATACCTAAACTTACCTGCAATGGAAAATCTCATGAAGTTGTGTGATGTTGGATGTGCATAAATAACTTGCTATGATGTGTGAATCTACAAATAAAAATATGAAGTAGATTATTTATTAATAGATAAACTATATATAAAATAAAAATGTACAAAAATTGAGTAAAGGAAGAGAGAGAGAAATGAATACACCTCATCGAGTATGTAAATCAATATAAAACCCATTATAATGCTAGATTGTGTTGAGTATGTGATAAATCAAGAGTAATATCATGAGCAGAGCTGAGTTCTCAATTCCCTAAAATGTGGCTCAATAATATAGAGGCTATTAATTTATCTCCATCATCACCAACTAAGTGAATTTATTAAATCATGCATGTGTTAATCGATGCCTAGACTATGTGTCCAATTCCTCTAAATAAGTGGCTTAAGAATACAAAGGTTGGCCCTTTGGATCCATTATTTCCCCATGAAGTGAAACTATGAAGTGATACCAATATATGATAGATGTCATATGAGATGGCTCATAGAGCCCATGAATGTGCAATAAATATGACACTATGACATGGATAGTTGAATGGGTGCTATAAACTAGGCCACTCTTGGCCATTTTTAAAGATAGAGATTAGGATTGTATGAAAGCCAATCCAAAATTGATGTATGAGGCTTATGTGAAAACTAACTCAAAAACTTAGGTACTCAAAAAGATAAACTTATATCAAATTTTAACTTGAATGTTATGCCAACCACCTGTAGATGGAGTAAGGCACACAACTACTAAGAATGTCTAGAATAAACTGAACTAAAAAACAAAAGAAGATCAATGTGATATGCACATTGCCCTTAATCACTAATGTCTGAAACATGGATTCTAATCTAGAAGTTATGACAAATTCCCAATCTAAACTAAAAGTGAGAACCATTATGTCATGCATGATAATCCCTTGTATCTAAGAAAACTATGCTAAAACTACTAAATCTAAAGGATCTAGAGTGCAAAAACTATCCTTAAACTAAATTTTTAACCTATTTATAGAAACCCTAAATGTTTTTATACCTAGATAGGAGATCAAAACTATGGAAACCCCTATTTTTGGTGCTACTATCCATTTCTAGTGCTATTGTTTTGTGTGAAAATTGATTGTTGATTTGAGATTGTTCCTATTTTTTAGCTCTAATTTGACTAGTTTTGACATCTAGATTCTATGCTAACTATTTTAAATGCTACTATTTTTAATACTAGGAGGTTTTATCTCTATGAAAAATCCCCTATTTTATTCCCCCTCTTTTGAGGGTAGGAATGATAGACCTACAATGATTACCCTCAAAATAAAAGAGTCATGCAAGTGTGTTAATCTGAATATATATATGACATAACATTTGATATTTGACAATATTTTTCAAGATATAAAAAATGTTGTATTGCTATATATTATTAGATCAATAGGGTTATGCTTAGATATATATATATATATATATATATATATAACAATGTGAAAGCATGTATAATGTACTAAACTAGAACTAGAAATGTTAATTTTTAGTTGTTAGTTGGAGGGATGGAGCATGATGTCCATCATGGCATCCAAGAAAGCAAAAAAAATGCATGATATGGATCATGGCATTGTACACATTTGACAAGCAACAAGCAAATAAACAAGAAGCAATAAGCAAGATTCAAGAAGCATACTAGATGGGTCAAGGGGCCATGTAAATAAGGGACATGGGCACATGTCACTCAAACTAGAAACAATCATGGAAGGCATGTTCAAATGCCACATACACATAGAAGTAAAATAAGCAAAGTTGGAACACAAGCCATAGGCACATAGAGGAGTACAAATAAAGGACATTGGAAAATTTCCTAAGGTACACACATGAAAAAGAAGTAAAGGACATTGGAAAATGTCCTAAGGCAAAAGCTAGAATTGAAAATGCAATCACACAAGATATGCTAAGCAATCAGAGAAAGCATGTAATAACTATAAAAATACAAGCACATAACTAATCAAAGCAAATGTGAGAGTATGTAAAACATGTGTAGTACAAGATTAGGTGTATTCTAATAAATACATAAGTGTTAGATACTAGTGAGATGTTGATATAATATTCTATGTAAGCTATAAATTAATGTACATAAGCATGAAAACTCAGAGTGTGTGGTGTAGAAATGATATAACTTGGATAGTGTATCCGTTTAAAAGATACCCCCAATGGGTGTATATAACAATGCATGTCTTGAATGTAGAAGTAGGAATTCCCCCTCTATGGGTAGAATGAACTAATCAAGTAGTTGGATGTCATTGTACACACTTAAAGAAGATCAAGTGAAGCATGGTAATGTAGAAAATTGACATACAATAGCATGAAATAGTAAATGTAAATCCTAACATGATAGTAGTGATGCAAATCATGGATGATACATACAATCAAAATATTTTTGGCATTTTTGAATTTTTTAAAATGTTTTTATATTTTTTTTTGAAAATATTTTAACTATGTAAGGAATAACTAAGAAGAAATGATACTAACTAATGAGTCTTGGGTGTGACTCCTTATCTTAGTGTCTCTTGTCAAATAATTAAATCATGCATGCTCATGAAGCATAAGTGTATGACTGAGATTGTGAAGTTGGAATGTGTGTACATTGTAACTACTCTAAAATATTTGAAGTGGAAATTGGATGTTGGGTCCCCCCATAACTCTAAGAAGTGGATGTAATTGTAGGGATCTTAGGGACCCATCTGAAAGTAAGAGAAGAAATATATGAATAGGTGTTTTCTATGTAGTTATATAAGACTGTAATGTAACTACTCTATGAGTGAACACTATATTTAGAAACTATCTATAATCCTAAAACTATGGGAGTGTATAAACCCTCTTTACTAGTGATGGATGTTGTAACTATGGTTGGATCAAAAGTGGAAGCTGTACTAAAACTAGAGGAGGAGCTAAAACTAGTGGGAGAACTGGAGCTAGTGATTAGAAGCTGATATATGGCTCTGAAGTGGGGAGTGGTGACTCATAAGGAACTCTTCTTATTATAATAACCTAATTATCATGAATGAACTTCATGCATCTATGAACTATAGAAGTACTACCCTAAGTTTTTGATTCCATGGTCAACTAAGTAATATGTCAAAAACTCATGTGTTAGGAATTATAGTGAATGGGGTGGCCATATTTGTAGGACCAACCTATAGTGGAATTACTATCTCACCCAATTAAATTTGAATGTGCTCACTAAAACCATTGATAATTATGTTTGTCAAAGTGATATCCTACTCTAAATAACCCAAATGCTGAAGTAGTGTGAAGGTACACATGTTAAGACTAGAACCATTATCAATGAGTATATTGCAAATAGGTTGATTATGAATATGTGATCTAATAAAAAGTTCATTATTGATTGTATTATCCTCCATAATCTCCTAATCTAAAAAATATATCAAAGGCCTGGCTAGAACTCTAGACTCATATACACCTATCATACCTCTCAAAGGATGTGCCTTAATTAAAGGTGCATGGTATGTAACTGGTGGAGGATGTGTATGATATGTATAATGAACACCTGATATGTCATCTTTCTTTTATTTTAAATGCTATGGAAATGGATCTAAAAATATTTTTAAAGATTTATCTTGTGTTGGATTTATCTTTGGAGGCTCAAATAAAGTGCCTAAATTAAGTAGATTATCACATCAAGTCTTATATATTATGTCATAAATTGATGCATCTATTTGTGATGTGGCTTGGTGCCCTATGAAAATCACAAAATATGTGTTGATCATATCCCTAGGGAAGAGGATTTTTTAGATCTACTTCTCGAATAGGTGGGAGAGTGATGATGTTATATTCCAATAACTGTTATAGAACTCTAGTTGGAGAAATTGGTAAATTGGTAAATACACATTGATGAGGTGTTGATAACACCATATGCTAAGGGGACTTTGAAGCCACATTAACTATTGGTTTATTTTTATTATTATTGTCACTAATTTTGAACTTGTATGGGACTTTTCTATTACTCTTGTTTATTATGTCTAGAGTACTTGAATACTTTAGTTTGCCCATTGAGATTAACTTGACTTCTCTTCCCTTAAGTGTATGACACAATTTAGTGAAATAAGAGAATATTTTGAACATAATGGATTCATGTAATGTTGGTAGAAGGCTCTATTTGAAGATGTCTTATAGCTCTTAATTAGTAATGGGACTAGTTAGCTTAGCCAGAATAGTCTTGTATCTAAGAACATAATCCATGAGGGGCTCATTTGACCTTTGTTTTTATTATGTAATCTATGCATATGAAACCTTGTCACCAATTTTGATACTAAAATGTTCTAGGAACATGTCTATTAAAGGATTGAAATCTATGACTGTCTGATTTGGTAGAATATAAAACCATTGTAGAGCATAATCCTTTAGGCTTTATGGAAATATTTTGGTAAGTAACCGGTCATTCGGTACATAATCTAAACATGTTTCATGAAAAACTCTCAAATGTGTCTCTAGATCACCCTTACCATCATATAGAGTAAGCTTGGGTTGAACAAAACCTGATGGTAAGGGTGTAGAAGCAATGTGACATGTCAATGGTATATTGAGAAGAACAAAAGAATCCAATGCCTATGTAGGTCTAGAAATACCTTGCTCAAGATGATGCACCTTGGATTGAAGAGATTAGATCTCTTACACAAGGGTTACCACATAGGAGATAGGGATGAACTAGCTATAAATGGTGGCATAAAATAAGGTTGGGTTGCTATAGGGGGTGGTTGAGACATAGTTTCCCCCGTAGTGTCATTATCAAATGGTTACTCTATGGGGATATAAGACTCAACTTGCTTAGCCTTTTTAATTTCCATGATACATTTTAAAATTAGTGTATGATCTTTAGGCTATTACTTAAGTCTTTCTTTAAAATTTTATAAAATCAAATCTTTATTGAGTACAACTTCATTATCAATAATGGATGGAAGTGGATCATTAGTCCAATGTGGTGGAGCATGAACATCGGTGTGTACATCATCATTATTATTTTCATATTATTCTTTTTAAAACTATCCTCATTGAAATTGGTATAATTTAGATGTGTAGAATCTATGACTAGAACCTGAATTAGTTTTTTATCCATGGTATATGGTCAAGTTGCAAGAATCTAGGTGAATTCAAGAGGATGGCCACTAAGTCTTGCACTTAATTGTGAAGGAAAAGATGCAAGGAACTTAGGTGGCACAAGGAAAACAACATGGATAATAGTAGAAAATATTAAGTTGATATAATCTAAATGAGGAACTAGAATATGCATAAAAAAGATACAAAGCTCCTAAGCATGTAAGGTGATACCTTAACAGTAAGTAGGTGATAGTATATACAACTAGGGATTTTTCAAAAATATTTGTGCTAAATACTATGAATGTTTGATTTTGAATTTATTGTTTGAGTTTGATATGCAACTAAATTGTCAGTAAAGGATGTGAAAAGTAGTGGGAAATAATTGAGAATGTATTTGATGTAACTAGGGTTTTGAATGTTGACAAAATTATAAAAAATTTGTAGTTTTAATTTTGAAAAATTAAGGAAAAATATGAAAATATTTCTAAAATTAGAAGTATATTTTTCCTAGTGTTTTCAATGTGTTTTGATGCAAAAAAGACCTAGTATGTGCAAACTAGGGTTTGAACAAAATATGTGAGATTTTTGTAATGAATTTATAGATTTTTAAACTTTAGAAAAAACATAAAATTATAAAAAAAATTAGAGATAATTATCCCTAGGGTTTTTGTGTGGAAATTCAAAGTAAGTCAGGCTCAACAAATGTTTTATTCTTTTTGGGAATTAGGTGTTTAATTCTTAAATAATAAAGGGGCTGAGCAATTTAAATTAGTAATTAATGTGTCTCAATTAGCCTACTAATTTGTGTAAATAAATATGTATTTTAACTTTTCTAAAAATAGTAATAAGTGTGAAGAAATCAAACTTAGCTTATTTTAGGCTGAAATGAATGATGTAGGGTCTATAAATTGCTATGTAGGGATGGTAGATTATCATAAATAGGACCCAAAAATCTATTTATAAATTATATAAGAGTGAAAAACTTATGACACCCTAATATTTGGCACTTTAGTCCACTTTTGATGTTATTTTCCACTTTTAGCATCATTATCCAGGTGGTCTAGCTTTTATGGGTTTTGCTTGGTAGGCTTATGACACCTTATTAGTGAAATATTGAAGCTTGGGTCTATGTAGAGCTCGTTATGTGTCTAATTAAATATATGAAACCCATAGGATCTCTTGGTACTCAAAATTGAGTAAAAACCCTAAGAAAGAGAGGATATATTAGTGTGTAAAGGATACACTAGATGCACTTCATACCCTGTGTGTGGGCATGCTACCTACATACCAATACTCTAAATAGTGATCAAGCTAATGTAGTTCTCCCATTTAAAGTGATTGGTGTAATTATGTGATGTATATAAATAGATGTAAATATATAATGTACTTTAGATGACTAATGACTGGTATGAGTGCTTAAATAGGCTTGAATTGGTCTTAGAAGGTTGTATGTAGAGAATAGGGAAGAGTGCTTGAGTGTACTTACTTGTATTCTTTCTTCTTTCCTATGAATGAGTGTCAACCATTATAAATGGAAATTGAATGGAATTTTATATGGAAACTAATGATCATGGGTTAGATGAGCTTGTGTTAGGTTGATAGGGGAAAAGATAAGTATTTGGGAAAATATTACCATTTGAGGCTAAAGTGAACTTGGACAACACTAAAAATGAGACACCCTTGAGTTCCATTTCTCTTATCCAAATTAGGCACTATTTTCTTAGGAGGATGAGACATGGGGGGATGGATCTAGGTTTGAGAGGGATACCTAGGTCTCAAAAATCTAAGTTTAGGAAGCTACAGGTGACTGGGAATCAATGAAAGTCTAATAAAGAAGGTTTAAGTGAGCAAAAAAGAGGAGTTGGGTGATATTTGTCATGCCTAAGTCATCTAGTTTTGCATTTTATATAATTACAATTCCTTATTCTCATGAAGTGCTTAACCATACTCAATTTGAGCCAAGGGAGTTTCTTAGTTGGAATCAATAGCATATTCATATGCCTATTCAAGAATATATTCAAGAGACTAGGCCTTCTTGTAGTTTCATTTCTTCACTACTCATCTCTCAAGCTCAAGTTGTACATGAGGATAAAAGAGTTTAAAACTTTGATGAGCTAATGGCCAAATGGAAGGAATAAAATTTAGAGGTCTCTAAGAATTTCTCTTTCCATCCTCTTCAAGACTCCCTAGATGATTCCATTACCTTAAAGATCCCAAAATTTGATCATGATCAACCTTCCATGCTTCATAGCTCCTCTCAAAAAAATTAATCTCATCAGCCTCACACCATCTCCCTTTTTCAAGAGGAGCCTATTCTATGGAGGTATGAGAAAGAAATTAAAGTTACAGGTTAAGTTCTTGAAGGGTGTGAAGAAAATATCTCAAGTCTACTTGAGAAGGATGGTCTTGATGTGAACAAACTCCAAAACAAATTAGTACAAGATAAAGCTAGGAATGAGTCTGAGACATCTCCTATTGAGAAGGATCAAGACACCTTTAAAACTAATCCTATTTGGATTGATCAAAATGAGTAACAAAAGGATGATTGACAATTGTACATTGAATCTTTATAAGATATTAAAGAGATTTATAGGGTTGCCCATTGAAGAGCATGTTTATGAGAAGTTTGATCAAGATTCACTCATTCATTATCATGACACAGATTGGGTTGACTATTCAAATCCCATTGAAGAGCTCGATGAACTTGTAGCAGATAGAAAGAAAGATGAGGCCACTCTAGATAAATTCATAGATAATGAATCACTTGGTAAACTGTAGTTGACAAGTAGTATGAAAATTATCCTAAAGTGCAAGATGAGTTCATTTTTATTGGTGAATATTTTTATATTTATGACTCATTTTAAGAGATGATAAGAGAGTTGGTAGGCAAGAAGAGTACCTCATCAAAGGCCATGTTCAATAAGCATCCTACCTTACAACTTGTACCATGTTTTGGAATGAGTGAATTCATAAATTTCCCTTTTGACCTAGGTGGATCATGCCTTATAATGGTTAGTTAAATTAGTTTTTCTTATTGTTTCCTATAAGTGTTTTCCTAACACATTAGTTTATTTGATTTTGCTTTGTTTAGTTATTTTCCATATTTTGTTTGTTTCCTTCCTTATTTATGTGGAATTTATTGTCTTTGAAATTCAAAAGGGTTATTTATAGCCATGAATAAAAATTTTCATTTTTTATAATTCCAAATTCATGTATATGGTTTGAGTTCTCAAGCATAGAAAACATGCTACCCAACTGAGTCACCAAAGATGTTGGACAACTTTGGCCCATATGTGCCTAATCTAAAATAAGAAACTAAGTAGGGTCTTGATTGAAGAGTGATTCAATGTCATAAGGAGCATATGGACTTTAGGAAAAGATCCTTTATTATTTGTAAGCTTTTGAAACACTTTAAGCAAGCTTAAAGTGTGAATTTAGTGATCTTAGATAACTAGACCATCATCGAACATCATGCACAAATGAATATAGTAAACTTTTTTTGAATTTAATATATTCAATTGGGGAGCTTATCAAGCCAAAATATTAAATGGACATGAAGTCCTTCATGCCTAAAACATTCTCTCTAGATTTGGTGCCTTGGTACAATTTTTATCTGTAGATATAATCCTTTAAATTTTAACAAGTAGGGTGATGGTCATGTAGACGTCATTGATGGTCACATAGATGTCAAAGTAAAGCTCAAAAATTAACCATTTAGTGATCAAAGTCTAATGGTTCTGTGGACATCATTGATAGTCATGTAGACATCATTAATGGTCACATAGATGTCAAAATAAATCTCAACAATTATCCATTGGGGTTCAAAGATTGATGGTCACATAAACGTCAATGATAGTCACATGTATGTCAAATAATAGTCATATATACATCAAATTTAGGCCTTTTGAATTAGTTGTTTGAGTTCAAATAATGGGTCTTAATAATAGCAAGGACTCACATTCAATCATACATCAAATATCTATGACATGTGAATAGGTCAACAAGTCAAAAGGGTTCCTAAAGTAGATCTAATGGCATGAATTTGATCATACCAAAGGGGATCAATGATGCAAGATGGGTAAAAAGGTCAATAAGTTTAGTTGATAATTGACAACCAATCATCAAAGGTGAGCCCATGTTATTTTTGATGAAGTTAGATGAAGTAGTTTTCAACCTAGACAAAGCAAATATATAAGAACCAAGCTTGAAGATGAACCATCAAGGAACTAGTGAGATCAATCGATGCTACCAAGATCAAAATAGATTGATTGAGCTATTATATTGGCATAAATGCCAAAAGGAGATTACAAAAGATTGATCCAGCTATTTTAAATGGCTTGGACATCATAATTCAGCTTGAAAATGATTTGATTCTACCATTTCAACCATAAGGAACATTGATGAAGACTAGAAATAGATGGTAAGGGACTAATACAATTATTATGTCCATTTTCTAGATTTAGTCTAAGTATGATGATCTGTTCTAACTGAATCAACATCGAATGATTACAAATCTTGATCATAATGACCCCTTCCTTATTCTTTCAAGTATCTTTCCCCATCTCTCTCATTCCTATTCTGCTATACATACAGGCTTATAAGCCTTAAAATGGATCCCTCTTTTTGGCATGACTAGACTCTACCAAGATTTGTACTGTAACACCTATTTGATGTAATAAAGTCTAAATTCCTCCATTTATAAGCTAAATTGAAGTGTATCTCATTAATTCATTGATGTGGTCAAGTGAATATCTACTTTAATTACCTTTGTCTAATTTTTATCACCTTTATACAATGTTTTGGTAGTTTTCATAGGTTATTCTAAGTGCATACGTAGTTTGTTGGTTAGTTTGAAGTGGATAGTTTCCCTCCCATGCTAGGTTGATAACTAATCTACTCCATTATGTGAAATACTTATGTGAAATTGATCAAAGAGTAAATGAAGTGATATTATTTAGTCTTTAACATGTCTTATAATGTGTCTTATGCAATTAGAAGGATCAAAACATTTGGCATATCACCTTATTTTACATGCCTTTATGATTTTTTGTCAATATCTCACCCTTTTCCAAGAAAGAGTTAGTATTAGGTCTAGTTTAGGTGATAGACATCAAAATAAATTTGGCCTTCTCTAGAAGTCTAACCCAATTTTAGGTGACCCATAGCCTAGGGTCAATCCCATGGTGGAATAGGTTTGAGCAAGAAGACCTAAATAATCCCTTTGCTCAACTAGGGTGTAAGCTAGGAACACCAACAACTCCCTGATTAATTAGATGAGGGTTGACCAATTTGATCTCAGTTGTATAAGTATTCATATAATCTATTTTAGTCTTTTTTAAACACATTATTTTGAAAGAGATATTCTTGTGTCTTGTATGTTTTTTTGAAAAACCTAAACCTTGTTGATTTTAATTATTTATAGGAGACATGGGCTAAAATATTCCTTGCTCACTTTTTCCCAACCCTTTTCCCTTATACCCATATTTGAGACAATATTGAGAACCAAAATTAGGATTATAGGTTTACGATATAATATTATTGGTTTGTTAGACCACTTCACAATGATTGAAAGGATTAATATCCATTAGACATGTGTAAATGAATCCCTAATGACTAAATTTGAGTTATGTGTGTAATGTAGAGGGAAATAAATACATATAATGTATCCAAGGTTGTCCCAAGAGAATGGTATAGTTTGAATGATTTGGCATAACTTGACACAAAGTGTGTAATGTATGAGAACCCAAAATAATATTTAATGTTAATTATCTCAAAATTTATCATGAAATGTTATCAAATCTATTGATGCTCATACTAGATGGTTCCAATTTTGAAGTTCCAATTCTAATTAAGGAGAGAAAGGATATGTTACAAATGTTGAGCCTTGAACCATTGTCCAAAACAACTCATTTTACCATTTTTTTACAAACACATACCTAGATGTAGAGTGGCAAATAACTATTCATAAGATGTCAATGTGGTAAATCTTCATTTTTAAAAGATATATTATTCTCGTTCCATTTGATGGAATTTAAGATAGAGGCCGCATATGGTGGTTTGACATTAAAAATGAGTATGGTCATACACAATGCATCTAAAAGGACATCCTTATAATGGGATGAATCATATAGAAATTCAAAAAGTGAAGGTTTGACAATAATGTCATTAGATTGGGTGGTAACATGACATGGTGAGGATGATTATTTCATGCACTCCCTTTGACACTTTGTAGTGACAAATAAAAGCTCACTGTAAACATTAGAACAAGGAGTATGTAGGAATGTAGGTTTAAAACCCCTTATAGATCAGAGTAAATTGATCAGGAATGAAATATAAAAAGTAAAAACCAATATAAGGTATTATAAAATTAAATAATTAACTAAAAATTCCATAGAAAACATGATTTCAAGAAAAGAGAAGATCTGATTTTTTGCAAATTTGAACACTTTGTTTTTAAGATTAATAAAAAACTTATTATGTTATAGAAAAAGGAAACAAAAAAGCCTAATTGACCTAGCATTTGGAGTTCATATATTAGGTTTACCAAATTTTTAATCCTAAATTTAGATAAGGATCCTACTTGGGTAGATAGGGTTAATAATATAGAAATGACAATGCACATAGGTGATAATCAGATGTATAGCAGGCCAATTAAATTCTAAATTTAGGCATAACATATGATGAATTCATTAAATTGAGATAGTCTAAAAATAGTAGGTATAACTATGCAAAATATGGAAATAACAAAGAAATCATTTATTCATCTAGTTCTAATGTTAACATGGTTCTGGATCTGGAACAAGTACAAAGTAGACTAAAAGAGGATTCTATAATAGTCTCTAAATTTTGGATTGAGTGCCTTTAGAGCCAAAGACACTAGCATCAACCTTGGATGATTACATCAATGATTTTATCTAAACTAAACATAAGTGTCCTATATGGAAAACTAGTTGGAAAAGGATGTGATCACCTGGATGCTTCTATATTTGTCTTGACCTTTGATCTAGTGCATTCAGATTTGTGTCATGGACTATCATTCCTCATGAATTCATCTTCATAGTGACCTTGGAAAAAATGGATTAATGGGCACATGATGTAAATTAAACCCTAAAGACCCCTATGTCAATGAGTAATTCCTACATAGCTAATAATTTGAAGAGGTCCTTAGATTGATGTAGTTTTCCCCTACATATTGGATTGTGTGTGAAGCAATATGTGGAAAACAAGCACAATAGTGACCTAACTTGTAACTTGGAAAATCAAGCTCTTCAGATACTCCTATAGTAATTTAGACCTATGTATGTGTTATCCCTATGAATGATATATAAATAAAAGAAATAGGGAAGTTTTACTTTATCGAGTGCTTGATTGAATGCTTTTATAAATTACCTTGGTCTGTGATAGGTTGTAGGTGAGGAATGAATGAGGAGTTATTATGAATATATACCAATCCTATCAAGAAATATCCCATATTAAATAACCTAGGATGACCATTAGGATATGTTTCATTTATAAATTGTATGACTTTAGGGAACCAGACACCTACATCAAGTTAGGATAATAGAATCAACATAGGGGTCTAGGGTTGACACTTTTGTCTTAGTAGTTAGAAAATAGGTATAAGATTAGAGCTTGAAGAAGCATAATATAAGTATATTTTAAGCATTTTGGGAAACTTGGGTCATCAACATAACATTATTCAAACCAATAATAGGATAATGGGTATAAGATAGAGAAGATGCAAGACTTTCAAAAGTAAGAAAGGTATAGAAATTGATAGGAACAACCAAGATTTGAGTTTGCCAAGTGTAAAAGACTAAAGTGATATATGATCCATAAATATAATCTATAGAACCTTTAATCAAAATAGGGATATCTAAATGATGTTTCCAATAATTACATGATAGTAAATGGAATATTCAAGGCTCTTATAGAGATTACAATTTGACAAAATGGTAAATATACCAAGTAAGGTAAGGATGTAAAGATCAAACATTGTTAAGAACGTAATGATTAAATTTGAGTTTATAAAAATAAATGTCAAGAGTTAATCATTACCCCTACTTTATTTTCACTATGTACAATCATATATACTTTTGCACATTAAGAAAATCTACCCTATTCTACCCACATTTTAGATTATTCATAAGGAAAAACCATGGACCAAGTCAAGATCCTTCTAAATTAAATCAAGATCTATCATTTTCAAGTATCAAATCCAAATTATAGATACATACATAGTCCAATAATAAAAAATAAAAGTTCACTTTAGATGGGAGAACTACATGGTATTTATTTCCCTTATTGGAGTATTAAATATGTAATCAATGATAAATAACCAATGGGGTCATTGAGGTCATCTCAAGCCATTACTCTCCACTCTTTTTCTTGAAAGTTTCCAAGATATCAAAGTGCCTTAAAGGTTTTAAAGGAAATAAAAGGAAAAAAAAATCATGTTATGAAAAACTCTAAATGTGATATCTCATATGTCTCATCATCCATAGTTACATCAATGAAAATGATTAGTTTAG